>JANFOE010000168.1:600000-922289 GCA_025667525.1 Glebionis coronaria
ACAGATTTGAACACTCGACTCGTGAAACCATTTTGACCATCCTAACCTTTACCATTAGTAAAACCGACCATTGACTTTTAGAATATACTCAAAATGATAATTTTAGGGCATGAGAACAGCCCTTGACCATTTGTAAAACTCATTTTATAGTCCCCGAGATTTGATCCAAATATCGACGACAAATCCGGATTATGCCGATACTCGTCTCCCGGTACACGAATAATCAAACAATCGTAACTTCCTCCCCGTTTTGTGTTAGAAGCTCTAATTTATACCAAATCGAAGCTAACAAAAATCCCTACATCATGATCTCATTATTTTAACAATTATTCAAGCTTAAGATACACAAAAATCAGCCTCAACCTACTGCCCTAAACCACCACTCTAAAAATCATAACAAAACACTTTTTCAACACAAATCCCCCATTTTTCTACCATAACTAGTATCCTAATACCAACCCTTATCAACCTTAACACTTGCATGTCACATAAACAAAAATCAAAATAAAAAACTTTAACTTTTTAGCATCAAAACATGATGATCTTAACAGATCATCACTTGCATGATGATCAAAATTCATACCAACCATAAAATCATAAGAAAACTTAAAAGTTGATGCATGTATGAAATTTTTATACCAACATGACCATCTTTGAATTTCTTGAATGCGACTTGGTTTAGTTTTTGTTAAAACAATATAAAAATTGAGATTCATGGTGGTTTTTGGTAGTGAGGGTGGCGGCATATAGAGAGAAGAATGAGAGGGGGAGAGTTGCTAATGTGTGTGTGTTTTTTATGATACAAATGAGTTGAAAGTTAGGTAAAAACATATATATAGTGAGGTTAGGGTACAAATTGCAAATATTGAATAGTTTTGGACCTAAAATCAATTAGATAGTTTAATGTAAGACCCCCAGAATAAGGCAAGGAAACAACTAGGCAGTAAGGGGGTAGCACGTCATGGTAAAGAAACAATGAAATATTGTTGACACAAAGTTAACGTAATAAAAACATATACATTACATCATATTATATCAGAGTTTAAACATAGGTCCCAGAGTTTTATATGCGGAAAAGTTATTATTTCATCATGATTTATAACATATAGTTACCAAAAATCTCCAAGCTGCGATAATATCCTGCGGGCATCCATCTAAGCAAATCTAAGTAATAATACATGTGAATAAACATATAAAATCGTCAACATAAAATTGATTGATATTCATAGGTTTAGCAGTAAAGGTGTGGAACACAAGCATTCATTTGTAAACAAGAAATAGGGAAAATGGTTATGTACATTAACCATCGTCTGAAACATTATTATTGATGTTTAGTTCATGAACCGAAGCTTAACTCATGTAAGTTCCTCTAGTGAGTATTCAGCCTAACTAATCAAGTAATAAATCAAATGTTAAATGTGTCAAGGTATCGGGACGGAGATTGTCAATCCCGATGGATCCATCCACAACATTCGCGCTTAGCAACACAAGTAAATTAACGGTTCATGATCATGAGAGAAAACTTAAGGCTATTGACTAAAAGCAATAATATCAATGAAAACTGTTGGAAATCATACAAGTCTGGATAGCATACAAGTTATGGATAGCATGTAGTTTTTAAATGGTTGTGTTCCACCATGTAAAATCTCACCCCGCGTTTAGAAGCAATGTGTAAGTAAAAAGGGCTATGAACTCACCTTAGCCACGAGGTAAGTGAATCATTGTACTCAGAAGTTGAGTAGAAAAAGTAGTAGCATGACGATCACCGACGATATGGATGCCCGGTAAACACGAAAGCCGCAACCTACCAAATAAGGCGCGCTCGTTAATAAATGACTCAAGTAATAATCATACTTAATAACATGAACTTCAACATTGTAAAACCATGACAAACCCGAAAGAACAACAATGCAAGTGTACTAAAATACCCTTCTAGATGTTCACTTTATTAAACTATTTCCTTAATAAAAATCTGTCGGTACATACCAAATATACAAGCTCATTTCCCTTACCTAGAAAACTCGGATTTTTATGAAACTTGGTAAAATAACTCAATAATAACCTGATTAAAACTCAGTTTAAATTTCATTGAATGATTTACCTTTAAAAACCACCTGCTCGACACATCTTTGACGTATAAAATCTGGACAGTTTTGAACAATTGACTCGTGAAATCATTTTGACCATCAATAGCATTTCCGTTTGCAAAACGAATCATTGACTTTGAAAATAGACTCAAAAAGCTAAGTTTAGGGCCTGAGATCAGCCTTTAAACATTTTTAGAACTCTACTTATAGTCCTAAAGATTTGATCCAAATATCGACAACACTTTCGTATTGTGTCGATACTCGCCTCCCAGTACACGAATAATCAAACTAGCGTAACTTTTCCTCGTTTTGAGTTAGAAGGCCTACTTTATATCAAAACGAAGGTATAAAAAAACTCTACAAAAAAATCAAATAATATCAACCTATATCCAATCTTAAACCCACGAAAATCTGCTCTAAACCTTCTATCCAAAACTACCTCTTTAAAAATCATACCTCTAAAATTTCCTTACTATCATACCCATCAACCAAACACTCCTAAAACACTTGCATGTTACATAACCAAAAATCAGTTATCAACAATCAAACTTTTTATGATCAAAACATCAAGATCATAGCATAAACAACACATGCATGATGATCAAAACACATACTAACCATAAAATCAGAAAAATCTTGAAACTTGATGCATGTGATAAATTTTTGTACCAAAACCATCACTTCTTGATTTCAAACATTGGTCTTTGCTTAGATTTGATTAAAACAAGATCAACATAAAAATAATTTGATGTTTAAAGGGAGATGGAGGTCACGGTTCATAGAGAGAAGAATGGGAGAGGAGAACAAATTTTTATGTGTGTGTTTTTATGTGATAAAAATGAGGAGTGTTAGGTGGTTTTTGTTTATATAGTATGGTTATGGTAGGAATTGTATTTATTGAATAGTTTTGGATCTAAAAGTATTTTAATAGTTTAAAGGGTAGAAAATGACTATTAGTAAATTTTGAAAATATTTACGGGGCTCGGATTTCGTAAAAATACTTTTCAAAAGTTAAAATGCATCATAAATATGATAATATGGTTTCCCGACACGACTTAACACGTAATTAAAACAAAATCGTCGAAAATATTAATTATAGAAACAATTGATAATAAAATGTAAATTTTGGGCATCCGTCGGTATCGCGATCATTAGAAGTTCTCGATGTTCATTGATTTTGAGTAAACTAGTTGTAAAATGTACGCGGGTGATTGTAAATCAAAAACTTTGATTTAAATAAATATGAAAAAATAAAATAAAATTTTTATAATTCCAAGTAAAGTATTATCAATGATCAGAAAAACTTAAAAAGTATAATTTATTAAAATTATCATGATCTCATGATTACATATAAGAATACAAGAAAATATAATACGTTGGAAAATTCAAGCAACACGAATAAAAGAATAAAATAATACCGGGAGAATACGGGTTCTTACAGTCTAACCCCTAAAGGAACTCTGGTCCCTCAAAGTTCAACTGGAGACGGAGGAATATGCAACAAATGAATATGCAAAGTGTAGAACAAATTCATTGCTTCCCATGTAATTTCTGCACCACGGCGTACCTTAACAATTAGAATACACTACACTACAGTTTCTTAACTCCTTTTCGAATAAATTTTAAAACTTGGATTAGAATAATAACCTTTCAGTACGGAGATCTATCAAGAGATAGAATGAACACAAGAATTTCTTAAATGGACAAGGTGCGATAAAATAAATCAAGGTTGTTAATCAAAAAGGAATCGCAATTCACGCAATCATAAAACATGACAATTTACTTATTAGAAAAATAGAGGAGAAATATGTATTACATATAGACATTTGGATTACAAGGTCACCATTACCTGTCTAGGATTTGGTCACTTTCTAATTTAGCTTAAGTATTGTCTTGATTAAAAGAAAATTTTACAAGGTTTAGTGATTTGAAATCAAACTCTATATATTTAGTGAGTAAGCAGTTGCTAAATCTTTTTCTTGGTCAGTACTTAAAATCAAAAAGGTAGAACAGTTCAAAATAGTTATTTCGATCAGCTTAAGTGCTTTTGGATGATTGTATGAAATTATTGTAAAAACTCAGGTTCATCATTACCATTAGAGAAAATCAAGTTTCCAGATTACTTAGAATCATTGTTAGAAATTATAAATAAAATTGGTAATTTCATTAGGTTGAAAGTAAAGTATGTTATAATCAAATACTTTAAAAGATACAACTTGACATCCTTTTAAACACTGGTTGTAAATCTACCAAAGAGGATGTATAGATCCAACATCCAACTTGAAACGGTTATTTTGGTAATTTAAACATTCGATAAAATGTGTAAAACGTTCTTAAAAATTTGTAACAATTTATAGAAATCCATAAAGGCGTTTAATGCACTAATTGGTAAACATGTGACATATTCTGGTTTTCAAAAGGTGACAAGATGGCAAACGAGTATTGAAACGAATAATAATCAATAATTAGTATACGAGTAATAGCACGAGAGGATAAACTTAATTCGTATCAAATTTGTTAACGAACATGATTGAATAGATGCATCTATGTTAAGGATAATAAGAAACAAATGATTTAGCCAATGATTAATTCACGAGTGTGGTTGGCGTCACCAACAACGGCTTATTAAGTTCTCGGTGATCGATACACAATTGAAAGAGAAAACCACACAATTTTCGAATCATAGAAATTTCTTAAGAAGTCACTTGAGAGTAATTCCAGTATAATGAACAACATTAGCAATGAGAGGCGAAATCAACATACGGTCCACACGAATGAATTTCAAGACAGTAGAGTCTAATACACGTCATGATAATTACACGAAATCATTGTTCACTTCCTGTCATAAATCATTATCCGCGTCCAGAGACGTTTCAGAAGGTCTACCAAAATAGATAGAGAAATTCGATCGATGTAGAAGCATAACAACGTTGAAACTTTCAAGTCTTGTATCAATGGTAAGAAATTAGACAAGTGGTAACGAGTACTATATCACGAATGAAGGTAAGGTAACAAGTAAAACAAAGATCGTTGAGTAAGAAAATATGTGCTTGCAGGCATGTACTTTGTTCAAGAAAAGATAAGGGTTCTTATGTGTAAGTCGTGAATTGGTGTTACTCGCATAAGATGTAAAAGTTTTTAAAACTTTATTTTATCTAACTTTTTAAGGAACATAACTAAAAAGTTGATTCGTGGTCAAATAATTAATGTGACTACTATTCGGCCTCGTATGGCTCCTTCTAAATTACGCATAGGTGATCAGGCCATGCATAATTTAGGACTAGCAATGCGATGCTTAGCTTCGTCAAACCAGTATTACATGTCATATGATTTAAAATATGTATATAATGCCATTTGTAGAAACATGAATCAAAATAATTTATGAAAGTTATCGCTAGTAACTAATTGGCTAGATGTTTAAATGAACAATTTTATTGTTACAAGAATTCTTAACAAGACCAATGTAGAACAACTTGTAAAAATACATCGTAAAATCAATGTTAATAACTTTATAGGATAACATGCAAGTATTTTGTAAAGCCCAAGTAGAAAATTTTGTAGAATGTTTTGCAAACAATACCATTTTGAGTTTATATGGTAACTTATAAAACAGCGAGTTGGTTACATGAGGGTAATAAAGAGTAGTTCAAGATAATCAATGAAATGGTTACAAGTTGATAAGGTTTCAAAAGGTTTAGCCGGAATCGGCATAGACACGTGTCAAAATGATAACGAAAGATATGAAAACAAGAACTTCAAACCTCGGCCCAAATCAGTGTTACGTTAGAAGTAGAAGAAGATAAGATAAATTGACAAATAAGTCATTTATGAAAGAGAAGATAAAGGAATCCATATGCGCTTATGTCTTAATTCATTTTACATAAATATACTTTTAAGAAAGTAGGGCATCAGTTCCCAAATAGTACAACTACCCGAAAAGTTTAAGAAAGTTTAGAAATTTAACACATAAATAGTGACGCATAAAAATGTACACATTTTCGAAACATGTAGTTCATCGTCAGTTTATCAAATCACTTGGTTCCAAGAGTTCAAGATATATATATATATATGTATGACCGGTCGCAAAGTTATTATTTTTAAACGTTTTCAAACGCAATCAATGTTTGATAGTTGTAAAATCTCATTCTTTAAAGTTTTACGAGCTCAGACGAACTCAAAAAAACTCTTCAACCCATATTTTTTAATTCTAACAACTTTGACTTTTAAGTTTAACTTTTGATTCTGACCAGACCAATTGACTCGCTAAATGACATTTTAAAGATTCGAAGTCTAAAACAATTTGGTGTAAAACGATGTTTTGGACAACTTTCTAGTTTTACTCGAGACTTGAAACGGATCAAAAATGGACTAAAATGTCCTCCCATTAAATCTGTCAATAAAATGATATTTTAAAAATATGCAGAAATAAGTTCTTAAATTTTACAATTTCAAATGAGCATAACTTGCTCGTTTTTAAGATTTATGGGTCGAATTTTATGTCCTAAACGAACGTCTTCAACAAGTAGAAATTTATTTTTATGTCTAAAGTTTATAAAAATATTTTCTCGACATCGTTAAATTACATGCAACTCTTCTGCAAAAAGTATATTTTTCGACACACCTTGAAATTTAATCAAACTTCATAATGACTCAGAATTTATGTACACACATGACATGTGGATTCCATAAAGACGAAAGAGAATAAATTGAATAACTAAGCATGTAAAGAAAAACATAATATAAAAATGGTTCAAGAATGCCAATAATAAATTAAGAAATGAAAAACGGCGCATGAGATTCGTGCCTTCGATTTCAAGATGCAATGCAGGAAGGTCTCTTGGCGGTGTGATTTTCCAAAATCACAAGACATAATGATAAAGAAACGGAACATTAATAAGTCGCACTCCTGGAGCGAGGATGTTTAATGAAAAGGGATGGTACAAGTTTATAGAAGTACAATCGTGGCGAGGATGTTTAATGAAAAGGAAGGTCTCTTGGCGGTGTGATTTTCCAAAATCACAAGACATAATGAGAAAGAAACGGAACAGTAACAAGTCGCACTCCTGGAGCGAGGATGTTTAATGAAAAGGGATGGTACAAGTTTATAGAAGTACAATCGTGTTCCAAACAATTGTCACATAATAGGGGATAAATTACAAGATAACGATGATGTTTTCAAGGTACAACGGACGTTGTAATTCGAAGATAAAACGTAGAATTGTCAATGAAGTAATATTTAATCGATATACAAGTGTCGTGTAAAACGGTGACATAAAGGTTAATCAAGGTTACGAAAACTCACGATATTGTTCAACACGGATTTCAAGGAACGTTTCAAGATTTGTGACTCACACGATGTTCTTTAGTCTTTTTCGGAGACACGTCGAGATACACAATGGTCATTAGACTAGACATCCAATCACGAATGGTCGGTAAACAATCTGGATATTTAAATTGGTATCTTAAAGAGGTTTAACAATGGAAGTAACGCATAGGGTATTAAAATGAAAATCGGAAGTTTAATTGAAAGAAACACTCACTTAATCCCAAACAATGGTATCACGAGAATACGCACAACACGTAACAGTGAGTCGAGAAAAACAAGCAGTTCAAATCGAACGAGTATATGAGGTCAATCGTATCACGTATAAACAAGATAGCAATAGTACTCAGAAAAGTGTATATGAAAGGTCAGCAGCATACGCGCTCCAAATATAAGTACGAAATGTCATAAAAATTTGAAATTATTGTAACAAGATCAATTCAGAAGAACTAGAATTCATGAAATGCAGTAAGAGCATATGTAATCAAGTAATATTCAATGATAATTCATGAGGCACATGGGCTTTGAAAAGAGGTAGTAATTATCGTCATTAAGGTAATGCAATATTACAAAATGTAATCAAGATATGAAATACTACAACAATAATTAAAAGTAAATAATAAGGATTAGAGAGTTACTCGCGCAGATATCGAACAACATTGGCAAATTCTGTGTTTGACACTTTGAAACATAAAATAATTGAACTTTTGGTTATAGACTAAGTTTTAAAAAACGACTCAGTTCCCTATAACCATCGCTCTGATACCAATATGTGAGACCCCCAGAATCAGACAAGGAAACAACTAGGCAGCAAGGGGGTAACACGTCATGGTACAAGAAACAATGAAATACTGTTGACACAAAGTTGACGTAATAAAAACATAAACATTACATCATAAAAGATCAGAGTTTTAAACATAGGTCCCAGAGTTTTATATGCGGAAAATGTATTATTTCATCAAGATTTATAACATATAGTTACCAAAAGACAGAATAAACTTCTGACAGTTTTTAGATAAAAACCAAATTTTAAATATACACAAAAATCTCTAAGCTATGATAATATCCTGCGGGATCCCATCCAAGCAAAGCTAAGTAATAATACCTTAGATAAAACATGTAAAATCGTCAACATAAAGTTGAGTGATATTCATAGGTTAAGCAGTAAAGGTGTGGAACACAAGCATTCATTTGTAAACAAGAAATAGGGGAAATGGTTATGTATATTAAGCATAGTCCGAAAAATTATTATTGATGTTTAGTTCATGAACCGAAGCTTAACTCATGTAAGTTCCTCTAGTGAGTATTCAGCCTAAATACTCAAGTAATAAATCAAATGTTAAATGCGTCAAGGTAATCGGGACGGGGATTGTCAATCCCGATGGATCTGCCCAGAACACTCGCGCTTAGCAACACAAGTAAATTAACGGTTCATGATCAAGAGAGGAAACTTAAGGCTATTTACTACAAGCAATAATATCAATGAAAACTGTTGGAAAGCATACAAGTCTGGATAGCATACAAGTTCTGGATAGCATACAAGTTCTGGAGAGCATACAGTTTTTAAATGGTTGTGTTCCACCATGTAAAATCTCACCCCGCGTTTAGAAGAATTGTGCAAGTAAAAAGGGGCTATGAACTCACCTTAGCCACGAGGTAAGTGAATCATTGTACTCAGAAGTTGAGTAGAAAAAGTAGTAGCATGACGATCACCGACGATATGGATGCCCGGTAAACACGAAAGCCATAACCTACCAAATAAGGCGCGCTCGTTAATAAATGAATCAAGTAATAATCATACTTAATAACATGAACTTCAACATTGTAAAATCATGACAAATCCGAAAGAGCAACAATGCAAGTGTACTACAATACCCTTATAGATGTTCACTTTATTAAACTATTTCCTCAATAAAAATATACCGGTACATACCAAATGTACAAGCTCATGTTCCTTACCTAGACAACTCGGATTTTTATGAAACCTGGTAAACAAACTCAATAATAACCTGATTAAAACTTAGTTTAAATTTCATTCGATGATTTACATTTTAAAACCACCTGCTCGACACATCTTTGACGTATAAAATCCGGACAGTTTTGAACAATTGACTCGTGAAATCATTTTGACCATCAATAGCATTTATGTTTTTAAAACCAATCATTGACTTTGAAAATAGACTCAAAAAGCTAAGTTTAGGGCCTGAGATCAGCCTCTAAACATTTTTAGAACTCTACTTATAGTCCCCGAGATTTGATCCAAATATCGACAACAATTTCATATTGTGTCGATACTCGCCTCCAGGTACACGAATAATCAAACTAGCGTAACTTCTTCCTCGTTTTGAGTTAGAAGGCCTACTTTATATCAAAACGAAGGCATCAAAAAACTCTACAACAAAATCAAATAATCTCAACTTATATCCAATCTTAAACCCACGAAAATCTGCTCTAAACCTGCTGTCCAAAACTACCTCTTTAAAAATCATACGAAATCAATTTTTTTCAACTCATTCTAAATAATTCCATACCTCTAAAATATCCCTACTATCATACCCATCAACCAAACACTTCTAAAATACTTGCATGTTAAATAGCCATAAATCAATCATCAACAATCAAAGTTTTTATGATCAAAACATCAAGATCATAGCATAAACAACACATGCATGAGTATCAAAACACATACTAACCGTAAAATCATAAAAATCTTGTAACTTGATGCATGTGATAAATTTTTGTACCAAAACCATCACTTCTTGATTTCAAACATTGGTCTTTGCTTAGATTTGATTAAAACAAGATCAAAATTAAAATGATTTGATGTTTAGGGGAGGATGGAGGTCACGATTCATAGAGAGAAGAATGGGAGAGGAGAACAAATTTTTTATTGTGTGTTTTTATGTGATGAAAATGAGGAGTGTATGGTTAGGGTAGGAATTGTATTTATTGAATAGTTTTGGATCTAAAAGCAATTTAATAGTTTAAAAGATAGAAAATGACTGTTAGTAAATTTTGAAAATACTTACCGGGCTCGGGTTTCGTAAAAATACTTTTCAAAAGTTAAAATGTATCATAAATATGATAATATGGTTTCCCGACACGACTTAACACGTAACTAAAACGAAATCGTCGAAAATATTAATTATCGAAACAATCGATAATAAAATGTAAAATTTTGGGCATCCGTCGATATCGCGATCATTAGAAGTTCTCGTTGTTCATAGATTTTGAGTAAACTCATTGTAAAATGTAAGCGGGTGATTTTAAATAAAAAATTTTGATTTAAATAAATATGGAAAAATAAAATAAATTTTTATAATTCCAAGTAAAGTACTATCAATGATCAGAAATACTTAAAAAGTATTTATTAAAATTATCATGATCTAAGGATTTACATATAAGAATACAAGAAAATGTAATACGTTGGAAAATTCAAGTAACACGAATAAAAGAATAAAATAATACCGGAAAAGTACGGGTTCTTACATTTAAAGGGTAGAAAATGACTATTAGTAAATTTTAAAAATATTTACGGGGCTCGGGTTTAGTAAAAATACTTTTTAAAAGTTAAAATGCATCATAATTATGATAATATGGTTTCCCGACACGACTTAACACGTAATTAAAATGAAATCGTCGAAAATATTCATTATCGAAACAATTGATAATAAAATTCAATATTTTGGGCATCCGTCGGCTTGGCGATCATTAGTAGTTCTCGTTATTCATTGATTTTGAGTAAACTCATTGTAAAATGCACGCGGGTGTTTTTAAATCAAAAATTTTGATTTAAATAAATATGAAAAAATAAAATAAAATTTTTATAATTCCATGTAAAGTATTATCAATGATCAGAATATATTAAAAAGTATAATTTATTAAATTATCATGATCTCAGGATTTACATATAAGAATACAATAAAATGTAACACGTTGGAAAATTCAAGAAGTATGGATAAAAGAATAAAATAATACCGGGAAAATACGAGTTCTTATAGTCGACCTCCCTAAAGGAATTCTGGTCCCTCAGAGTTCCACTGGAGACAGAAGAAGATGCGAACAAGTGAAGGTACATAGATTAGAACTAATTCGTTGCTTCCCAGATAATTTATACACCACGACGAACCTTAACAATTTTGAGTTTACTATGCTTCAGTTTCTTAATTCCTTTTCGAATAAATTTTCATACTTGGATTAGAATAATGACCTTTCAGTACGGAGAGATATCAAGAGATATAATGAACACAAGAATTGATTAAACGGCCAAGGTGCGCTTAAAATGAATCAAGATTGATAATCGACAAGGAATCGCAAATCACGCAAACTGAAAAACATGAAAATTTTAAAACGTAACAATCTAATTACAAGAGAAATAGAAGGGAAAAATGAATTACATATGAACATTTAAAATACAAGTTGTCACAATTACCTGTCTAGGATTTGTTATTACTTTCAAATTTAGCTTAAGTATTTTTTTGATTAAAAGAAAATTTTACAAGGTTTAGTGATTTAAAATCAAACTATCTATATTTAGTGAGTAAACAGTTGCTATATCTTTTTCTTGATCAGAATTTCAAAGCCAAAAAGTAGAACGATTCAAAATAGTTATCTTGATCGGCTTAAGAACTTTTGGATGACTGTATGAAATTATTGTTAAAAATTCAGGTTTATCGTTACCATTAGAGAAAAATCAAATTTCCAAATTATTTAATATCATTGTTAGAAATTATAAATTAAAATCGACAATTTCATTAGATTGAAGGTAAAATATGATACAATCAAATAATTTAAAATATAACACTAGTTATAAATCTATCAAAGAGGATGCGTAGATCTGATATTTAACTTGAAACAGTTATTTTAGTAATTTAACCACTTGATATAATGTGTATAACGTTCTTAAAAATTTATAAAAATTTTTAGAAATCTAAGAAGGTGTTTAATGCACCAAATGGTATATATGTGACATATTCTGGTTTTCAAAAGGTGACAAGATAGCAAACGAGTATGAAACGAATAATAATCAACCATTAGTATGCAAACAGTAGCCCGAGGGGATAAAACGTAATTCGTACCAATTTATTAACGAACATGATAGAGTAGATGCATCAATGATAAGGACAATAAGAAACAATAGATTTAGCAAGATTAATTTACGAGTGCGGTTGGCGTCGCCAGTAACGGCTTATTAAATTCTCAGTGGTTGATATAAGATCGAAAGAGAAAAGCCACACAATAAATTTTTGAATCAAGGAAAATTCGTAAGAAGTCGCTTGAGAGTAATTCCAATAAATTGAGCAACATTAGCAATGAGAGAGTGAAGTCATCACATGGTTCACATGAATGAATTTCAAGACAATACAGGCTAACACACATCATGACAAATACACTAAATCATTGTTCACATCCAGTTGTAAATCATTATAGGCGTCCAGAGACGTTTCGAAGGTCTACCAAAATAGATAGAGAATGTCGATCGATGTAGAAGCATAACAACGTTGAAACTTTCAAGTCTGGTATCAATGGTAAGAAATTAGACAAGTGGTAACGAGAATTATATCATGAAGCAAGAAGAGGTAACAAGTAAAACAAAGATCGTTGAGTAAGGAAATCTGTGCTTGAGGCATGTACTTTGTTTCAAGAAAAGATAAAGATTCATAGGTGTATGTTGCGAACTGTTGCTACTCGCATAAGATGTAAAAGTTTTTAAAACTTTATTTTATCTAACTTTTTAAGGAACATAAGTAAAAAGTTGGTTCTTGGTCAAATATTTAAGGTGGGCCTTGCATGGCTCCTTCTAAATTACGCATAGGTGATCAAGCCATGTATAATTTAGGACTAGCAATGCGATGCTCAACTTCGTCAAACCAGTATTACATGTCATATGATTCAAAATATGTATATGATACATTTGTAAAAGCATGAATCAAAATAATTTATGAAACTTTTCGCCAGTAATTAATTGGCTAGATGTTTAAATCAACCATTTTATTGTTACAAGAATTCTTTACAAGATCAATTGTTGAACAATTTGTGAAATTACATCGTAAAACAATGATCAATGTAGAACATTTTGTAAAATGTTTCGCAGACGATACCAGTTAAAATTCATAGGGTGACACGATAATAGCTTACAAAATAGCGAGTGAGTTAAATGGGGGTAATAAGTAGTAGTTCAATACAATCAATGAAATGGTTACAAGTTGATAAAGTTTCAATAGTTTTAGCCAGAATCGTCATGAGACACGTGTCAAAAATGATAACGAAAATGTGTAAACGAGAACTTCAAATCTTTACCCAAGTCATTGGTACGATAGAAACAAAGAAAGGCAATATAGAATGACAAATAAGTCATACGTAAAAGAAAGGATAAAGGAATCCATATGTGTTCACATCGTAATTTATTTGACATAAATATGCTTTTGAGAAAGTAGAGCATCATTTCCCAAATAGTACAACTACTCTGAAAAGTTTCTATTTTAGGAAAGTTTAGGAATTTAAAATGTAAATAATGACGCATAAAAATGTAATACATTTTTCGAAAGATGTAGTTCATCATCGGTTTATCAAGTCACTTGGTTCCAAAAGTTCAATATATATGTATGTATGGTCGAACTCAAAGTTACTATTTTTACGTTTTCAAACGGAATCATTGTTTGGTAGTTGTAAAATCTCACTAGTTAAAGTTTTACGAGCTCAAACGAACTAAAAAAACGCTTGAAACCATATTTTTAATTTCTATCAGTTTTAACCTTTAAGTTTGACTTTCGGAGTCTGACCTGACCAATTAACTCGTTAAATGATATTTTCAAATTCGAAGTCTAAAGCAATTGGGTGTAAAACAAGGTTTTGGACAACTTTCTAGTTTTACTCGAGACTTGAAACGGATAAAAAAAAGGACGAAAATGCCATCGCCTCAAATCTGTCAACAAAATGATATTTTTAGAAATACGCAGAACTAAGTTCTTAGATTTTACAATTTCAAATGAGCATAACTTGCTCGTTTTTAAGATTTTCGGATCGAATTTTATGTCCTAAACGAACATCTCAACAAGTAGAAATATATTTTTATGTCTAGAGTTTATAAAAATATTTTCTCGACATCGTTAAGTTACATATAACTTTTCTGTAGAAAGTATATTTTTCGACACATCTGGAAATTTAATCAAACTTAATAATGACCTGGAATTTATGTACACACATGACTTGTGGATTCCATAAAGACAAAAGAGAATAGATTGTACAATTATGCATGTAAAGAAAAACATAGTATAGAAATGGTTCAAGAATGCTAATAATAAACTAAGAAATAAAAAACGGCGCATGCCATTCGTGTCTTCGATTTCAAGTTGCAATGTAGGAAAGGTCTCTTGGCGGCGTGATTTTCCAAAATCACAAGACATACCGAGAAAGAATTGGAACATTAATGGGTTGCACTCCCGGAGCAAGGATGGTTAATGAAAGGGAAGGATACAAGTTTATAGAAGTACAATCGTGTTCCAAACAATTGTCACATAATAGAGGATGAATTACAAGATGACAATGATGTTTTCAAGGTACAAACGGACGTCGTAATTCGAAGTCGAAACGTAAAATGGTTAATGAAGTAATATTTAATCGATATACGAGTGTCGTGTAAAACGGTGACGTAAAGGTCAATCAAGGTTACGCAAACTCACGATATTATTCAACACGGATTTCAAGGAATGCCTCGAGATGTGTGATTCACACGGTGTCCTTTAGTCTTTTTGGAGAATCATTGAGTTACACAATGGTGTATAGACTATTTTTCAAGACATCCAATCACAAATGATTGGAAAGTAATATGTATATCTAAATAGATATTTTAAAGAGGTTTAACAATGAAAGTAATACGCACGGTAGTAAAATGAATATCAGAAGTTTCATTGAATGAAACACTTATTTAATCCCGAACAATGGTATCACGAGAATACGACAACATGTAACAGTGAGTCGAGAAAAACAGACGGTTCAAAACGAACGAGTATATGAGGCCAGTCGTATCACGCATAAACAAGATAGCAATAGTACTCAGAAAAGTGAGTATGAAAAATCGGCAACATACGCGCTCTGAATACAAGTATATAATGTCATAACAATATAAAATTATTGTAACAAGATCAATTCACAAGAACAAGAATTCAAGAAATACAATAAGGGCAGATGTAATCACAGTAATATCCAATGATAATTTATTAAGCAGAAAGGCTTTCAAAAGATATAGTAATTATCGTCATTAGGGTAATGTAATATCTCAACATGTAATCAAGAGATGAGATAACACAACTACAATTAAAAGTAAATAATAAGGATTAGAGAGTTACCCGCGCAGATATCGAACAACATTAGCAGATTCTGTGGTTGACACTTAAAACATGAAATATTTGAAATTTTCGGTTATAAACTAAGTTTTGAAAACGAATCAGTTCCCTATAACCATCGCACTAATGCCAATCTGTGAGACCCCCAAAATCAGGCAAGGAAACAACTAGGCAGCAAGGGGGTTCCACGTCATGGTACAAGAAATAATGAAATACTGTTGACACAAAGTTGACGTAATAAAAACATATACATTACATCATAAAAATCAGAGTTTTAAACAAAGGTCCCAGAGTTTTATAAGCGGAAAAATTTATTATTTCATCATGATTTATAACATATAATTACTAAAAATACAGAATAATCTTCTGACGGTTTTTAAATAAAACCAAAGTTTAATATACACAGAAATCTCTAAGCTGCGATAACATCTTGCGGGCTCCCATCCAAGCAAATCTTAGTATTAATACATGAGATTAAACATGTAAAATCGTCAACACGAAGTTGAGTGATATTCATAGGTTTAGTAGTAAAGATGTAGAACACAAGCATTCATTTGTAAACAAGAAATAGGGGAAATGGTTATGTACATTAACCATAGTCAAAAACATTATTATTGCTGTTTAGTTCATGAACCGAATCGTAACTCAATGTAAGTTCCTCTAGTGAGTATTCAGCCTATATACTCAAGTAACAAATCAAATGTTAAATGCGTCAAGGTAATCGGGACGGGGATTTTCAATCCCGATGGATCCACCCACAACATTCGCGCTTGGCAACACAAGTAAATTAACGGTTCATGATCAAGAGAGGAAACTTAAGGCTATTGACTAAAAGCAATAATATGAATGAAAACTGTTGGAAAGCATACATATCTGGATAGCATACAAGTTCTGGATAGTGGATAGCATACAATTTTTAAATGGTTGTGTTCCACCATGTAAAACCTCACCCCGCGTTTAGAAACAATGTGTAAGTAAAAAGGGACTATGAACTCAACTTAGCCACGAGGTAAGTGATTCATTGAACTCAGAAGCTGAGTAGAAACAGTAATGGTAAGACGATCGCCGACGATGTGGATGGCCGGTAAACACGAAAGCCGTAACCTATCAAATAAGGCGCGCTCGTTAATAATTGACTCAAGTATAAACCATACTTAAAAACACAAACTCAGAATTACAAGACCACGACAAACCCGAAAGAACAACATTGCAAGTGATACTACAATACCCTTCTAGATGTTCACTTTGTTAACTACTTCCTCGATAAAAATCTGTTGGTACATACCAAATGTACAAGCTCGTTTCCGTTACTTAGACAACTCGGATTTTTATGAAACTTTGTGAAAAACTCAATCATAACCTGAATAAAACTCAGTTTAAATTTCATTCAATGATTTACATTTCAGAACCACTTGCTCAACACATTTCTAGACTTGAAAAACCGGACAGATTTGAACACTCGACTCGTGAAACCATTTTGACCATCCTAACCTTTATCATTAGCAAAACCGACCATTGACTTTGAAAATATACTCAAAATGCTAAGTTTAGGGCCTGAGAACAGCCCTTGACCATTTGTAAAATTTATTTTGTAGTCCCCGAGATTCGATCCAAATATCGACGATAAATTCGGATTCTGCCGATACTCGTCTCCCGGTACACGAATAATCAAACTATTATAACTTCCTCCTCGTTTTGAGTTAGATACTCTAATTTATACTAAATTGAAGCTAAAAAAAATCTATACAACATGATCTTATTAGTTTAACAATTATTCAAGCTTAAGATACCAAAATATCAGCCTCAACCTACTGCCCTAAACAACCACTCTAAAAATCATACCAAAACACTTTTTCAACACAAATCACCCATTTTTATACCATAACTAGTATCCTAATATCAATCTTTATCAACCTTAACACTTGCATGTCACATAAACAAAAATCAAAATCAAAAACTTTAACTTTTTAGCATCAAAATATGAAGATCTTAACATGATCATCACATGCATGATGATCAAAATTCATACCAACCATAAAATCATAAGAAAACTTAAAATTTGATGCATGTAAGAAATTTTTATACCAACATGACCATCTATGAATTAGATAGTTTAAAGGGTATAAAATGACTATTAGTAAATTTTAAAAATATTTACGGGGCTCGGGTTTCGTAAAAATGCTTTTCAAAAGTTAAAATGCATCATAATTATGATAATATGGTTTCCCGGCACGACTTAACACGTAATTAAAACGAACTCGTCGAAAATATTTATTATCGAAACAATCGATAATAAAATATAAAATTTTGGGCATCTGTCGCCATTGAAATCATTAGTAGTTCTCATTATTCATTGATTTTGAGTAAACTCATTGTAAAATGTATGCGGGTGTTTTTAAATCAAAAAATTTGATTTAAACAAATATAAAAAAATAAAATAAATTTTTTATAATTCCAAGTAAAGTATTATCAATGATCAGAAAATACTCAAAAAGTATAATTTATTAAAATTATCATGATCTCAGGGTTTACATATATGAATACAACAAAATGTAACACGTTGGAAAATTCAAGAAGAATGGATAAAAGAATAAAATAATACCAAAAAATACGAGTTCTTACACACTCTCGGCAATATACCTACGAGACGTCGTTGTAACATAACCAACGAGATTTTTTTATAAGAAAAGAGACATACACATCAGCATATTGGGTTTGCAGGAGACGTTTTCCATGTACCACGTACCTATTATGGTGGGGTTCAAACGGGTGTCAGTCCTGGCACACGCAGAACACTCGGAACAAACCATAACGACTGCCGGCCGAGCACATAAGGCACACAAATCAGCGGTATACGGGACTGAGCCAGACGGAACAGACATGATGATGCTGACGTTCCTAAAGCATGAAAGCCAACGTGCTATTATAAATAATGTAGGGTACAAAACCGGCAAACTACATAACAGATAATTACGTACACATACAACAGTATGTTCAAAAAAAGGGTAACAAATGAAACAAATAAACCTATACCGGGCATACACGCGCAAGAGGGTAGGCAACCATAACCAAATGAGTAAAAACACTCCAACAACGGCATCAACTACCAGCAAGGGTGGGATAAAACAAAACAACATCCATAGGGCAACATCAAAGATCATTCATTGACGATCAATAATAAGTGTATCCTAGTAAATCCATAAACTAAAAGCACACCATACCAATATAAAGAACGCACAACTGTATACCCTTTAACACACAAACATAACATTCAGCAAAAAACATGAGCTTTACATGAAAGAAACAAAAACATAACAACAACCCATGATATGACTTTATAACAAAAAAAAACCTTAATAGAAACGAAATAAAAACATAATAGCAACGTATCATGTCACCTTATAACAAAAAATAAACAATTTTTTTAGGTTACTAAAAGGAAGAAAGAATAAGAACTCACCAAATAGCTTTGAGAAGGCGCAATCTTACACGGATGAGCAACAGAAACAAAGGGGACGAAAGCAAGAGGAACACTGTAGACGCAAGAACAACACCACACCAATAATAATGCAATTTACGATCAAAAGCCTCGAGGGACGTGGGATATATATGCATGCTACAGTAATCGCCACGGGGCATGTTAGATCCACACTGTTCCCCCCAATAACTTTTGGGGCAATCTCAACCGCAAGATCATATCTAGCTATAACGGACAACCCCCCCCCCCCCCCCCCCCCCCCCCCCCCCCGGACTCAATCAATGGCTGAGGCCAGTGGGTTAACTTCTAACCCCTTAAACAACAAAATATATTTTTATTCGATCTACATTTGAGGTGCTACAGTTGGGAGATACGGTTGTGTGTGTGTGTGAGAGGAGAGCTAATAAAATATGTTTTTGTATGTGAGGGGATCACTGTTCTTACGAGAACGTGATTCCTCTCTATTATTATAAATACAATATGAATGCATCTCTTAAAAAATAAAATAGTTTGCAGTGGTGGTAGGTAGCCATTATATGTATCTATATTTGATATTTGATCGGTTTTTTGATTTCGGAATCAAGAATCACAATTTTGAACGTCCAAGTTTGAAATATTAAGGAACTCAGAATCGAACAGCAGTTTTAAAAGTCAGTTTGAATTCGGTCGGTTCTTGTTTGATTCTCAGTTCCTTTACTCATTTTTACTTTAATGGTCATTTTATTATCCGTTTTTTTTCATTTAATTTAATTAACGATTGCTATAATTTTATCGTGATTTCAATATCGGAAAAATACAAATTTTGCTACAAAATTCTCCTCGTACGCCTCACATGGGGTAAAAGCAAATTACAAATGGTAATTCGTTATTCCGTAAAGATATCATCGGAATAACCGAGTGCGGAGTGTATGGTCCTTCTAATCGGCTATGATCTTATGTGCACCTTTCGCATACTTAATTAGTTCTAGCGAGCACGAGGAGCTTTCATGAAATAATATCATGTACGTATTAATATCTAACAAGTAACAACCATATTAGAGCAAGACTTAAGTATCCTATATCATTATGAGATACGCCTAAGGTACGAACAATTTGTAAAAGCGTATAATTATAAAGTAAAAGAATTTATTTATTAAAAAATTTGCTTAATAATAAAATACACAATTATTTAGGTCGCTGTGATACGACTCTCTCGGGTAGTATCGGGATAGGGCACCCCTTCAAGCGTGATGCTAACTCCTTAAGAACTTGAGATGAGAAGACCAGACATTTTGTTTAACTTTAACTTTGATTGTTTGATAAATGATTATGTTGTGAAACCTTAAATACTACTTTAAAAGATAAACATAAATAATAAAAGATACTAAAATGATAAACATAAAACACAATGATATATCCTAAATAATAAAAAGATATTGATGCGTAACATTCCTCACTCCTTCAAATTCACCTTGCCCTCAAGGTGACGTCTTGAAAAACACCCTTGATTCCCGGGTCCCAAATTTTGAGACGTTTACTAAGCATTGGCACACTCACCTTCAACTTGTTCTCTAGCTTGAGTAGTAACAATTTCCGGATTAGCACTCTACACTCCTTCCATTCGAATAGAACAAATAACGTGACACTCTCGGACGATTCATCAACAACAAGCCGTGATTCACTAATCTCAATTTGAGATTTCCCAACCATAGGCGCCTTCGATTCACCAACAATAGGGTCACCAATAATAAGTGGTGATTCAACAACAATAAGCTGCGGTTCACTAACAACAACTTGTAAGTCACCAATAATTGGTTGCAGTTCATTTGACCATGATAAAACGGTATCTAACTTTTCTTCGATTTTTCTCCGCAATCGCTTCAAAACGAGCCTCCATTATGCGTGTTAAGGAAAAGGCTTCTTTTAAAGTTGTAGGCCTTATCCTTAAGAGTGCACATTGTAAAGCCGGTTTAAGCCCAAATGTATAATAACATTGAAGTAAATTTTCAGAAATCCCCGTTGCTTGATTTGCAAGTATCACAAACTCACTTTCATATTCGGCTACGGTACGCCTATGCAAGAGCTTAGATAGTGCGTCTAGATTGTTGTTTCCCGATGGCATAGTAACTCAAAAAATATATAAAAAATATTTTTTTTCTCACTGATAAACAGTACCCAGAATGGTGCAGATGAACAGTAACAGCGCGATGAACAGTACCTTGATGAACATTACGAATGAATAGTACCTCAATGAACAGTGTTCGCGGTGAACAGTGTTTCCGATGAACAAAATCCCTCAAGGAATTGAGGACTCTCAATGAAAGCACCAATTGATACGACCATCTCGGGTAGTATCGGGATAGGGCACCCCTTCAAGCGTGATGCTAGCTCCTTAAGAATTTGAGATAAGAAAACCAGACATTTTGTTTAACTTTAACTTTGATTGTTTGATAAATGATTACATTGTGAAACCTTAAATACTACTTTAGAAGATAAACATAAATAATAAAAGATACTAAAATGATAAACATAAAACATAATGATATATCCTAAATAATAAAAAGCTATTGATGCGTAACACGCTGTAAAATTTTCTTACTAAAACAAACACATTGAATATAAAATAGAGAAAATAAACTTACATTTTTTACCTATGAAAAAAATTATTAAAAGTTTTACTTTTTTCCTTACTAAATATTAAGTAAGAATACAATTTTAGTCATCTTTTTATTTTTTTTATTTTTTTTATTTTAATAAAAAATGACAAAAATGATTTTAGTAACTCTTATGATTAAAAAATGATTGAATATATATTTTTAATAATCTTTTTTCATTATATACTTTCTTACATTTAATTTAAGATTTTGTTACTTGTGGGTTTTTCATAAGACTACTATAACTAAAATTAAAAATTTAATTAATATAAAACTTTTCATATTTAAATAACTTTATGGATAATTCAACATTTAATTATGATAATCATTTCATGTTTAATTACATTTTTCATAATTAAAATATCTAAATATATATAGATGAAAATAATAAATTCAATTTTATACAAATTATAAGTTTTAAAAAAACTCATAAACCTGCTCTTAGCAAAATCTCAAAAAATTTGTAATGCATACGTGGTTAAGTTTTATGGTAGAAGCAAAATTCGCCAAATTAAATGATCTAAAAATGGGAAACAAAATATAACAAATTAGGAAAGTTTTAAACAATAACACAGATGATAAGGATATATGATATCTAAAAAGAAAAAGATAATGTTAGTAAACAAAGAGGGCCCTTCACCCATATCTCCCTTCCACCCGGAAAGATAGGAAAACCTTAAAGAACTTATCTTTGTAGTGTCACTCCAAACAACAACAACTGTGTTATAAGAGTACTGACACGTGGCTTTACATTACATGACTTTTATGCTGGTTCCCAGGTCTCATGCAGACATGCCACGTTGCTGACGTGGAATAATGCTATATGGATAAGGCTCACGTTTTCTGATTTTTGTAAAAACGGTGAATATAATATGTTGTGGTAAATCGTTCTTGTGGTTGATTGGGTTTAACGGAAATCATCCCTGCAAACAAACTCGTAACTGATTTAATTTTCTTTTTAACAATTGTTAGTTTTTTCATTAAACAATATTACGTGACAAAAAAATAAGGGGCATTATTGTCTTTTTGTGAGCCGATAATAAACCGCATGAACAATTTTTGTTACTCGGTTTTTAAACAAATATATTAAATTTTTATTATTATGTTATTTTTCTAAAAGATTAACTGTTTTTATGCTAATTTATCGTTAAACTTTGAACTTTTCAAATAATTTATTGAAGTTTGGTTAAGCGGTCTTCTAAAGTTTTTTTATGTATTTTTAATAAATTTAATTATTATCTGTTAAGCATCAATATCTTTTTATTATTTAAGATATATCATTATGTTTTATGTTTATCATTTTAATATCTTTTATTATTTATGTTTATCTTCTAAAGTAGTATTTAAGGTTTCACAATGTAATCATTTATCAAACAATAAAAGTTAAAGTTTAATAAAATGTCTAGTTCTTCTCATCTATAATTCTTAAGGAGCCATCACACGCTATAGTGGTGCCTTATCCCGATACTACCCGAGAGGGTCGTATCAATTAGTGCTTTCATTGAGAGGGTCGTATCAAAGTTTTACCCGAAACCTACAACGTTAGGCGAAGCCTTCTACTTAGCCCGTATTGTAGAGACCCGTCTTAAAGAATTTGTAGAAGAAAAACAAACTATTGAAAAGAAAGTGGTTGATTCTTCTACAACACCGACCGTGGCAATAGAAGTTGCACGAGACGAAGTGGGGAATGTTACATCTGAACCTAACAAAGATCACGTTGAGCTTGTTGGGGAATCACAACACCTTATTCGTGAATCGCAACAGCCTACTAATGACTCGCAGCCTATAGTTAATGTATCGCAACTTATCGTGGGTGAATCGCAGCCTATGGTTAGTAAATCGCAGCTTGTTGTTAGTGAATCACAACTTGTTGTTGACGAATTGCCCAAGAGAGCCACGTGGTTTGTTACATCCGAATCTGAATGGAAGGAGTGTAGAGCAAAAATTCAAAAATTGTTACTTCCCGAGCCAAAGAACAAGTTGAAATGGAGTGTGCCAGTGCTTAGGAAACGTTTTAAAATTTGGGACTCGGGAATAAAGAGTGTTTTTCAAGACGTCACCTTGAGGGCAAGGTGAATTCGAAGGAGTGAGGAATGTTACGCATGAGCATCTTTTATTTATTTAGGATAATGTTTATGTTTTATGTTTATCTATTTAGTATCTTTTGTCTTTTATGTTTATCTTCTAAACTAGTATTTAAGGTCTTTCAATGTTATGAATGTAATAAATCAAAGTTAAAGTTCAATAAAATGTCTAGTTCTTCTCATCTATAATTCTTAAGGAGCCAGCACACGCTATAGTGGTGCCTTATCCCGATACTACCCGAGAGGGTCGTATCAATTGGTGCTTTCATTGAGAGCACTCAGTTCGTTGGGCGGTTTTGATTTAGGATTCCAATTTTAAAAAAAAACACTGTTCATCGAGATCACTATTCATCTGGTGCACTGTTCATCGAAGTTACTGTTCATCCCGGGGGTACTGTTCATCGACTATTGTTCATCCGGTACTATACATCAGAAAAGAAATTATTTTTATATTTTTTTCGATTTATTGTTTATGGCATCGAACACTAGCGATCGGGATGCATTATCTAAACTCTTGCAAATGGGTACGGTGGTTGAATATCAAAGTGAGTTTAAGTATCTTATAACTCGAGTAACGGGTATCTCTGAAAGTTTACTTGCCTCGTTTTATATATCCGGACTTAAACCGAAGCTACAGCTAGAATTGTTGAGGTTTTACCCGAAACCTACAACGTTAGGCGATGCCTTCTACTTAGCCCGTATTATAGAGACCCGTCTTGAGGAATTTGTAGAAGAAAAACAAACTATTGAAAAGAAAGTGGTTGATTCTTCTACAACACCGGCCGTGGAAATAGAAGTTGCACGAGAGGAAGTGGGGAATGTTACATCCGAACCTAACAAAGATCACGTTGAGCTTGTTGAGGAATCATAACACCTTATTCGTGAATCGCACCAGCCTATTAATGACTCGCAGCCTATAGTTAATGTATCGCAACTTATCGTGGGTGAATCGCAGCCTATGGTTAGTAAATCGCAGCTTGTTGTTAGTGAATCACAACTTGTTGTGGACGAATTGCCCAAGAGAGCCACATGGTTTGTTACATCCGAATCTGAATGGAATGAGTGTAGAGCAAAAATTCAAAAATTGTTACTTCCCGAGCCAAAGAACAAGTTGGAATGGAGTGTGCCAGTGTTTAGGAAACGTTTTAAAATTTGGGACTCAAGAATAAAGAGTGTTTTTCAAGACGTCACCTTAAGGGCAAGGTGAATTCGAAGGAGTGAGGAATGTTACGCATGAGTATCTTTTATTTATTTAGGATAATGTTTATGTTTTATGTTTATCTGTTTAGTATCTTTTGTCTTTTATGTTTATCTTTTAAACTAGTATTTAAGGTCTTTCAATGTTATGAATGTAATAAATCAAAGTTAAAGTTCAATAAAATGTCTAGTTCTTCTCATCTATAATTCTTAAGGAGCCAGCACACGCTATAGTGGTGCCTTATCCCTATACTACCCGAGAGGGTCGTATCATTATCATATTAATTTTTAAAATACATTAAAAAAGTTTCCTTACATAGCATCAATGTACAAGCATTTTAAGCAAATGCATTAAAAACCTCATAAAAACCTTTCCTTAATTAAATTTCGATTTTGGAATTTCTTTGTTGTGTAACCCGGAAGAACTAACAGCTTTAGCATTAAAACCCCAATAAAAATATTACCATATATAATAATTCTACTAAACCGGTTTAAAAATAATTCTACTAAAACGTATCATATTTTTCATGATGCGTTATATTTTTAGCAAGTCCTAAAACCAAAAATAAATCAAAAAAATATCAAATTTTAGCAAGTCCTATCCATTATTTAAATTAAATAGATATCTTTGATCCAAATAAATATAAAAAATATTAGTAAATTTTGACAAGTCATAATAATTTTAAAAAACTTTGTAACAAAAAATTAAATACGGTTTAAAAAAAAGTTGAAACGTTTATTCAATGATATTAAATGATTTTTTGAATTTTGAAAAAAAATATTAAATGAGATAAACTATTTTTGTTAAAATAAATTATTTATATAAACCTAATAAATAGTTTCTGAAATTACTACACGGTGTTTCTATCAATAACACAGACTATTTCACCAATTCAACTATTGAAAAAAACCTACAAAGTGCTCCTAGGTTATTCAAATACTAAAAAACACACACATACACACACATACACTATTTCACCAATACCCGCTCCATCCGCTTAAATAATCAAATCAGTCCTACCTTATGCACACTTGAACTATTTAATCCATATATGATCTAACCACACACTATAAAATCCAGATCTAATCTAACCACATATAGTGTGTTGCCCCTACCTCTTCGTTGTCGCCGTGTGTGCAGTGCGACGTTGTTGGTAGGTTGGTGATGTTGTTTATGGGTTATTTTGATCTATTTCGATTGTGGTTAGCGGTTGTTCATCACGGCAGAGTTTATGGAGAAACAAACCCCTTCTCTCATCGGTTTGCTGGAAAATTAAGGGTTTCGTGTACAAAGCTTTCATTATTTTTGGTAGGTTCTGTTGATGTCATCACAGGTACAAGCTATGTTTGATTTTCCACCAATGAGGTTAGATAAACGGTAATGGAGAATGAGTTATCTACAACAATGTTTTTTTGATTTCATGATCATGGTCATGAATATCTTGATGTTTGCAGGTATTATTTGTGTATGGTTGGATATGTGTTTTGTTATTAATGGACGTGGAGTTACATTTTTGCCTTGCACTTCAAAGTGAATTAGAGGTATCCTGGCCTTTCCCTTTTCATTTATTCCTACTGATTTTTTGGACTCTTTTCTCATGGATTTAGCCAATTGTGATTAGCGGTTATTCTTTTAGTTCCGGTTAATTATTTTTATTTTTTGTTATATTGTTGATCACCATTATAACATGTTCATTAGAGAAAAATCTAAATACTCAAATGTAAAAGCGAGGTACGATTATTTCTTTAATCTTCATTCCGTTAAGTTTCTGGATTGGCGTTATTTCATATTCAGACAATTTTATGGACTTACGTTTTGTACATTGTATATGCCCATATATGCGTTTATTAGTGTAACTGAAGAGTGGTCTCATTTAGAATTTTGTAAAATTGATTAAGATTTTGTTGATAGGTTGACCGTAAATGGGTTTATAGGTGTTTATTTATAGCAATGGCCAGTTTAAGGTTCATATTGTGGTTTGTGGTTGCATATTGACTACTACAAGTTTGATATTTTATATTGCTCCATGTTTGTAAAATCAAAATAATGGAAATGTGTATGGTCACCAATTTCCAGTTTAGAACTATAGGCTCGCGTCTGGAAACTACTTTAGAACTGTGGGCTCGGAAACTACTCAGTCTGAATTGTAGACTCACAACTAGAACAATTTAGATGATTCATATTGTCATGGTGTTAATAAATGAAGTTTTTTTTCGATTTACTTTCTATATTAATTAAAGTGGTGCTTAAATGTTTAACTGGGTCAATATCAGTACAAGTTAAAACGGATCGGGTCATGCTGCGGTTATTAACCCGCAAACGATAATTTGCCCATCTTATTCTTTAAGCTAATGTGTTATTTATAATTACAGAGCTACACCTTCTATAATTACATATTAATTTGCACAAATTGGTCTAGGGCCAGCTGATATGGATGATGAGTGACATGTGGATTAAAGCTTTTGAAGTCACACCGACGATCCATTGCACATGCGTAATACTTGGAGCTCCTCACGTGTGTCCTCCCAGCGCTCTTAGCCTACAATGGTGTTAAGTTTGGCGAATAAGTATGGTTCAAGGCTCGAGCATGCATATTAAGTGAAGATGGACGTACTCAACTATGTGGGTAACCCAATTTTTGTCCTTGCACAAAGCATATTGCCATTTGGGCAACACAAGTGATCCCATTAGGACTTGCTGGTGACGCCGATGCACTTTGCAGAGTTGAATGTGAAGGAGATCAAGAATGCAAGATTGTTCATGTTTTCAATGTTCCGAGAAGATTCTCTGTACAAGAAATTGTGACAGGGAAGGACCATTGGAGAACCTTGCTGCCCATTTGCCGACCATGTTGCCTAACGTCGATTACATATAAATGAAACCCAGAGTACAATTTTAGTTGTCTTTTAACTATTCAGTATTGGGCAAATGGAATTCAAAAAGATATTCTTTGAGTATATATAAAGATTGGTTTTCAACAAATAAGCATATCCTACTACTAAAGTCAGTTATAATAAACCAAAATAATTCAGCAACTATAAATAATGAAACGATTAGAAGAACCATATAAAAACCAAAAGAAAGACTCAGATTTTGATTAGATGAAGATTATTGAGAAGCCTCTACAACAAAGAAGTTGAGATAGATAAATGAATTAGTATACAAATGAGAAGAAGACGAAGATATGGTTAGTATTTTGTATGTAAATCGGACGTACTGTAATATTTCAATTGAAGAAAAAGTGAGCGGTTGTAGTGGAATCATTTATCTATGTATTACTATGTTACTACGTGGGGACCTAAAAATATTAGTGAAGAATTAGAGGCCATTAGAACATAAAAAAAAATAAAGATTAATTAAGACTAAGTAAAGTTGGGAGGTGGCATTTCTGAAAACAATTCTTTTTGTAAATAATATGATTTGCACCACATGACCATTTAGACATATGGCACAACCTAAGGTAAATCCATCAGTTAGTTAGAAGCATCGGTGTAATATAGCCGGATGTGGGCGTTATCTGACGTTATCGCACCACGTGTTGCTCCACGGTGTTGGCTCTTGGATTAGCCTAACGACGCACGTTAGTAAGAAAAACGTAAAAAGAAATATTTTACCCTCCAAGGCTATAATACACCGCGCTCCTAATATATGATTTGGGCATTTAGAACCAATTTTCTTAGCTTAGTTCGTCACCAAGTTTTCACTAAGTGATTTTTTTAGGAGGTTTTCTGGAGGTTTTGAGTTCAAGACCTATCAAGGGTTCTCAGGCGAAGCGGATAAAGAGTTTAATATAACTAGGAGAGGGTTCGAAAAAGATATTCTACCACTTGGATGTCATTGCACGAATCGACCCACTAACCACAAACATTTTCCGTTCTAAAAAAAATAAAAAAAACAAATATGATTTGGGCATTTGGCAAAAAAATATATTTGTCCATATTTTCTTTTTAATTACTTTTACGTTTAACTTTTAGGTGTCCACATCATTGAGCATTAGTTTTTCACAATTTTAGAATTCACATACGTCATGATTGAAGAACAGAATGCATGAAATGATATTTTTATGATTGTTAGAAAGTTAAACTTTATGTTTTTTTGATATTATTTTTTTCATCTATTAAGATATTTTATAATGCTTTGTAGGTACATTATAGTGAGTTTATTTTTATTTTATTTTTGTTTGCAACCTCACAAAGTCAAATTCTTAGCATCACAAATACAAATTTAAATTGTTTTATAAGTTCCACAAACTTTTTGGATACACGTATTAACCAAGGGAGTACAGATGCATCAATACGTGCTAGAAGTCTCCTCTGACTGATATTACAAACGGTAAGATTAAAAAACTTTATTTTCTTGCAATTTTGTGATTGAATTATAATGTGCAGAACTATAAGCTTATGAATTTGTCCAATGGCTATCTTCTCGGTGTCTTTGCAAATGCGTATCCATGGTGGTGTTACACAAATCTTTAAGCCGAAATCAGGATCTTGCGTTAGAAGAACCATCTCATCGGTACCAACAAAAAACTCTATAAATGAAGTTGGTGAATCGTAAAATACACCAAAATAACAAGTGACCGCTTGCAAAAGCTTGCATGCCAGTTAAGTTTAATCTTGGTGATGACGATGGAAATGTTAGACAAGTTTATGACAAATACGTTGGAATATTAAAAGGTTTTTTTGAGAAATTACTTCGTTAGACTAACATAAGTATACTTACCATATGCGTTATATGACTTATTTTGTTTGTAATCTGCACATTACTACGACCATGGAGACCTTACATACGAGTGCAAAGAATTTCATGCTTTGGTATAGTAGAAAGAAGCAAGAGCAGACAACTATAGTTTGAATAATAAAGCTTATAGCATATGTTGTAAAAAGGGAAAAGCGTTTATTAAACAACCGTCGCCTGCTCCAAAAGAAATATTTGATTTGTTCAATAACAACGATGCTAAGAGTCAAAATTTTAAAACAAACATCAGATCATACAACACTATGTTTGCTTTTACTTTTATAGGAGGGAAGGTTTACGATTCTGTCAATAGGAAAGGACGTGGTCCTTATGTATTTCGATTGCATGGACATACATACCATAAAATAGAGAGCTTACTTCCCGTGGTTGGTGATACGCCCAAGTTTGCACAACTTTATATTTATGATACTGAAAACGAGGTAAAAAATAGAACGAGGGCAATAAGGTAATCTATTTAATACACATTTGATTTTTTTATTTTTCTTGGAGCATATTAGATTGAAGGTGGTTGTGTGTGATTCAGATAGGAATGTATGTAACACAACTCTAAACGTGGTTTACAAAGAAATGTTACCCGGTCTTTGATCAAGTTTATGAGGGTATGTAATCTACTAAATTTAAATATTTGTTATACAAATATTTTTCTCTTCTGATCTTAGCTATTGTTAAACTTTAGGTGTTAACGAAATAAGGATTGTCTTTTCACTTTAATCGACTCACATACGACCTGCTTGAAGACCATAATAGATAGAAAACTATTTTTATTATTTTTACAAACTTTAGTTGCTTATCAAATGTCCATGTTATTAATATTATTGTTTTCATCTATTACGAGAACCCGTTTCATGTTTTTAAATATAAAGATTTGTTTATTTTTTGTTATGAAAATTATTCTTTAAACTAAACCCGACGTTAGACGGGTCTTTAAGCTAGTTAAATAATATTACGTGACAAAAAAATAAGGGGCATTATTGTCTTTTTGTGAGCCGATAATAAACCGCATGAACAATTTTTGTTACTCGGTTTTTAAACAAATATATTAAATTATTATTATTGTTATTTTTCTAAAAAGATTAACTATTTTTATGCTAATTTATCGTTAAAGTTTAAACTTTTCAAATAATTTATTGAAGTTTGTTTAAGCGGTTTTCTAAAGTTTTTTATGTATTTTTAATAAATTTAATTATTATCATATTAATTTTTAAAATATATTTTATGTGTTTTTTAATGTTTATTTATCATGAAATCTTGAAGTTATGTATGCGTTTTCTAATAAAATTTTGATTTTTTTAATAAAATAATTTGTGTTTTTAATTTTTTTTAGTTTTAATGTTTTTCATAAAAAAACACATAGAAAACTTCAGAATCTTACACTAAGTAAATGAAATAAACATAATTCTTTAAAAAAAAAATAAAAATAAATAAAAAACGCTTAAAGACATAAACTTTTATAAAAAATACTTTAAAATTTTACGGTGAATAAACGTACAAAACACATAAGTTTTTTTTATAAAAATAACATAATATAATCCTTTTTTTAAATTGAGAAACTTCAAATTTTGTTTTAAAAGCGGATACAATATTCCAAAAATTTATGATGATTAAACGTAAAAATAAATAAACTTTTTCAAAAAATAACATAATAATAAAAACTTATAAATTATTTAAATTTAAAAAAACGCGTAACAAACATCAAAATTTTATAAAAAACGCATAAAAACCTAAAAAAACTTCATAATTTTATTAAATATAACGATGAATAAGTGTAAAAACACGCACAAATCTAACATAATAATAAAAAAGATTAAAGTTTTGTTTTAAAAGAGAGTAACGAAAATCGTCCTTTTGGTTTACCTGGTCATAAAAAGGACAATAATGCCTCTCATTTTTGTGCCATGTCACACTATCTAACGAAAAAACTAACATTTGTTAGACGGAGGGATTAAATCCATTACGGGTCAAAATCATAGAAAGAGGATCCATTACTTTTTGTTTGCAGAGACGATTTTCATTAGACCCGATAAGTTACATGGACGATTTATGCAACAAGCTCTCGAATGTATTTAAAACTAAATGTTATTGTACTCCCACCGTCTCATAATCGTACTTCACATTTTCTTTTTATATTGTTTCAAAATATTTATTTATTTTATATATAAATAAAACATCTTACTTAAATTACTATATCATTCTCACTTAAAAATATTGCAAATTTTAAATAAGTTACAAATTAGTTAGATAAAAATAAAATTGTTATTGCATAAAAGTAAAAATGATTTTTTTTATAAAAGTGATGTTTTTATTAAACCACGTGTTTTTTTTGTTGGTGGACTATAATTATGAGACATACGAAGTAGATAGTTTAGCCCTTAGAGGGCAAAAAAAGTGTCGTAACATCATAATACTCAAAAAATGTAAGGATTCGATCCCTACAACCTGGTTAACTAGATACGGATTAAAAACGATCGAAGAACCACAGTTGTGAATCAACAAGAAAAACACATAAAGTAAGTCCCTTGTCAATAGATTAGTAGTGAAAGAATACGTAGCGAATCCATCCCCGCCTCACATCGTTTTATTGAGATGGTGGAAAGTAAACCGACTTGTACAAGTAAACAAAGTCACTTGTTAATATGGAAAAAGAGACCGCGTAGCCTTGAGACACAAGCAAAACCAACGACCCTTATTCTATTAAGCTTTTAATAATAATATGAGACAAGACACTTAATCCCTAGACATCGACTTAGACTAAAATAACAATTTTCACCATAGGCTTTATATTAGCCTATCCCAACACTCAGCAACTTCAAGTAGTGTTGTAACTTGCGTTCATGTACCACTTTCGTCAAAGCATCCACAACATTGTGTTCAATACTCACCTTCAGAACCTCAACCGTCATTGCTTCTAACAACTCTCTAATAAAGTGATAGCGCACATTGATATGCTTAGTCCTTTCATGAAAAACATGATTTCGCGATAAGTGAATTGCGCCATGATTATCACATTTAACTGCTGTTGTGTCAAGTTTTACGCCCAACTCTTCCAAGAGACCTCCTAGCCAAATAGCTTCCTCACAACCTCCGTAAGGGCCATATACTTTGTCTTTGTAGTTGAAAGATCCACCACGTGTTGTAGCGTTGCTTTCTAGCTCACAACACATCCATGTACTAAAAAAGCGTAACTAGTAATAGACCTACCTTTATCCGGATTCTTAACATAGTTTAATCAACAAAATATGTTACGTGCACATGGTTGTCACAATTTGTCCCATCCACCAAACCCACATTTACAGTTCCCTGCAAATACTTCATAATCCACTTCAGTGCTTCCCAATCAAATTTACCCGGATTCACCAAATATAAGCTAACTACACTTACTACATACGATATGTCTGGCCTCGTACAAACCATCAAGTACATTAAACTCCCAACTTCAAATGCATACTGAACCATTCTTATAATTTCAACATCACAATCCCTAACCGGACAATCCTTCAACGACAATTTGAAATGCCCACCTAATGGCATATGAACCAATTTCCCATTGTCTATTCTAAACATGTTCAAAACTTTAGAAACACACCCGAATTGTGACACCCTCATAGTCGTACGACTCCGATCCTTGACGATCTCCATACCAAGAATCTTCTTTACTTCCCCGAGCTCCTTCATGTCAAACTACCTTTTAAGCAAACACTTGGTAGACCCAATCTCGGCCTTGCTTTTACAAACAATAAACATATTTGTTCTATGATGACGTATAGTCCCTAGTCGGGCTGGATAGTCCGACTCACGGGTATTACCCGCATCTATCAGGAATGTATTGGATACTTGTGCGATGTGCGCTCACGACCCAGGAGGCCCGGTAAGCCGTTGTCGCATAAGAGGCTGATTACTTAGCCAAGTCCTCGTCGCAGTGCGACAGGATCAAACAGAATATAACTTATATTATAGTTATATTCGCCTAAGGAAAAGGGATATACACTTGCCTTAGTTGGATAATGAAGATCAAGCTATTTCGAGTCATTATCTCTTCCTTAGGCCGTAAGAACAGGGAGCCCAGCCTGGAGGTACGATACCACAGAGGTACGATACAAGGAACCCCTTCGGTTCCACAGAGGTACGATACACACAATTCCCTAAACACTAATATACTCAAATCGATTACTTACTCTCACGCCGAAGTCTAATCGTGGGTCACAAACCCACGGTAAGCTTAACGGTGTATGTTTAGTGCGTAGGGTCCCTAAAGCAAGTTTCACTTGGTGCGAGAGCCGGAGTCCACAAGACCCCAAATTAAGCCAAATTTGGTTCAAGCTCGGTCTACCCAAATTTTGCATCAACATTCTACATATAACAATAGATATATATATACTCCCCGCGTGTATAACTTTTGAAATATATGCAGTTGTCGTGACTGCTATACTTAAACCCGTTGCTCACCATATAATCATCGAACCACCTAAACCATTGTGTAGGTGACTGTTTTAAACCATAAAGATATTTCTTTAACAAGCATACCTTGTTACCTTGCTCAAATTCAGATGGTTGCCTCATGCAGATCACATCTTCAAGATTTCCATGTAAAAATGTCGTCTTTACATCAAGTTGCTCCAGCTCATAATCTTTACACGCAATCAATGCACGTATAACCCGAATAGATGTGTTCGAACTACCGATAAAAATACTTCATTGTAATCAATACATGCTCTTTGTGTAAATCCACGAGCCACCAACCTTGCCTTGTACCTAGGCTTTTGACATCTTCAATCCATTCCTTTATTTTGAACAGACATTTGCAACTTACCATCTTTTGCCTAGCTGGATGATCTACTAACACCCAGGTATTGTTTTTTCTCATAGAATCCATCTCTTCTTCCATAACAGCTTTCCAATTAGAACATTATTCACAAGAAACTGTCTGATGGTATGTCAATGGTTCATAGGTATCTTCTTCCTCTGTTGTAGCAAATGTGTAAGCAACCATATTACTCTTATCCTGAAACATAGATGGTTTTGTTCTTGTCCTTGTCTCTCTATCCCCAACCAACTGATGATATATGAGATCTGGTGGCTGATCAATTTCTTAATCACATGCATCTTCATCATAGCCATCTTCTTGATCTATCAAATCTTTCGGATCTTCCTGATATGTCTGATCTTCCTGAATGTATGATCTTTCTCAAACGTATGATTATTTAACCTCTGGAGTTCCACTTCAAGATGTAATTCCTTAATAGACTTATCATTACCTGCACCATAATCCTTCAACATGTGTTTTGTATAAACTAGAAAGGGGGGAGTGAATAGTTTCTCTAGTTAAATTGATCAAATATTAGTTTTTCAAAAATTATTTTCAAAAACTAGATTCAAGTGATTTATGTAAAATCTTCTTAGGCACAATATGAACAAGTGATAATGTAACTAAACTAATAATCACAAGTATATGAAATAATGAATAATGAATGGGAAGAGATATGGAAAGTAAAGATCAAACCGAACACCAAGGATTTATAGTGGTTTGACAAAGAAGCTCACTCCTCGAGTACTCCTTACTTGAGAGTTCACTAATCAACAAGCTCCTTAAGGTGGAGAAACCGTACACATCGCTTAGCCAATTTCTGACTCTAAGCTAAAAGTTGAGACCTAATCTTTAGGACCAATCTACACTAATAGACTTTGAGGCCTAAGTATTAACCATAATACATACACAAGTTTCAAATATACACAGCAATTTGGAACTTCACAATAAAATAAGAATGAAATAGAGTTTTGATCTTCAATGGATCTTGAGTTAGACGCAACACTTCAAGGATGAAAGTGTTCTTCTCTTTGCACCTGAGAGGATGAGAGGGGAGGAGAAAGATTCACTTCTAAACATGTATAATTAACCAAATAACCAAGGATTTGTGTGAATAAAGAAGGTGGATTGAATCTGATAATTTCTGTGCAAAAGAGGTGAAAATGAAATCTGGAAATGGTCCACTATTTATAGGACAAAGGCCCAACGGCTCTATCTGGCCGCAACTCAATATATAGGCATGCGGCTCATTATTTATATTGAGCCACAAACATCTATTTTGAGCCGCCGACTCTAGAGTCCGCTCATTTTTGTCCTTTAGTGGGGGAATGCCATCTTGTGCAGTTTTTATCCAGATTGGATATTCTTTTATCATTTGGAGTATGTCATTTTTAAATTTTCATTTTCTAATTTAATAAAATATTTTATTAAAAATAAATTTTATTATAAAACATTTCTTATTTTTAAATAAAACTGAGTTTTAAGAAAAATGTAAATCCTTGATCACTTAGTTAGTTTAAGAACTTGTTTATTCATACCTTAAGTGATAATGGATGAAATGAAATATACTTGAACTCAAGAATTCGATTTTAGTGCTTGTTTTTATATATTATCGTAATCAAAACAAAGCGAGACCGAAAAATGCAAGTAACTTGTGTAGGCATCATTGCATTAACAATCTCCCCCTTTTTGATTGTGAAAACATATAAACTAAATCAAGTATAAAAACAAGATTTTCGAAGTCGAGTTTATTTCATTTCTCCCCGTTTGTCGAAGCAAAAAGGTAGCCAAAGTCTTTGAAGAAGAGAAGAAAAGGACTTTGGTAATGCTCTCCTTTGGTGCTTACTCCCCTTGCTTGGGGCACCAAGGGATTGAGTTATGGTGACAAGCTACATAGAAGGGTTAGAAGAAGAAAATAAACACCCAACAAGATATAGCAATGGTCACAAAGAAGATAAATGAAAGAACACACAAAAATATCCAAGATCTGTAAGAAGTCATGTTAAACCAAAACATGAAAAGATGCAAGGAAATAAGAAATCATACAAAGAAGTATGAAACACAAGCTTATAACTTAAGCTTAATTTAAATCCTACTTACACTAGAATACTAAGATTTGCTTAAATTAGATGTCATATTAATAAGAAACACATATGCTTAATTTGAAGACGGAGTGGTAGTGAAATTTGGTGGTGAAGGCTTGGAAATGGTCTTGTAGTCATAGTTGAGAGAAGGTTTGACTAGAAGACATTTTATGTAATTCAACTCATCATTGAAGTGAGACATGGAAAGATGTTGAAATTGACAACGATGGCAATATATTCCATGATGCATGACATTATCATGTGATGGAGGAAGAACACAAAAAAGAAGTGGTAGAAAAGGAGAGTTTCCAAAATCAATTTCCTTAGAAGGAGAAGAGATTTCATTTTGTGTGTTCTTTGGTGAATTACGGTTGAAAGAGATTGAGAAAAATGATGGAGAATAAAGGCTTTCATTTGGTGAATAATACTGATCGCAGAGAGGACCAGCGACAGAGACCAGACCAGCGGAAGACAAAGCCTCAGCTGGACTCTCTCGAGTATAAAAGGAACCCCTTCGGTTCCACAAAGGTACGATACATACAATACCCTAAACACTAATATACTCAAATCGATTACTTACTCTCATGCTGGAGTCTAATCGTTGGTCACAAACCCACGGTAAGCTTAACGGTGTCTGTTTAGTGCGCAGGGTCCCTAAAGCAAGTTTCACTTGGTGCGAGAGCTGGAGTCCACAAGACCCCAAATTAAGCCTAATTTGGGTCAAGCTCGGTCTACCCTAAATTTTGCATCAACAAGTTGGCGCCATCCATGGGACCCCAAACTAAACTCTAGCCAATGACGAAAAACGACGCAAACCCGCCCCCACCCAAAGGTGGATCCAAGAAGGCAACAGGTCCTTACTTAAGCCTTGAACCCAATAACCCAAGTCGTGGGGGGAAAGGACTGCAAGTATCTTTCTGTCCACTGGTCACTCCGACTCTACAGACGGTCGGAACCGCATCATCCTCTCAGGAGATCCCTAATCAAGGACACAAGGAGACCCTGGACGTAAGGGCTGTGATAGATCCGCAGGTGGAGACAGAAATTCCTCCCTTGGCAAAGCAAAGTATGAGCGACTATGTCGCAGAAAATTATGAGGCGTTAATCCCACTCATAAGGGTGCAAATGAGGGAGAATCCAACAAGAGATCTTCGGATCAGTTTAGAATTCGATAAAGAATTCAAGTCTAAGGGGGGGGGGGGGCAAGATCTAGCAAGGAAGATAGAAAGGAGTAGAAAAGGAAACAAAGAGCGACTGAGATCCCAGCATCCCCTTTGGATGCACCTCTCATTGAAGACTCATCGTTCTCAGACAGCTCCAGGGACTCAAGAGAATAGGATGGTTTCATGACACCAGTCAATGGCCACCGACGTGTAAGCGTGAAGGACAGACTAGGGCCTAACCCTACTAGTAGACAAAGCGCCCTTAAAAGGCTAGGCCCCTTAGAAGGAGATGAATCTCATGATCTGCGAGTTCAGGAAAGGAGTAAGAGTACTGAAAGGAAGCGCAAGAGGGATTCTTCAAGCGAAGGTTCCTCGGACTCTAATCATAGCGACCGCCACCCCCGCCATAAAAGGGTCTCTCCTTCATCCACTGAGGACTCTGACTCCTCTGACACGACAGAAAACACCGCAGGGCACCAAAAAGACAAAGGATACAAGGTGAAGATCAATGGACCTTGCCATGGCGTCGAGACAAGGCAAGCGCGTTTTCAGAACGCATAACTACTCTCAAGGATAACAAAAATAGACGCATGCCATCCAATGTCAAGACCTACGATGGTACGACGGACCCGGATGATCACCTAAAAGTGTTCGAATCTCAAGCAGGGATAGAGCAATTGCCAGAAGCCGTGCGATGTCATATGTTCAATTCGACGCTCATCGGGAACGCTCGGACATGGTTCGACCATCTCCCACGAAGGAGCGTTCATGGGTTTGAAGAACTTCGTAGAGCGTTCTGAAGGAACTATGTGCAGCAAAAGAAGTATGACAAGAGCCCGGTTTCACTTGCGAGAGTGAAGCAGAGGCATAACGAGAGCCTAGAGGACTTCATAGAACGCTTTAAATCTGAATGCAACCAGATTAAGGATTGCCCGGAAATTCTAAAGATATCTGGATTCCTCGCAGGCATCACAAATCCGGACCTAATAAAAAGGTTGAACGACAGAACACCGACAACATTTGACGGGGTAATGAAAAAGGTTCGAGCATTTATTCAAGGAGAAACCGCAACAGCAGATAGCCGACATATGGCATCGGGCTACAGGTACCAAGACAGGCCCAAGAAACAATCATATGGGCAAAATATCACTTGCACGTTGGACTTTCAAGGAACGACAAAACAAGGGCGCAACAACAACAACAACAACAACAGCAAGTTCACCCCGCTGCAAAAAACCTCCAGAGAGATATTTCTATCAGAAGGAGCAAGTTTTCCAAAGCTTAGCCCAATGTTGGGACCAGTGGATAAACGGGATAACACAAAGCACTGCGAGTACCATGATGATAAAGGGCACTCTACTGATGAGTATTCAGTTGAAAAGATACATCGAAAGACTGGTAAAAGCAGGGAAGCTGAACCACCTGATAAGGGATTGGAGAAAAAACGCGGATTCGAAGAAGGTCGAAGTGAAAAAACAGAAGGATAAACCTATAACCATATACATGGTAGAGAGGGAAAAATATTTCATGCAAAGAAGGGTGGTCGCGGAATTTTCGCACCAATAAAGAAATAGCATTCCCTATCCTTTCAGATATGGACTATAGAGCCGGGTCGTTGACAATTGACATAGCCCTCGGCGAACACACTATAGAAGGCATGTGCGTCGATGGGGGGTCTGCAGTGAACATGTTAAATGAACATTATTTCCCGCGTCTGCCATGGGAAATAAGGAATGAGCTAGAAGAGACAACACAGATTCTTATAGGGTTTAGCGGTGATAAGACTCGACCACTGGGGCACCTCTGCACACAAGTGACCATTGGAAATGCGGAACACTTGACGATGGAGTGGATGGACTTCATGGTTGTGCGCTCTCAATCCTCGTACAACGGGATAATTGGACAGCCGACACTAAAGACGTTACGCGCAGTACCTTCCACGGCACATGGTATGTTCAAATTCCCGGTGCAAAATGGAGTAGTTACCATCCGTAACATAGACACAATCGAAGGGGGTAACAGTACTTCTAGCACCAGCACTAAAAGGAAGCAGGCGGACATGTGTCAACATGATATAGAGCCCAGTCCACAGATGAACAGAAGGAGGCGTGTCTCGGAGAAATCCCAGGCGCCGAGCATATCTGTGCGCGAGGAATCGCTGTCAGGGCTCCCGTGGGTCCTTTTCTCGGCAGGTTTCGCAGGAAAAGGGGGGCCAGATGCAGGGTTCATCCTCACGAACCAGGGCGACATAAAAATGACGCACGCATTGCTGTTTGACTTCCCCACTACCAGCATGGAAGCAGACTTTGAGGCCCTCATAGCAGGTCTTAGATTAGCGCTAAGAATGGACATGAAGCGCCTAGTGGCCTACACATACAACCCTCTGGTGGCAAGTAGAGTCAATGAGTCATGTAAGCCACAAGGACGGGTGCTAATCGAGTATAGGGAAAAGATACGGGACATGATGGCACGGTTCGCAGAGTTTGCTATACGAAGAGTTGTAGAAGAGGAGGACGAAATCTCGGTGGACATGGACCAACTTTCAATTATAAACATGAATAAGCCTCATGGTCACGTTCTAGTCGATTTTATCTTGCACAAAAATGCTAGTGCAGACATGGAGTCACCAACATGGATGACACCCATTCGAAAGTTTTTATCACATAACAAATTGCCAAGAAGCAGAAGGAAGGCTAGACAGATACAGGTGCGAGCTAGGCACTTTCAAATTGTCAAAGGAACTTTGTACATGCAAACAGGCAAAGGTCGGATTTTGTAATGCTTAGCACCAGATCAAGCGCGGGCAGTAGTGGAAGCCGCACACAAAAGAGTGTGTCCTCGCGGCTCGGTAGCTATGGTTGAGGAAGTCACTCGCTCAGGGTACTTTTGGCCATTTGCACATAAGGATGCGCGTAAAAGAGTGGCGCGTTGTCAGAGATGCCAAGCGGACTCAAGACGGCAGACGAATTCTAACATGATTACTGGCCCACTCTCAACCAAAGGCGCCGAGGAAGGAGGACTATTCTCAAATCTAGGGCGTACTCTAGGTTCCCTAGCGACGTCAATTGGAAATATGGCACGACACGCGGTAACGCTGCTCCCGACTAAAGGTAACCATCAATAGCAGCGTAGGGGAGCAGTCGTCTTCGCAGCCAGGATAACTCCACATACCATGCGGCAGCGGGATCGTATGGGCGTACAGCGTACTACCAGCAGCACGAAGCACGAAGCGGCGCGGTCAGGCGAGCAAAGGATCCTCACAGACTAGGATGAGTGCGCATGGCTATGCGGAATCGCTATCTAGCCCTAGAAGGAATGAATTAAGAGACGACTAGAGTTCTGGGCGATATTCTCCTTGAGATATCACATAGTTGGCATGGACCATTCTCTTGGCTACTAATAGCCCCAATAAGGATCCATGTATTTTTTTTTCTTTTTAATCGTTTTTAGGTTTTTGTTATTTGTTTCAAAACATTTGCAAAGGGTATGAATAAAACTTGTGGTTCCTAGCTAGTTCCGTAGTTCAAATGATGTGTTTTCTTTCTTATCTTTAATGCATGCAAGTGTTATTTCTTTTATATAAATTTGGCCTTTAGATGTACATGTACAATAACGTTTCCAGGCGGAATAAGAGGAATAAGTTTACCCTACTAATTAGACTTGTCGCGTAAGAGGGATGCACCCCCAGCGGCTCCGGATCAGGTATCCTTTGTTAGGCAGCTTTTCACAAGACGTTGTGGTAAGTATAGCAGTCCTCATACTTTATGACGGATAGTCACAGTGTGCACGCCTAACGAACATGTCATTTTCGATGACATTGCTTATGATAGTAGTGGTAGGACCACACGTAATGACCTTTAGACTCATCCATAAGTCCAGAGTCGCACTCTAATGGGCGTACTCATAAACAGGCGTTCACCCTCACAACCTCAGGTGTGGGTGTAGGAACCTGGACACATATATATATATATATATATATATATATATATATATATATATATATATATATATATATATATATATATATATACGACTACACATGAACATAATGCAGGATGTTATGTACTTACAAACATATGGGTCGCTATTATCATTGTAGAAATTATTAATTTACAAGATTAGTTCGCGAAAGATACAACAATAGATATGGTGAGTGATGGTAGTAAATCGTACACGTTTTAGGAAAAACGCGTATGAGCGGCAAGTATTAAGCCTTACGCTTTAGAAAAAACGTAAAACCGAATAAATGCGGGTTCGTTCTCGAAGGAGGTGTGTGGATTAAGTGTGCCAATTATTTAAAATCAAAGTTTGGATTAGTGACGTTTTTTGTTTAGAAGAGAAAAATTAAAGACGAACTACGACTACGATTACACTACGACGATTTGACGTAAAACGCGAACGTAAATACGTAAATACGTAAAACGTGACGAAATTAAAAATTAAACCTAAAAGTTAATCAAAAGTTAAAACTAAGTCTAAAATAATATAAATAAGAATAAAAATTCAATAAATAAATTTTAAAACCTTTTATTAATTAAATATTCAATTTTAAATGCTAATTAAAGCCCTAAAATTAAATATAATTAAGAAAACGCCCAAAATATTATTTTATTGAACTAATAAATCACTTATATTATTTAAAGACTAAAACGTATTTTTCCTAAATTTTAAAAACTATTTTTCTATTTTTAAAACACTAAAAACTATTTTTAAACTAAAATAATGATTAAAAATATTAAATTAATGCTAAATAAATTATACTAATAAACAGTAGAAAAATGAAAAAGTTTGAAAAAAGTAAAATTTTTCACTAAAAGACAAAACATATTTAATAAAACCCTAATTAAACTTAAACAAAATCTAAAAATTACTAAAAAATGTGAACAGTAAAATCTTTTTAAACTAAAAGTCTTAAAATATTTTTCTAAACCTAAGAAAACTTTTAAAACTGAAAAATATTAATTTCTTACACTAAAAGACAAAAATCAGTAAATTAAAAATTGATTTAAAATGCAATTAAATCTAAAAAATAAAAGATGAACAATAAAATAAAAATAAACTAAATAGAAAAATCAGAATTAAAATAAGAAAAATTTCAAAACTAAAATTAGATTAAAACTCCTAAATATGACCACTAAAGACAAAATAATTAAAAACTGAAAGTGACATGTGGTGGATTTTGTCTGTTAGCAAGGCAGTGTCAATTGTAATACTAGTAGGGGAAAGTTGGTTCCCACTGCTAGTTATAAAAACAGGTCTGGTGATGTTTTAAGATGTATCTTGTGATTTGCTTGGTTTCTTTGGCAATGATTGGCACCCCCACTACCAGTTGGGTTGTGGGAAGTCACAAAATATATAAAAAGCACAAGTTGTAGTAAAAAATCAAACACAAAAAGGCCAAATTATTTACTGATATGGGCCTAGGGGTCTGGTGGACTGAGTTGCTGATGTGGTGTGCACTTGGGTGAGTTTTGGTTGGCCAAAACTCACTCAACTCACACACAAACTTCCCCAATACAAGTCTAAATCCTAATTACTAACTAGACCTTAACATATAGCAGATATGGTGGCCAAAATATAACTAAAACAAGGCAGATAGATGGATTTACTGATTTTAGCTATTTTTAAACAAGAATATCATGCATACTACCTCAACTCCTATCAAAACTGAAATCCAAAGCTGCAAATAACCTATTGCTAGCATATAAAGTGAGTATAGGCTGATTCTACCCAAACTTATGTCACCTAAGTCAGATAAAACACAAATCCAAACACCCCCTTATCTACTGAAATCAAATTTTTGCAAATCAAATGTATTTAAAACTTAACCAAACTGATTATAAGTGACCTAAACATGCATACAACTATCAAATGAGCATAAGCAAACAGAAACATGAAAAAAAAACAGATTTCTCACAAATTTATACAAGATCACACAAAATTCATTCAAACATGCTTATGGAAGGTTCAAGCCAAACCTTGGGCTTAGGCCTTTTCCAAGCAAGTTTCTGAGCTTGTGAGAGTTTGTAAACAAGTAGAGAGCCCTGTTGGGGTTCACTAAGGGAACCAGGGTAACATGTCTTCTATGAAATGAAATGAAATGAAACAATGATGAGCTTGTTTTGGAACCTTGTACCTGTACATACACAACAACCCAAGAACAAGCTTCAAGCTTGTATAAGCTGCTTCCACAAGCTTGTCAAGCTTGTGGTGGTAACTTATACAAACAGTAACGATTAATAAAATAACTAAACAAGAAATCTTTTGGAACAAAATCTCTTGAAGACAACTTTTTTCTTGATACACCAAACTGAAAACATAAACTTGATACACCAATCTGAAAACCAAAACAATCAAGTTCCACTTTCACTTTCCTTAATCTTAGGTTTCAAATTTGTGACTAAAAAAATGATTTTCTTACCAAACTTTTAAATCAAGAACCCTTTATGTAAAAACTAATTTTTGTTAAGGACATAAATCATTACTCTAAAACAATTTAAAGGAACTCAGAAATGCACAATATTTTATTAATACTTTAAATATTCATTAAAATAAAAACTTGTACAAAATCTGGAACAAAATACACATGTCACAGGCGACATGTATTTATACTACCAAATGGAAAATACTAGAAGCTGATTAAAATAATACAAGGGAAGCAAAACCCTAAACCCCAATTGTACTGAAAATCCAAATCTGCCCTTGGAAGTCTTGGTCAAAAATCGCCCATGTGATGTAACCAGGGTGAATCTTCAATCTTGATCGTTTATCTTCTCTTTGGGAGCAAGAAAACTTGTGGGTTGTTGATCTGGTCCCCTTTTGGGGTTTCGGGTGAAAGAGACGGGGCAGGGGAGCTCATGGTAGGGTCCCTGGATGAGTGTGAAGGGAATCTGGGTTGTGGGTTTTGGTGAGAAGGGGATTAATTAGTGATCTGGACTTTTTGGTAGAAAAACCCTTTGATTAGGGCTTGATTTGGGATTAGGGTTTATGGTTCGGGTTAGGGGTTAATTAGGGTGGGGGTGATGAACAGGACATGTTTAGAGGGAAAGTTTAATATATAAAACTCGTTTAAACGAGTTTAATATATATAACTGGTTTTGGTGAGTGGAGAGGTGATGTGGCAGGGAGATGGAGTGTGATTGGTGGATGGTGGATAGTGGGTGACGTGGCGGCGTGAGAGTGGATGAGAGGATTTTGGTTGTTTGGACAGAAGTGGCCCCTTAACTCCCTTGATGTTGTCTCTTTATAATAAATCAGCCCAAAACCCAAACTCCTTTCTAATGCAAGTTTTCATTTTTAGATATTTGCCACCAAAACTTTTATAAACTTGTCAAAAGAGTATTTCTTGAAATAAATGGATTCTTCAAGGGCCAATCTTGTACAATCTTATCATTTTAGGGAACCAAGTGTAAAATTGAGGATTTACAAGGGTTTAAAATGACAAGTCTTCAAAAGATGAGGGACCAATCTTTCCAATCTTCAAAACTTCAAGGACTTAAATGAAAATTCATGCTTCGGGTCCGGTTCTTTGTGCGGCTTCGTTTCCCGTGTTCATTTTTGCTTCATTCTTGTAATCTTTTGGTGAATTCACGATATCCGTACCTAAAATACACAATGAGCAAACACAAGCATATATTTGGGTATTTTGATGATATTTTAAGCGTTTTAAGCCCGATTTGGATGATGAGACTATGTATAATTACAGTCTCATCACTCCCCCATACTAAACCATTGCCGTGTCCCCACGCAATGCTAGAATTAAGTATCATAGCACCTCCAAAATTCATTTTATGATGACATTTATTAAAGACATAAACTTAAATAAACTACTACACGCGTTTTAGACATAATGTAATGTTTTCATAACAATTAAGTGACTTTTGGGATCATAGAACAAGAACACGTGAATGCTTTGTTAGAAATAATTTCGCCGTCCTCGATTTTTACCCAATTCCATGCTAAGCGTGTAACGAGATCATTGTTATTATAAGTTAGCAACACAATCATATCTCATGAGTGTTAATTACGAACCTAAACTCCCTTATTCCTAATTGGTATCTCTTATATTTTATTTTGTCTTAATGATCACGAGGATACATCATTGACTTATGCGTGAATAGAGATTAAGTCTAAAAATAGAGTCTTAACGGTGTAACCAAAATCATTAAATTAATAATTCATCCTAATAGACAACGATGTCAAAAAATTAAGTTGACAAGAAGGATCGATAAACACGGTTTTATAACGGTTTTGAACATGAGACTTATTACCAAGACTTTTATACGCCCCCTAACGGAAGGGCCTTATTATCATAGGTTTACCTCCATCTTTTATTCAACTCCGCCATGGAGTTTTATTATGACTTCGGTCTTGCCTTGCCTTTTATTATCCGCCTCATCGGTGGTTTTATTAGCCAAAGACGTATATCCTCACGCTAAAGCGAATATTGGATCTTTAAAGCTTCAAAGATTAAGGCTTGATTCACTTTCAATTTGCTCATAGATTTTTCGGCCTTGTGAGCTTCAATTTTTTGCTTAATTTAGGTGAGCACTTGAAATCTTATTATTAGGTGAAGCTTTCGATTATTCGGGTGCCAATACTTCAAAACTGTGACGCTGGCGATACCTTAATGTTTTCCCAATTTAATTACACGGAAGCTACTAAAACAAATTAGAAACCAACAATAGTGACTAAAGAGCTAAATCAATATTTATTAACAATTTATTATACAAAAGCGTGGGGAGAATAAGCTAATAATTGATCGTGACGATTACGAGACTTATAAATAACTCTATCATTTCTCGTCCTCATTTAAGAGACTTAGCCTAAAAAGTTAAGAAATCAAAGCTAAGTGCTCAACACGCACGGTCGAGTCAAAAATTACTCTTATTCTCACCATCGGAAAACCTACATTCGTGTCTTAAACACTTATGAAATAAGAAAAAATTTAAAATTTGGCCATTTTTAGCCTTATTTTGCAACAAAAGGATAGCAAAAAGATGAAAATTGGATTGCGTGTTGACGTAGGCAAGGTGAAGTATCTACTCACCCCCCATACTAAAACTAAACATTATCCTCAATGTTTCGAGTCTAGGGGTGAAAACACCCCCATACTAGAGACGAAGTCGAATGCTTAATCTCGAGCATGGAAAGGGTAAAACGAATAACCTAAAATCCGTTTATGAATTATGCTAATAAGATAATCGTTAGAACATAAAATGATATCATCGGATATCGGAATCTCCAAAGGCAACGATCGAAGCTCGAGTGATCCATAAAACGAACACGAGAGGCTTCAATGATGACGATGAACCTAATAAATCACAATCACAAACAACCGCGAAACAAAGGTTGGAAGAGCACAAGTCCCCTCGTTACATTAAACTAAGAAAGCGATAATATTTACAAGGATAGGCATGAGAATCCCCCATGAGGCACCTTGTTTTTTATAACCGAGTCAAAAGCTCGACTCGAATCCCCATAAATGTGATCATTTAGGGATAATCTTGGTATGGTCATTTTTGGTGGGGCTTACATGGTAAACAATGCCCAAAAGCAACCGGTATTAAGGACTAAGTCCTTTGATGATGCAAAATACCGGGATCGAAGATGCGTCCACATTTTCATGGGATAAACGAACCAACGCCACTTTAACACGTGCCAAAACCTCAAAGAGGTAGAAGAAAATAGATAAGAAGTAGAAAGGTGGGGCAATGGGTAAGTCAACATAATGAGCTACTCGAGGTAGACTCACACCAAGCAAATAGATAAGTTTTCCATTTATTGCATCGGTGGAAGACCGAGATTTCCCTTTACAAGCAATTCCGGGATCGTAAATCTCGTCCTCGGTGGAGAAATGGGAGGGAACATAAGGGGCTTCCCCCACACTAGATCCACACCAACCGTCGTCAAAAGGAGTAGACAAGGTGGTAGCACTCATAAAACGATGTGATGACGGAGTTAAACATGTAGAAAAATCTTTTAAAACATTTTTAAAATCTTTTCCTTTTTCATCGTTTAAAAACTCTTTATGAAAACCCGATTTGATAATGTCGAAAATATTTGGCGTGTCAAATTCAAAATTAGTCGCGCTAAAAATCCTCACATTTAAGTCGCGGTTAGGGGGTGGTGGATTGTATAAATTCTTAAAACGTCGATCAACAAAGAACACCGTCCCCTCGGGGTCAACATACTCGTCATCCTCATGAACGTCGATCTCTTCGATTTACTCATCAAAGATAGGCTTGTCAAACCAAGGTTTGTCATTCCCCTCCTTAAGTATCTTAGAAACTCTCTCGAAAAGATCACGATCAAGCACGAAACCATCATCCATTTATGGGGATTGTCGATAAGTTAAATCCTCACGAATGTGGTAAACATAATTCTCATTTGAGGAGTGTTTATTAAGTAACTCCTCGAGAATTGGATTTTTAGTGGTCACATGAGTTGGTTCGTCATCGAAAATAAGACGTTCCAACTTATTAAGTTCATCTTCGATTTTGGAAAGATCGACCTCACTCGTAGGTGGAAGTGAAGGCATAAGAGCTAGCTCTCGTTCAATGATTTCCTCAATCTCGGGATCAAACTTGTAATCATCGTACTTCACATGAGAAGAGGTCTTTTTAGGAGAATCCTCAAAAATGGCATGTGGATTTCAAAGTACGTGATCAATCTCGGCAAAATCGCCATCATCATCGTCAAAGAAAGAGTCGATGTGAGCACTCGCAACCATGGTCTTACAAGTCGAATGACTATGCTTAGGTGACTTTTCTAAGACGAGAGGATCGATATCGATAAAACCTTTAGCCTCAACGGGTGTTGGGCTAGGCAAAGGAGGCAATTCGATGGAGTTAGAAGTTGAAGCCTCAAAGACGTGGTCCTTCGAAGGTGGTGAAGACGAGCCCATTTCGGTCATTGTCGTGATGGCACTAACGTCGCCCTTCGGAATTGGTTGTTCACTTGTTTCATCGAACTCATCCCAAAGTGAATTTTCATTCATAAATTTACACATACCCTTTTGAATTAGGTACACGTATTCTTTATCATTAAAATCCTCATCTTTAAAACCGTTCTTCTTATTTTTTCAAAACATGCATTAAGCCTCATTCTTTCCGCTGCAGTGAACATTTTGAAATCATTACGTTTAGAAACATTAGGTTTTGAAACCTAGGATTTTTCATTATCACAAGACACTTGGGATTTACTCGTGAAAAAGTCCATTTTATCCTCCCCATATCTCATAGTAAGTCTTCCCTCGTGAACGTCGATTACGGTTCGAGCCGTCGATAAAAATGGCCGGCCTAAAATAATGGGACATTTAGGGTCACACTCATAATCAGATATAACGAAATCCGCGGGAAAAACAAACTTTCCAACTTTGACATAGACATCCTCGGCTATTCCAATTGGTATAAGTGGTGTACAATTTGTAAGCTCGATTGTCATGTTCGTGGGGGTAAGTCTAGGCAATCTCATCAATTTCCAAAGAGAATGAGGCATGAGATTGATGCTAGCACCTAAATCGGCAAGGGCTAAACATCCCTCAATCTCCGAAAAATCACAAGGTAATAGAAATTGGCCCGGATCCTCTTCCTTTCTCGGCATATGCCTTTTGGGTTTTTTAAGAAGGATCGATGCACAAGTTTCTTCAAGGGTTACTTTGGTGAGGTCGATAAAACTCTCTTTTTGAACCATGGATGGAATTTGAAGTACACGAGGGTGTGCACTCTTTTCCTTGGTCGCCACGTTCACCCCATCGACTTTAGAACAATAATACGTCTTAGAAGTCGAGGGTTGAGAAGAAGGAACAACTCGAAATACTTCAAGGTTAGGGGTAATCACACGACCTTTCTCACGAGACGAGGCGGCTTTACATTGTTCCTTCGGATTTGCAACGGTGTCACTAGGTAACGAACTCGATGACGCACCCGAGGACTTGTTCGTTATGGCCGAAAACATCTTTTTAATGTCAATTTGTCCTTGCTCAATCTTCGTGTTTTGCAATTTCAAAGTATTAGAAAAGTCGTTTTTCAAAGTACCAATTTCTCCCTCTAATCGTCTCATATTAGCCTCATTCGTTTTCATGTAATTTTGAAAATCGTTTGACGAACTATTTTGATTTGAATTAAAGTTCCCTTGGTTTTGATTACTTCTTTGAAAATTGTTTGATTCCCACTTGAAAAATTGTTACCTTGATTGTTGTTGTTTGAAAAATTCAAGTTTTGATTATTGTCTCGATTTTGCCAATTCAAATTACGACCTTGATTATAACCTTGGTTTTGATTCGAAAAATTTCCTTGTTGATTATTTCCTTGAAAATTGTTACGATTTTGAAAATTGTTGCCTTGGATATAATTTCCTTGTTGTGATGGACCCGCGTTATTTTGATTTTGAAAACTGTTGTTTCCATTTAACGCACTCACATTCGACGTTTGGCCATCCGTAGCCGCACACTCGTAATAATTATGAGGTCCACTACAAAATGTACACGAAAACTCAACCGCTTTCACCGTAGCGGGAGCGTCTTTCTTTTGCATCTCAACGAGAAAAGACGTAAACACATTCGTTAACTTGTCGACTTTCGCATCAACCCTCTCAATGTCGCGATTAGAACTACTAACATTGGCGACATTGGCAACACTCGGTGCGTTGCGGAGTTGGTAAACCTTGGATCGATTTTCGATAATTATCAATGCATCTTTCGGAGTTTTACACAAAAAGTTGCCACCGGCGGCGGAATTCAACGAATCTTGTGAGGACATTGCCTAAGCAATTCCTTAAAACGATCCTACGCGTCTCTAAAAGATTCATTCGGTTTTTTCTCAAATTTCGTAATTTCATTTTTGAAAAACGTTGTCTTAGACGGTAGGAAAAAATAATTAACGAACTTGGAAACGAGATCCTTCCACGTAGTTATGGAATTAGGTGGCTCTTTCTCGTACCAATCCTTGGCGGCACCATCGAGCGAGTACGGAAAAAGCATAAGCTTGACGACATCGGTGTCGATGTTCTTAAACTTGCTCGTGGCCAAAAGACGATCAAAATTCCGAATGTGGTCGTGAGGATTGTCGGCTTCACAACCTCGAAACTTCGTAGCTTGGATTAACGAAAGCATTCCGCTCTTAATCTCAAAATTCTCCGCTTCGATAGCGGGAATTACGATCGCGTCTCCATAACCCTCGGTGGGTGCTTGGAGTAATTCCATCATCGAACGATTGTCGGCCATCTCCTCTACGGTCTCTTCAACAACGATATTAGGAACGTCGGTTTCTAAATCACGTCTACGTCGTCGATTCCTTCGATTACGATTGCGTCGATTCGAAGCGTCGCTAGAATTAGAATAATCATTCGACCGAGTGCGCATGCACTAAGCGTAGAATGGGTGGTAGCAAAGAAGATTCTTTTTGGGGTTTTTCGATTTTTTCAAATTTTTTTTTGGTTTTTGATTGTTTTTTAATTTTTTTGGATTTTTGAATGTATTACGTAGACACAAATCTACAAATCTCCCCTCGAATCGATCTTCTCGATTAAACGAACCTCAAGGAATGAAAACGATCAGGTGGAGTGAACGCTTTCGATGACTTTAGAACGTTGGTGGAAAACCAAAACGTTCAAGAGGGTTTAATCTTGAAAACAAGCAAATATAATATACATAGATAATACTTGGGCGGCAAACCTTCGATTAGCTCTCTTTCACAAAACACGCACAAGCAAGCGGGGGAAACGAGGCGGCGCTAAGCACTTAAGAGCCTTTTTCCCTTAGGTCGTGAAATACAACCGCCTTATACCCACCTTATAGTTTGTGTTAATTGAAATTAAGCCTCACGAAAGTATTTATCTATTTTGCCTTTAAACTTTTGCTTTAGATTCGAATACAATGATCGAGTGATGAAATCTCGAATCAAGGTTGCGTTTCACGCTTTTGGAGTACTTGTATATTTATTGTTCTACGTAAGTACAATATAGTAATATATTCACAAGAAAAACGGAAACGATAATGGGATATCTACAATATAGTAAAGATTGTTGTGTGTTTAATTTAGGAAAATTAAACACGATTTATTTGGATATTATAGTATAATAAGAAAAAATAACAAAAATGAGTATGTACGTTATATACGCTTTCCAAAAATTGAAAAGCAAAAACGCACTACTCACACAAACACGATAGTAATAATGGCAACACAAAACACCTCCCCGGCAGCGGCGCCAAAAATTGATGGTAGTAAATCGTACACGTTTTAGGAAAAACGCGTATGAGCGGCAAGTATTAAGCCTTACGCTTTAGGAAAAACGTAAAACCGAATAAATGCGGGTTCGTTCTCGAAGGAGGTGTGTGGATTAAGTGTGCCAATTATATAAAATCAAAGTTTGGATTAGTGACTTTTTTGGTTTAGAAGAGAAAAATTAAAGACGAACTACGACTACGATTACACTACAACGATTTGACGTAAAACGCGAACGTAAATACGTAAAACGTGACGAAATTAAAAATTAAACCTAAAAACTAATTAAAAGTTAAAACTAAGTCTAAAATAATATAAGTAAGAATAAAAATTCAATAAATAAATTTTAAAACCTTTTATTAATTAAATATTCAATTTTAAATGCTAATTAAAGCCCTAAAATTAAATATAATTAAGAGAAAGCTCAAAATATTATTTTATTGAACTAATAAATCACTTATATTATTTAAAGACTAAAAAGTATTTTTTCTAAATTTTTAAAACTATTTTTCTATTTTTAAAACACTAAAAACTATTTTTAAACTAAAATAATGATTAAAAATATTAAATTAATGCTAAAAATAATTTGACAATTTTAAAAATCCTCAATTATACTAATGAACAGTAAAAAATGAAAAAGTTTGAAAAAAGTAAAATTTTTCACTAAATGACAAAATAGATTTAATAAAACCCTAATTAAACCTAAACAAAATCTAAAAATTACTAAAAATGTGAATAGTAAAATCTTTTTAAACTAAAAGTCTTAAAATATTTTTCTAAATCTAAGAAAAATTTTAGAATTGAAAAATATTAATTTCTTACACTAAAAGACAAAAATCAGTAAATTAAAAATTGCTTTAAAATGCAATTAAATATAAAAAATAAAAGATGAACAGTAAAATAAAAATAAACTAAACGGAAAAATCAGAATTAAAATAAGAAAAATTTCAAAACTAAAATTAGATTAAAACTCCTAAATATGAACACTAAAGACAAAATAATTAAAAACTGAAAGTGACATGTGGTGGATTTTGTCTGTTAGCAAGGCAGTGTCAATTGTAATACTAGCAGGGGAAAGTTGGTTCCCACTGCTAGTTATAAAAAACAGGTCTGGTGATGTTTTAAGCTGTATCTTGTGATTTGCTTGGTTTCTTTGGCAATGATTGGCACCCCCACAACCAGTTGGGTTATGGGGAGTCACAAAAAATATAAAAAGCACAAGTTGCAGTCAAAAATCAAACACAAAAAGGCCAAATTAGTTAATGATATGGGCCTAGGGGTCTGGTGGACTGAGTTGCTGATGTGTTGTGCACTTGGGTGAGTTTTGGTTGGCCAAAACTCACTCAACTCACACACAAACTTCCCCAATACAAGTCTAAATCCTAATTACTAACTAGACCTTAACAGATAGCAAATATGGTGGTCAAAATATAACTAAAACAAGGCAGATAGATGGATTTACTGATTTTAGCTATTTCTAACCAAGAATATCATGCATACTACCTCAACTCCTATCAAAATTGAAATCCAAAGCTGCAAATTAGGGGTGTAAACGAGTCGAGCTTTTAACGAGCTACTCGAGTTCGAGCTCGTTTAACTCGAGTTCGAACTTAATACTCTCGAGCTCGAGCCGATCTCGAACAAATATTAGTGTTCGTTTAATTTGGCGAGCCGAGCTTTGAAAACTAATATTAAGCTCGGCTAGTTCGAAAACTCGTTTATTTGTCTCGAGCCGAGCGAGCTTAACGAGCCGAGCAAGCTATTTGAGCTTAACGAGCCGAACGAGCTATTCGAGCTTAATGATACATCTGTAAGTATATATGTCACATACACCTTAGCTTACTCATTAAGTATTAGTATCATTTTAATAATCATAAACGAGCTTTCGAGCTCGAGCTTAAGTTAATAAACGAGTCTATCAAACTATATTTGTTCGAATAGAAGTTAGTTTAAATAAAAGTTAAAAATCGTAAACGAGCTTTAAGCTCGAGCTCGAACATCTAAAAAACATTCGAGTTCGAGCTCGAGCCAGATTATAAAAATTTGTTCGAGCTCGAGCCGAGCTCGAGCCAGGCAGTTAATAAACAAGTCTGACTCATTTAAGCTAAAACTCGACTCGGCTCGGATCGTTTACACCCCTACTGCAAATAACATATTGCTAGCATATAAAGTGAGTATAGGCTGTTTCTACCAAAACTTATGTCACCTAAGTCAGATAAAACACAAATCCAAACACCCCCTTATCTACTGAAATAAAATTTTTGCAAATCAAATGTATTTAAAACTTAACTAAACTGATTATAAGTGACCTAAACATGCATACAACTATCAAATGAGCATAAGCAAACAGAAACATGAACACAAAAAAAAAAAACAGATTTCTCACAAATTTATACAAGATCACACAAAATTCATTTAAACATGCTTATGGAAGGTTCAAGCCAAACCTTGGGCTGAGGCCTTTTCCAAGCAAGTTTCTGAGCTTGTGAGAGTTTGTAAACAAGTAGAGAGCCCTGTTGGGGTTCACTAAGGGAACCAGGGTAACATGTCTTCTATGAAATGAAATGAAATGAAACAATGATGAGCTTGTTTTGGAACCTTGTACATGCACATACACAACAACCCAAGAACAAGCTTCAAGCTTGTATAAGCTGCTTCCACAAGCTTGTCAAGCTTGTGGTGGTAACTTATACAAACAGTAAAGATTAATAAAATAACTAAACAAGAAATCTTTTGGAACAAAATCTCTTGAAGACAACTTTTTTCTTGATACACCAAACTGGAAACATAAACTTGATACACCAATCTGAAAACCAAAAAAATCAAGTTCCACTTTCACTTTCCTTAATCTTAGGTTTCAAATTTGTGACTAAAAAATGATTTTCTTACCAAACATTTAAATCAAGATCCCTTTATGTAAAAACTAATTTTTGTTAAGGACATAAATCATTACACTAAAACAATTTAAAGGAACTCAGAAATGCACAATATTTTATTAATACTTTAAATATTCATTAAAATAAAAACTTGTACAAAATCTGGAACAAAATATACATGTCAAAGGCGACATGTATTTATACTACCAAATGGAAAATACTAGAAGCTGATTAAAATAATACAAGGGAAGCAAAACCCTAAACCCTAACTGTACTGAAAATCCAAATCTGCCCTTAGAAGTCTTGGTCAAAAATCGCCCATGTGATGTAGCCAGGGTGAATCTTCAATCTTGATCGTTAATCTTTTCTTTGGGAGCAAGAAAACTTGTGGGTCGTTGATCTGGTCCCTTTTTGGGGTTTTGGGTGAAAGAGACGGGGCGGGGGAGCTCATGGTGGGGTCCCTGGATGAGTGTGAAGGGAATCTGGGTTGTGGGTTTTGCTGAGAAAGGGATTAATTAGTGATATGGACTTTTTGGTAGAAAAACCCTTTGATTAGGGCTTGATTTGGGATTAGGGTTTATGGTTCGGATTAGGGGTTAATTAGGGTGGGGGTGATGAACAGGACATGTTTAGAGGGAAAGTTTAATATATATAACTCGTTTAAACGAGTTTAATATATATAACTGGTTTTGGTGAGTGAAGAGGTGATGTGGCAGGGAGATGGAGTGTGATTGTTGGATGGTGGATAGTGGGTGACGTGGCGGCGTGAGAGTGGATGAGAGGAGTTTGGTTGTCTGGACAGAAGTGGCCCCTTAACTCCCTTGATGTTGTCTCTTTATAATAAATCAGCCCAAAACCCAAACTCCTTTGTAATGCAAGTTTTCATTTTTAGATATTTACCACCAAAACTTTTATAAACTTGTCAAAAGGGTATTTCTTGAAATAAATGGATTCTCCAAGGGCCAATCTTGTACAATCTTATCATTTTAGGGACCCAGGTGTAAAATTGAGGATTTACAAGGGTTTAAAATGACAAGTCTTCAAAAGATGAGGGACCAATCTTGCCAATCTTCAAAACTTCAAGGACTTCAATGAAAATTCATGCTTCGGGTCCGGTTCTTTGTGCGGCTTCGTTTCCCGTGTTCGTTTTTGCTTCATTCTTGTAATCTTTTGGTGACATCACGATATCCGTACCTAAAATACACAATGAGCAAACACAAGCATATATTTGGGTATTTTGATGATATTTTAAGCGTTTTAAGCCCGATTTGGACGATGAGACTATGTATAATTACAGTCTCATCAGTGAGGTAAGACACCTTCAATAGAAGGTCGCTCGCTGATAGTGACCTCTTTAACCTACGATGTCGTGGGTTCTGTGATGTGCAATGTTGTGCCCATGCCTCTTTCATATATCGCAGCATGCGTGTATGGTACACATCAATGGAAGGAAGATTCACGGGCACACCGTCGGACCGGCTAGGATGTGTTAGGCCTAGACCAATGACGACACCTTTGGTAGAGGTGTGATTCTTCTTAGCAACACGACGAACATGCTGTTTAATTTATCTTCCAACGAAATCAGTATCGGTGCGCCAGAAATATATACAGGAACTTGTAGTTGGGATAGGTCTGGCTCGCCCGTGGTTTTAGGGTCTCCTTCTTTCGGGTCTACACTGTCATTCGAAAGCATAAGGCCTTTCATGGTCACACTAATTGGGAGGTCTTGATCTTTCTCGATCAGGTCTATGATGGGCATCGGGAGGTTCTCTAATATATGGAAAGCGGCGGCAAACATTTTCTGCGCATGCTTGGAATAGATCTCATTTCCCTCCAAAGGACCCCTTAGTAAATTTTCTTTGAAAGCGCGCTCCATGGCGAGGCTTGATCCAAGCAGTAGCGCAGCATCGCATACGCCCTTGATCTCTTTGTCAAGAGGGGGTAATTTTAGTACGCCTTTGGAAGCAAGCGGAAGGCCATGTTTTATTAACCATCGATTCTCGGCGCTCACTGCGGTGAGGTGCGGATATAGCTCTTCATCAAAATCCGTACTCATATACTTCAGAACTTCCGACTTCTTAGCCATGTCTTTATGGCAGTTGGTGGTAAAATTATCGCAATTCAAAGCAAGGACATTCATGACTTCTTCTAGTTTATCCATGGCCTAGCGGTTTTCGTCCTCTTGCTTCTCTCGCAGGCGTCGCTCACGATACAAGAGCTCTGAGAGCGAGGATTTTTCGTCCTCTAAATATTGGATGGATTCGACATTTATACTAGACACAACGCGCAAGCGGGAAATTTCAAACTTAGCACTTACAAGTTCGAGGTCTTTTTGTTCTGTAACTTGGTGGACCTCTTCGTTTGCTTGTGCTACGCGCTCGGACAGCTGGGATATCTTCCTTTTCAAGTAGGCAGCTAAAGTTACTTCTTGTATGGCAATTATGTCTAACTCCCTGATTGGTAGTTCGTCGGACATTTCGTGTAAACGTTAGGCACGACCAAGGGGAGTTATGTGTTGAAGGATGTCCCCACAAAAGTCTGCGCCATCTAGAGCGCATGAGCGAGTGCATTACCAAGGAGGAGAGATCTGATGGACTTCGCGGCGCTGGCACCCGCCTCGGTCGTGGAAGCAAGGGAGCTGCAAATTTGATGTCCTGCGATTATTAGAGGCGCACGAATTGTTTATTTTTTACGAAATAATAAAGAAGGACGTAGTGGTATACCTTGATAGTTGTATGTTTTCCCGTGGCCTTGGTACTGCTCCCCACGGTGTCGCATTAGCACGTGCTCTTGTTTGCAATGTTCTCCCCCTTCTGGGAATTTGCTGCATGGGGGAGCATGGTAATTTTTTGTAACTCGGCACAGGTATGACCTCTGCGAATGAGCCTGTGTGCGAATCCTCTGAGGTACCATGTTCTACTTCATCTCCGGGACTCATTTCTTTTGATGGAGACTCTAAGGTGCATGGTACGCTTCGGATAGGAGTAACGTTTATGGTGGTTATCCTCTCAGCATTCCCACTAGGTGTGGGAGGAAGAAACTCCAGGGCTACGGTATGTTGACCAATGCGCCATCCATTTGATAGCTCGGCTGGCGTGAAGGGTCGAGCGCACATGGTCACGGCGCACAGATTCTCGCGCTTTATGAGCTGCGTATAAGTTAATTCTGCAGTCATATGCAGGATGCGTGAGTATATGTGCGAGAGTGGTTTGTTTTTCAGTAAAATAAAAAAAACAAAACAAACCAAATGAAGAAAGGGAAGCAAACAAAATAAGGGTTTCTTACCAAGGTCAAAGATATCAAAGTATTGAGGAAGGTGGTTGGCAGGAAGAGTTGACGTATGGCTCAGGCCTAGGGCGTATAGCAACGTCTATGGGTATTCTTGCATTGGTATCCGATCAGCGCTAATTAATTGTACGTCTGCATCGTTATACGAACCAGCAATTCGGCGGTCATCTTTTATCATCGTCTCGGGGGTGATGAAATCATAGTCAAATGGGAAAACAACTTTGCCTACCCAGAAGAATTTGTTGGTCCACTTCTTCAGGGAATCTATTTTTTCCGAGTAGCATTGTAGTTGACCAGGGCGTTTCGCGAAGGTTATCCATCCGTTCATCAATGTGGGTCTATAGAAGGCGCGGAACAGGTTTATGGTTGGGTCAACATTTTTGAGTAAGCAGTTTATCTCAAAATTTGAGATTTTGGCGGCTCCTATGCAATGTAGCTGGGAAAGGTGTATACTATAATAATTTAGTATGTCTATCAGAAAACGGCTTAGAGGTATGCGATTGTTGGAAAACTCAATGAACCTGGTGTATATACCAATTTTTCCGTCAGGAAAACTTCCAATATGTGCTTGTGGATCTGGCACAGTTGGATGAAGATCTGAAGAAATGTGGTACTTAGTGATAAAACGAGAGAGCTCTTGTTCGGATATACGGGACGTCACATCTTTACTATTGTTGGTGTTTCAAGCAAGGGCAAAGGTAGTATATTTTGTTACAAATGGTAGTTCTTACAGTTTTCAACAATGGTGGGAAGATGTTTTTTTGGAAAGGTGAAGTAAGTGACTGTCAGACTACATTTATATACCCTATGGATGTGTGGGATCTTGTGGCTGTTGGGTCAAAAAGTTGATGTGGCAGAAACTCAAAAACAAAGAAAACATGAAGGCATTTGTCTAAGCGTTGACAAGTGTAAATCAGGCGTTGTCAAGAGTAAATTAGGCGTTCACAAAAGTCAAACGCTATTGGAATGTCTATTTAGGATAAGTATTCAGAATATTATTTGATAATATTCTGTATTAGTTATTTAAATAGAAGATATTCATGTTTATTCATAGTTATCTTTTGTAAAACCCTAATCCTTACACTATAAAAGGAACCAAGGGTTATTAGGTTTTTCATATCATTCATACAAGATGTAAACCAAAACCGTGTGTTGCACTAGACGTGGGATTAATGTATACACGTCTAGTGGTTGTTGATTATTAATATATTTAGCAACCCAATTGAGTAATTCATGTGTTATTGTGCCCAAACACCTTGTTAATGGTTATTGTTCTAATTCCGCTTTGATTATGTTAATCATATGAACAATAATCATTCCTAGTAGCTAAAAGATCGAGGAAACCAAGTTTTCCACAATTGGTATCAGAGCCTCGTGGCTCGTGATGCTAGGACCAACAAGGTGTTCGTAATGGTGAGAAGAAGAAAAATCCGTCTAGGGTTTTTCTGGATGTTTTTTTGTGCACAACAGTATTCAGAAGGTCATAACTTTTTTTTTGACCGTTGGATCGTCACAAAATTTCTTGTGTGTTTTCTATACACATATATCTAGATATCCACCTGAGGGATTGTCAAGTTTCATCCCCAAGAAAAAGTTATTAAGCATCGAAGTCAGCGGTGATCATATGCAGTTTTCTGTGGACAGCCATATTCAAAACATGATTTATCCTTCGTTAACCATTGGATCATCGTGATTTTTGAACTGTCGATTCTTGGCACTTGTGTCTAGGATCTCACCAAAGGGATCTTTGATCTAAGATCTCATAAGAAGTTATTCGAGATCAAAGTTGATTGCATAATGAGGTACTCAAGTTTCTGCTTTCACATAAAATAATGATTAGGGTTTCTTAAAACCCTAAATCGAATTAAGGCAGAAAGTTTTGAGGTTCTTGGATGTTATAATACATGGTGGTTCATAAGATTCAAACCCTAGTATGTTTTTCTCATAACCCTAATTAGGGTTTCGGTTTAAATTCATCTAGATTCTAGGGTTTTTATTGTAGCGGCAGATGTGTGATGTCGTTGTGGTTCATGGGCCTATGGAATGATACGATTCATTATTTCTTATATTCAGGGATCGTGATTCGTTATACACAGGTTAAGGTACGTAATGATGGCTGCTTGATTTGTGAGATTTAATACAGACGTGACAACAGCAGCAGGTACATCACGTGGTAGTAAACAAAAGGTTAAGGATATGTCTGTTGTCTGACGAAGGATTGAAGGGTAGAAGCTATGTTTACGTCATGTGTAATATTCTTTGAAAGATTTGACGTGGGCCATACTTCTGATGTGTGTAAATATTATAGTTGCTATATTATTTTGTACGTCGTACAATCATCACATGAGGAGTCACAAGGTAACGAAGAAGGATTAAATCACGTGGGGTGGTATGTTTTCTGTCTAATATATATTTTGGTAGTAAGGATATATTTTGAGGTAATTATATGCATCCCTAATTTTAAGGGTTGGTATATATTTTGGACGAGATATACTCTGCATGATTTCCTAGTTTCATGGATCTAATTTAAAGAGTTTATGGCAGAGTATTATTGTTGATTTTTAGAGACTGGTTTTAGGATGGATATAGACGTGTGTGACAAGAAGGAAAAACAATTTTCTATTTGTTTTGTAGTCATCATGTGGGACCACTAAAGTGACAATGGAAAAGTTATTGGTATATTGCAAATGCTGATGGAAGTTGATTTTGGCACTGACAAAGAGTAATTTGACGCTGACAAAGAATAAGTTAACGCTGATAGAAAAGCGTTGACACGTGTTGTCCGAGGAAGTTTGTCCCAAGCGTTGATAGGTATTGTCCGATATGGGACAATACACATGGAAAGGATATTGGAAAAAGGAAGATGTTGGACAACAAAGGAATAGCTGTTGTTTGGAAAATTTATACGATTTTGGCACACAAAAAGAGGTATCCACGAAGGTACATGGGATCTCCGTTTTTATACAGAATATCATTTGATATTTATGGCTCGGATATTTTTCATAAAGAAGTATATGATTAAGGAGAAGAATTCTTATAGTAAGTTTGATGTTGAAGTTAGTTTTCACAAATTTGTTTTTCTTATTTAGGTGAGCAATACACCTTGTCTTTGGACTAAATAGATTGTTACAGCTTACAACTGGCTAATAGTTTTGAAGGTTATCAGTTCCCATGTAACAAAAACTATAGGTGCGCAATACACCTTGTCATTTTGACTAAATATATTTTTATAGCTAACAGCTGGCTCCAAAAACTGTTAGGTGAGCAATACACCTTTTCATTGGATTAAATATATTGTTATAGCTAACAACTGGCTTATAGTTGTGCGGTTTTTGTTGGTTTCAGTTACCGTTCGTACCAATAAACTGAGCCCCCTTTTGCAATGAAAGAGTTGCATTTTTCTCTAGTCGTTTCGCAACTAGGGGAAGAGTTTATCAACTAGTGAGCAATTGGGTGAAAGAAATACAAAGTTTGGGTTATTCTGTTTCTACATCAAAATTATTGTACTTATTTTGCTTCTAAATCATTACATAGAGCCTACATTTGGAGAATCTTCAAGATTGCATACATTGTTTACTTCCCTGTTGATGTGACAAAAAGGGGAAGACATACATGCTATAATTGAGGGGAAGCAATTTGAAGATGATGTACAACTTACAAGAGATACACATAGAGTTTTGCCGACATCAACTAGGGGAAGATTATTGGGTCAAAAAGTTGATGTGGCAGAAACTCAAAAACAAAAAAAACATGAAGGCATTTGTCTAAGCGTTGACAAGTGTAAATCATGCGTTGCCAAGAGTAAATTAGGCGTTGACAGAAGTCAAAAAAATTCAAACGCTGTTGGAATGTCTATTTAGGATAAGTATTCAGAATATTATTTGATAATATTATGTATTAGTTATTTAAATAGAAGATATTCATGTTTATTCATACTTATCTTTTGTAAAACCCTAATCCTTACACTATAAAAGGAACCAAGAGTTATTAGTTTTTTCATATCATTCATACAAGATGTAAACCAAAAGCGTGTGTTACACTAGACGTGGGATTAATGTATACACGTCTAGTGGTTGTTGATTATTAATATAATTAACAACCCAATTGAGTAATTCGTGTGTTATTGTGCCCAAACACCTTGTTAATGGTTATTGTTCTAATTCCGCTTTGATTATGTTAATCATATGAACAATGATCATTCCTAGTAGCTAAAAGATCGAGGAAACCAGGGTTTCCACAGTGACACGTGTCTATGACGTTTGGTTCATCTTATGGTGTTCGCTGATTGCTTCTTCTAACATGGTTAATGCTTTTTCCAGTTTTCCATAAAGGACTGTGATAGTGGAGTCTGACGTGCATATTTATTTGAAGTCATGGTTATGCGGTTTTATTTATTGATGGGCATTTATGTGAGTAGGCCTCGATGATTCATAGTCTAGTAGCCGCGGGTTGGACCTGCGACCACAAGACTGGGGGGACATGATCACGTATAGTACCTAGTCGGGCTGGATAGTCCGACTCACGGGTATTGCCCACATCTATCAGGAATGGATTGAATACTTGTGCGATGTGCGCACACGGCCCAGGAGGCCCGGTAAGCCACTATCGCATAAGAGGCTGATTACTTAGCCAAGTCCTCGTTGCAGTGCGATAGGATCAGACATAATATAACTTATATTATAGTTATATTCGCTTAAGGAAAAGGGATATACACTTGTCTTAGTTGGATAATGAAGATCAAGCTATTTCGAGTCATTATCTCTTCCTTAGGCCGCAAGAACAGGGAGCCCAGCCTGGACTCTCTCAAGTATAAAAGGAACCCCTTCGGTTCCACAAAGGTACGATACATACAATACCCTAAACAACAATATACTCAAATTGATTACTTACTCTCACGCCGGAGTCTAATCGTGGGCCAGAAACCCACGGTAAGCTTAACGGTGTCTGTTTAGTGCGCAGGGTCCCTAAAGCAAGTTTCACTAGGTGTGAGAGTCGGAGTCCACAATACCCCAAATTAAGCCTAATTTGGGTCAAGTTTGGTCTACCCCAACTTTTGCATCAACATTCTACATATAAAAATAGATATATATACTCCCCAAGTGCATAACTTTTAAAATATATGCAGTTGTCGTAACTGCTATACTTAAACCCGTTGCTCACCATATAATCATCGAACCACCAAAACTATTGCTTAGGTGACTGTTTTAAACCATAAAGATATTTCTTTAACAAGCATACCTTGTTACCTTGCTTAAATTCAGATGGTTGCCTCATGCAGATCACATCTTCAAGATTTCCATATAAAAATGTCGTCTTTACATCAAGTTGCTCCAGCTCATAATCTTTACACGCAGTTAATGCACGTATAACCCGAATAGATGTGTTCGAACTACCGATAAAAATACTTCATTGTAATCAACACATGCTCTCTTTGTAAATCCACGAGCCACCAACCTTGCCTTGTACCTAGGCTTTTGACATCTTCAATCCATTCCTTTATTTTGAACAGACATTTACAACTCACCATCTTTTGCCCAGTTGGATGATCTACTAATACCCAGGTATTGTTTTTTCTCATAGAATCCATCTCTTCTTCCATAACAGCTTTCCAATTAGAACATTATTCACAAGAAACTGTCTGATGGTATGTTAATGGTTCATAGGTATCTTCTTCCTCTATTGTAGGAAATGCGTATGCAACCATATTACTCTTATCCTGAAACCTAGATGGTTTTGTTCTTGTCCTTGTCTCTCTATCTCGAACCAACTGATGATATATGAGATCTGGTGGCTGATCAATTTCTTAATCCCATGCATCTTCATCGTAGCCATCTTCTTGATCTATCAAATCTTTCGGATCTTCCTGATATGTCTGATCTTCCTGATCTGTATGATCTTCCTCAAACGTATGATTATTTAACCTCTGCAGTTCCACTTCAAGATATAATTCCTCAATAGACTTATCATTACCTTCACCATAATCCTTCAACATGTGTTTTGTATAAACTAGAAGGGGGGGGGGGGAGTGAATAGTTTCTCTAGTTAAATTGATCAAATATTAGTTTTTCAAAAATCATATTCAAAAACTAGATTCAAGTGATTTATGTAAAATCTTCTTAGGCACAATATGAACAAGTGATAATGTAACTAAACTAATAATCACAAGTATATGCAATAATGAATAATGAATGGAAAGAGATAAGGTAAGTAAAGATCAAACCAAACACCAAGGATTTATAGTGGTTCGACAAAGAAGCTCACTCTTCGTTCCTACTCCACTCCTCGAGTACTCCTTACTTGAGAGTTCACTAATCAACAAGCTCCTTAAGGTGGAAAAACCGTACACATCGCTTAACCAATTTCCGACTCTAAGCTAAAAGTTGAGACCTAATTTTAGATAGGACAAATCTACACTAATATACTTTGAGGCCTAAGTATTAACCATAATACATACACAAGTTTCAAATATACACAACAATTTGGAACTTCACAATAAAATAAGAATGAAATAGAGTTTTGATCTTCAATGGATCTTGAGTTAGACGCAACACTTCAAGGATGAAACTGTTCTTCTCTTTGCACCAGAGAGGATGAGAGGGGAGGAGAAAGATTCACTTCTAAACATGTATAATTAACCAAATAACCAAGGATTTGTGTGAATAAAGAAGGTGGATTGAATCTGATAATTTCTTTGCAAAAGAGGTGAAAATGAAATCTGGAAATGGTCCACTATTTATAGGACAAAGGCCCAACGGCTCTATCTGGCCACGAATCAATATATAGGCATGTAGTTCATTATTTATATTGAGCCACAACATCTATTTTGAGCCGTCGGCTCTAGAGTCCGCTCATTTTTGTCCTTTAGTGGGGGAATGCCATCTTGTGTAGTTTTTATCCAGATTGGATATTCTCTTACCGTTTGGAGTATGTCATATTTAAATTTTCATTTTCTAATTTAATAAAACATTTTACTAAAAATAAAGTTTATTATAAAACATTTTTCATTTTTAAATAAAACTGACTTTTAAGAAAAATGTAAATCCTTGATCACTTAGTTAGGTTAAGAACTTGTTTATTCATACCTTAAGTGATAATGGATGAAATGAAATATACTTGAACTCAAGAATTCGATTTTCGTCAGTGCTTGTTTTTATATATTATCGTAATCAAAACAAAGCGAGACCGAAAAATGCAAGTAACTTTTGTAGGCATCATTGCATTAACAATCTCCCCCTTTTTTATTACGAAAACATATAAACTAAATCAAGTATAAAAACAAGATTTTTGAATACGAGTTTACTTCATTTCTCCCCGTTTGTCGAAGCAAAAAGGTAGCCAAAGTCTTTGAAGAAGATAAGAAAAGGACTTTGGTAATGCTCTCCTTTGGTGCTTACTCCCCTTGCTTGGGGCACCAAGGGATTGAGTTATGGTGACAAGCTACATAGAAGGGTTAGAAGAAGAAAAGAAACACCCAACAAGATATAGCAATGGTCACAAAGAAGATAAAATAAAGCTCACACAAAAATATCCAAGATCTGTAAGAAATCATGTTAAACCAAAACGTGAAAAGATACAAGGAACCAAGAAATCATACAAAGAAGTATGAAACACAAGCCTATAACTTAAGCTTAATTTTAATCCTAGTTACACTAGAATTCTAAGATTTGCTTAAATTAGATGTCATATTAATAAGAAACACATATGCTTAATTTGAAGACGGAATGGTAGTGAAATTTGGTGGTGAAGGCTTGGAAATGGTCTTGTAGTCATAGCTGAGAGAAGGTTTATCTAGAAGACATTTTATGTAATTCAACTCGTCATAGAAGTGAGACATGGAAAGATGTTGAAATTGACAATGATTATAATATATTCCATGATGCATGACATTATCATGTGATGGAGGAAGAACACAAAAAAGAAGTGGTAGAAAAGGAGAGTTTCCAAAATCAATTTCCTTAGAAGGTGAAGAGATTTCATTTTGTGTGTTCTTTGGTGAATTACGGTTGAAAGAGATTGGGAAAAATGATGGAGAATCAAGGCTTTCATTTGGTGAATAATACATTTTTCTTTGAGAAATAGATGCAAAAATGCTTAGGTTAAGTAGAGAAAGCACAAGCTATATTGGGAGTGGTCAAATGTTTGAAACTAAGATTCCAAAACTTGTTGGAGCAGTTTAGGAGGTTTAGAAAACACAAAAAACATAGCTCATGTCCACGGCTCAATAATTAAGCCTTCGGTTCAATAAATATATTGAACCGTGGAAATTAATGATCCGCCTACAAAGGGTGTGTTTCGGAGGATAAGGGAACTTTTTCAATTCAACAAATCCTACTATTCTAGCCTAACTTATCATAAGCTATGCTAAAGAGCAATAAAAGACTAAGAAACACACAATAACACATCAAACACGACTTTGACCAAAATACTTTGTTTTAAAAGTAAAATCGTTGTTGGAGGTGTGATTATCTAGACACGTAGTCATGACATATTTTCAATAATATATGCATCCTCCATAATTTAATGTTGTTCTTGCTTTGATTGAGTGACCCATACATATTAATTATGTATGTTTGATAGCAATGGCAAGACCCTATGAAAAAAGTTTTTAGATTGAATTAACAATGCACAAACATTCCTCGACCATTAAGAAAAGACTTTGAGAGGTTTTAAAATTGTTGGGCCAATGAAAGTTTTAACTATGGCCCAGTCTAGATTTGTTTAAATTAGACTAAGTGTTACTGATCGTTGAGAGAACCAGCGACAGAGACCAAACCAGCGGAAGGCAAAGCCTCAACTGGCACACCAGGAACATTCAAGTCAAAGACAACGTCAGAGAAGTCGAAGATAATCTGAAGTCATACTTACCAACGATTATGAATAGCTGGGATGTAGAAGGAATGTGCTGGTGTTCAAGGATCTCTGAGTTGACAATACTCAGAGATCACTTAAGAACCCTAGAAGTCTGATACAAGCAAAGCTTGTCCAATCCTTTATAGTTTAGGTGGGAGAATCTACAAAGTGTTTTGAGCGGGACAAAACAAGAGATTCAAGATAAAGTCTAGTACGACCTAGTGGGACAAAAGGTGAACAGTTGGCAGAACTATTCACCTAAAGTTGTTTAAAGGTACGTCTCGATTTGGACATGCATTTAATACGTTGTACTCTTCCACTCAGAAGATGACACGTATCAATTACTCCCCCTAAGGAAGCAACCTCGTACCACTATAAATAGGAGTGAGAAAGAAGAGTAAAATCAACCCTTGTGCTTGGATAAATTATCTAAGTTCTTTCTCCCTTTGGAACCTCTAAGCCCTCAGCTGTCTACCAGCGACTCATAGGTTCTCTTGCAAACTTGAGTCTCGAATCAAGTTTACTTATTCTAGGGTTCATATCTTATTGTCATTCAACGGGTGTATTCATAGCACTTTGTAATACTTTGTATATAATAGTTAATAAAGCATTACGCGTTTGAAAAGTATTTCGTTGTGTATTTGTGTTTATACGAGTTATAGTTTCGACAATTGTTATATTAAGGGACTCTCAATTGGTATCAGAGCGGTTTGATTTATAAAACTTTTTATAAACCGTTCTTGTTTTTAAAATCAAGATCCTAATATGACTGAAACTATGCCTCCTATACCACCACCCTTTGGTCAAACCAGTCAAGGTACCACTTCGACCAACGCACCGACCACCACATCTACTACCATGCCTATACCGGTTATTAGCAATGGTAATAATGATGATGACCTTCCCCAAATTCTTGATGTTCGTGGGGGCTCACATGTGTCCAATGTTCCAGCGTTTGATGAAGAAGATTTTTAAAGTTGGAAGAGTGAATTTCTTATATATTTAGATGGCTTAGAACCCTTCTTGATAGAAATCTTAGAAAATGGTCCCTATGTACCACTGGTCATTTCCTATACCCCTGAGAGACCCATTAAGAAGCCTGTTAAGCAATGGTCTACAGCGGATAGACGTCTGGCTAACCAGGACAAGAGACTTAAAAGTATCATAGTCTCTTGCCTACCCAAGAACATTATGAAGTCCATTATCAAATGCAATTCTGCTAAGGATATGTGGACTGAATTAGTTCTAGGGTATGAAGGTCTAGAGGAAACAAAAGAAACCAAAATCCAAGCCCTTAGACTTAAGTGTAATGCTTTTAAAGATTTGGAAACAGAAACTGTAGCTCAAACTTATACTAGGCTTAAGATTTTGCTGAATAATTTGGGAAACAATGGAGTTGTTCTACCTAAGGCTGAGTTTAATGCTACATTTGTCAATAGTTTACCTAGAAGATGGGTTAGCCTAAACCAGACCTTAAGAGCAAATAATGCTATCAAGAATGATACTTTGGCCCAACTGTTTGGTAGATATAACTATGAAGAAGGGCTAATTGACTCCATTTACAAATCTGAGACTGATAGGTTTACCACCAATATCACTGGTTCAAAAGCTCTTGTTGCTAACCATTCTTTTCAGGACAGTGAATCTGACATAGAAGAGGATACCAGAAGCAGTCAAGAACTTCTCGATGAATTACATGCTGAGTTCCATGACAGATCTCTTCTAGCTGACCAAAAGAGGTAATATAAGAGGTCAGGTAGAGTTGGAGCTGCCAAGGTTGATAAATCCAAGGTATCATGCTAAACTTGTGGAAAGACTGGTCACTTTCAGAAAGATTGTTGGTCAAACAAAACCTCATCTCCAAGCTTTCCATCATCCAGCAACAACCACAACAGCAAGAAGAAGTTCTCTACCTCACCTTTCAAGCAAACTTCCCACTCTGACTCAGAGGGAAAGAAGGACTACAAAGTCAAGTACAAGGCCTTGAAAGCTGAGCTGATGAAACTCAACCAAAAGGCTGAAGATGCAGCTAAGAAAAAGGACAACAAGAAGACTGAAAAAGGTCTGACTGCTGCTTCATTTGACTGGGATGATGAACCTCTTACATCTGAGGATGTAGGAACCACTACTGTCAGAGCTTTTATGGCAGTCGCTGATGAAGAACCTGTTGTGGGAAAGAGTGAAGCTAGATCAGGTCAATGGGTGGACATCATCATGAAAAAGGTACAAAGATTTCTTTCTATGCCTGAAGGTCCTGATAGAGATCATGTCAGTGACTATACCTTAGTTGACCTCCACTTTGTGGAAGAGCAAAGAAAAAACCTGTTAAACAAGTTCCATAGTCTTAAAACAGAGTTAAATCTTTATCAATCTGAGTTAACAAATCTCAAACCTTTTGTGAATCTTGCAAATCAACTTCAAAATGAAGTAAGCAAACTGTCCATTAAAAATGAGTCTTTAACTGATGAAAACGCTGAACTCAGAAGAACCATAGAAAAATGGAATTTGGCTCAATCCACAGCGGAGGAAATAGTTGCTGAAGCCATTCCAAGTGATGTGGTTCAGGCTATTGGGGGGAAGGGTAGGTTCAAAAATCACATACCTGTGCCCAATGTTAAATTTGTCCCTTCAGATGTTTCTTCTCCATCTTCCATCTCTGTGGATTAGAAAAACTCTGACAAGAAATCAGAGGCACCAACTCTACCAAAACTCGCTGGTGCTAACCCATCTGATTCCTTGCTTGGCCCAAAACCTCCCACCAAAACCCCTGGGAATTCAATTCTCAAAGTCGCTGATAAAGCACACAAAAAGGTTTTTGTGGCCAAAGACTCCACCAAACCCACTCCTCCCCCTAAAGAGCTTTCACCCACCAAGCAACTTCTCCTCACCCTGATGGAAGAAGTAAAGGGGTTGAAACAACAGATCAACCCTATAGTCAACAGTTCATCTGTTAACTCTTTTGGTGAAGGATCAAGTAGCTCAAAGAGGAGAGCATTATTCAGACCTTGCAAACATTGTGGTTTCAAAAATCATTCCTTTGAGGACTACACTTAGAAACCAAAATGTATCACATGTGAGTCCACTGAACACACATCTAGAGAGCATGAGGAGACCATTGTTGTTCAAAGAACAAGAACCCAATTAAGGTCTAAAACTCCTCACATGCCCTCTAGGAGACCTGAACCCAAACCCAGAGACAACTCTTAGGGTTACATACCAAATCCCCCATGCAAGTACTGTGGTTTCTTTGACCATCACTCTGATGAGTGTGAACATTATCCCGGATGTGACATTTGTGGAAGTATGCGTCATGAACCCAGAGACTGCAACCAAAGAGGGGGAGAAAGGAACCAGAGAAGACCCAATGTCGCTGGTCAGCGACAACATGTACCCACTGGAAAGTGGGTTCATCATCGAAACTAATCTCGATCTGTTATATCTATGCAGGCATACTTGAAGAAATCTGTTTGGTATCTGGATAGTGGGTGTTCCAGACACATGACAGGGGTTAAACAATATCTGCATAGATATAAGAAGGAGTCTGGTATAAAAGTAGTCTTTGGAGATGACTCCTCAGGGGCTACTGAGGGTTATGGCTCAGTGGATTGCAATGGTATAACCTTCACAAGGGTTGCTTATGTCAATGGACTAAAGCACAACTTAATCAGTATTAGTCAACTCTACGATGCTGGTTTCAAAGTTCTGTTCACCAAGACCCAAGGAACAATCTTCAATCAGAATGATGATGTTGTTCTAATTGCACCCAGAAGAAGAGATGTGCATGTCATTGACATGACATCATGTCCAGAAGGGAAGAACACCTGTCTCTTTGCCAAAGCATCTAATAATGAAAATTGGCTCTGGCATAAGAGACTCTCCCACCTTAACTTCAAGAACATCAACAAACTGGCCAAGAATGATTTAGTTGTTGGGCTTCCCTCTCCGACCTTCACCAAAGACAGACCCTGCTCAGCCTGCAAGAAAAGAAAGCACCACAGAGCCTCATTCAAAACAAAGCAATCATTCTCAATAAATAAGTGCCTCCATCTTCTTCACATGGACTTATTTGGGCCAGTAAAACCACAATACCTAAATCACAACAAGTATATAGTCATTGTATATGAATTCTCTAGATTCACATGGGTATTCTTTCTCAAAAGAAAGAGTGATGCAGCTGAAAGAATAATGTCTTTCATCAGAGAAATAGAGAACTTCAATGACTGCAGAGTTAAGGCTATCAGAATTGGTAATGGCACTGAATTCAAGAACCATGCCATGGAAGCCTTTTGTGATGAAAAGGGAATCTCACAGAACTTTTCAAACCGATGCACCCCTGAACAAAATGGTGTCACTGAAAGAAGAAACAAAACTCTCATAGAGGCTGCCAGAACTATGCTCAGCGAATCAAGACTTCCAAAATAGTTTTGGGGTGAAGCTGTGAACACATCTTGTTACACACAGAATAGATCCATTATTGTGAAGAGACACGACAATACCGCTTATTAATTGTATAGGAAGAGAGCCCCTGATGTAAGCTACTTCCATGTCTTTGGTTGCCCTGTTTTCATTCACAACTACAGAGATCATCTGGGAGAAATTGATGAAAAGTCAGATGATGGATTCTTTGTTGGTTACTCTCCCACCTCTAGAGCCTTTAGAGTATTCAATATTCGCAGACAAGAACTTGAAGAATTTATTCATGTTACCTTTAATGACGTAGATGCTGTCATTACTCACACCAACCCAGAAGAATGTAACATTGATTTCAATGAAGTCAAATCATATCCAAATGATGATTTCTAAAATCCCAAGGAATCACCTCAGACTTGTCAAAAGGACTTTCCATATGTTCATGCTTTTGATTCTCACTCAATCTCTGACATCACTCTAGAGGTTGCAATTGCTGAATCTATCACTCCACCCACATAAGAGAATGCTGTTCTTACCGAACCAATCTCTCACTCAGATGAAGAGATTATGGATGAAGAAATAATATGTGAAGATCCTACATCATTAATTGAACCTGTTGTGACTCCTAAACCCACAGAGACTCCCGCTCCTCAATCCAAATAGAGTAGGAACCAAGATATTCTTCTGGTGAATATTCTTGGTGAACCCTCTGAGGGAGTCACCACCAGAGGAAAGTTGAGATCTCTGGAAACCGCCTCAGCGAATGAATGCCTTTTCGCTGAATTTCTCTCTGAAGAAGAACCTAAGAATGTGGCTGCTGCTCTTCTGGATGAACTCTGGGTTTTTGCCATGCAAGATGAATTCAATCAGATCAGGAGGAACAAGGTGTGGACTCTGGTAAAAGTTCCACCTGGAAAATAAGTTGTTGAAACTAAGTGGGTCTATAGAAACAAGAGGGATGAAGCTGGCATGATAGTTAAAAACAAGGCTAGGCTTGTGGTATTAGGGTACAATCAATCTGAGGGTATTGACTATGATGAAACGTTTGCACCAGTAGCCAGATTGGAAGCTATCAGAATCTTCCTAGCCTTTGCAGCTTACATGGGGTTTACTGTATACCAGATGGATGTAAAGAGTGCTTTTCTAAATGGTAATCTTGTAGAGGAAGTATATGTCTATCAACCCCCAGGGTTCGAAAGCATTGACTATCCTGATCACGTCTGCAGACTTCACAAAGCACTCTATGGGCTGAAACAAGTGCCTAGAGCATGGTATGAAACTCTATCAAAATTCTTACTTGAAAATAAATTTGTCAGAGGTACCATTGATCAAACCTTGTTCACTTATAGGTCCAAGGGTGATGTCATTTTGGTACAGATTTATGTGGATGACATAATTTTTGGTTCAACCAACGTTACCTTGAGCAAACAGTTTGCTAAACTTATGACCAAAAAGTATGAAATGATCATGATGGGGGAATTAACTTTTTTCTTGGGTTTTCAAATCAAACAAAATTCAAAAGGAATTTCAATTTGTCAAGAAAAATATGTTAAGGATTTGCTCAAGAAGTATGATCTGTCTGATTGTGCATCAGTGAAATGCCCCATGCTTCCTCCCAACAACTTGGGAGCTGATGACTCAAGGGTCCTTGTTAATGAGACCTTATACCGAGGCATGATTGGGTCACTGATGTACCTCACAGCAAGTAGACCAGACATACAATTTGCCACATGTCTCTGTGCTAGGTACCAAGCTAACCCCAAGGAATCCTACCTTGTAGCTGTCAAAAGAATTTTCAGGTACTTAAAGGATCTCCCACACTGGGTCTCTGGTATCTAAATGGATCAGGCTTCGACCTCAAAGCCTACTCTGACTCAGACTATGCTGGGTGCTGCCTTGATAGAAAGAGCACCTCTGGGAGTTGTCAAATCCTTAGAGGAAAGTTGGTATGCTGGAGTGTAAAGAAACAAAACTCAGTGGCCATGTCATCAGCTGAAGCTGAATATGTAGCTGCCGCTGGTTGCTGTGCTCAAGTTCTCTAGATGAAAAGTCAGCTGGCTGATTATGGGATCAATTATGAAAAGATTCCCATATTTTGTGACAACACAAGTGCTATAGCTATCTCTAATAATCCGGTACTTCATTCCAGAACCAAGCATATTGACATCATGTATCACTTTATCAGAGACCATATTTTAAAAGGTGATATTGAGCTTCATTTTATACCCACTGAATACCAGCTCGCTGATATTTTCACCAAGCCTCTGGCTAACCAAGTTTTACTAGGCTGGTTGCTGAGCTGGGTATGCTCAATATTGGTAAACAAATCTGATAAGTGATCTCTCTCTCTCTCTCTGGGCATTTAAGGGAATTGAATGTAACGAGGTAGTTACATTCCAATGGGAGTTAATATATTCCCATATTTAATTCAAATGATTGTCCTTCAATGTCAACAACTTTCCCGCTTTCCAAGGGGACAGAAAAATCACATGAAGGGTCAAGGGGTCCCACTTTTCCTAAAAGGCAAACATTTGCATTTAATGCTTAAATTGAAAAACGGCAAAATATTTTTACAAACCCTTGACTCATTTTCTTGTATCACATTATTCATATTTTTCACACATACATACTATTCATCTTCTTCAAATCCTCCATTTCTTCACTTCAAACAACAATGGCGTCTTTATCAACAAACACCACGTTCACCGTCTTGGCCGCCTCAAACGTAGACTTTGGGATAAACGATGGGAAGACTGCGCTTAACAACTATGTAGCTCTCCTTGAACACAACAATCCCCTCTACCATCCTTTGTTAACCTTCCTCAAGAACTCCACTATTAACGAAGCCATAACTAGGGAACCCTCCACATGTTACCATCAATACCTGTGGGAGTTTTGATTCAGTGCTGAAGTTGATCAAACATCTTCACACATCACCTTTAACCTATCTACACATCCTCACCCTCTCAACTTTGATTTCACTACCTTTGCCAAAGTCATTGGACTTCCTGTCAATAAAGGTATGACCACTGTGCCAGCCAACACCACAGTGAAGAAGGCTCTGGCTACCCTTCGTCCTCATGATGACGATGACAAACCCTTCACCTCTCAAGGCTTCCAGAACAAATCCCTGATCAAGGTGAATTACTTCTCACCCATATGGAGGACGCTGATGCTTTATATAGTGAAATGCATGGGAGGATACCAGGGGTCACATGATCAGTTAAATGGTGCTCAGCAAGCAATTGCTTACAACTTGATTTGGGGGCGGGATATAGGGATCGCCCACATACTTTACACCGACCTCATTGCAAAGCTTGAAAACAAAGGGAAGAAGAATCGACTGGCCACCATCTGCTACACAAGATATCTCTCTCTCATCATAGAGGATATTCTTGGTGAAACCTACACCAATGATGAACTTCACTCTTTCTCTCCCTATCACATCACACCAGCTTCACTAAAGGCTCCCTTAGAGGATGAAGTACCTCTGAGTAGGCATATGATGAAAGTTTTTGGGTTACTCGCTGATGATGATGAGCCCTTGATCCCTCACAATAAGGTGAATGCTGAAAGTAAAACTGACAAGTCTTTGTCCAAGACCTATGTGCAGTCTACTTCTCAGCCCAAGGCGCTCAAAGAAAAGAAGAAGAAGAGGAAAGACATCCCCCTTTCCTTTGAAACCCCTTATGTTAATCCATCAAAGAAGAAGACCAAGAAGAACCCATCCCCTTCTCTGGTGGATGTGGTTAAAGAGCCTACAGCTCACAAACAACCAGAGTCTAGCGTCTCCTTGTCAGCAGAGACAACTAAGAACCCTCTCTACGCTGATATCTCTCAGGTATTAGTTCGCCTCTTTTCTTTCTTCTCGGAGGTTCACATGAAATCACTCTCAAATTTCTGTAGGAGAGGATGATGAAGTTTAGGGTATGCCTCAACCCATAGAGTGTCTGTGTCAACACCTAGATCTCTTAGGATTATCGACACACTCTGTCTTGGCACTAGGATTTGATTCATTTATGCTCATAACGCACCTCAATGATCCTTCACCCTCTGGAATGTGCTCTTACCTATAACAACTTAAGCACACTATAGGTCCCGACCCAGAGTCTCTGCACCTCACGTGGTCTCTGGGTCCCCTCATATGAAAAAGAGTCCCAAAGAATTTATTCTTTCGGGGGACTGAATAATCACCCTCAGTCTTCCTAGGGGAAGCAATAAAAGGCGACCTTTACCTTCAAATATTTCACAATTAAAAGAGTCCCAAGGAGCAATCCTTCAGGGGAGCTGGATAATCACACCCAGCTATCCTAGGGGCAGCGAACATCGACCATTCACCTCATAGTATTCACAAATCAAAAGAGTCCCAAGGAGTAATCATTATAGGGAAGCTGGATAATCACACCCAACTATCCTAGGGGCAGCGAATGGCGACCCTTCAACATATCTGTTTCACAATAAAAGAGTCCCAAGGAGAAATCCTTAGGGGGGGATGGATAATCACACCCAGCTTTCCTAGGGGTAGCAAATGGCGATCTATAACTTCATATTTATTTCACACTGGTTACTAACAAATGCCATAACAGGCTCACAATCTTCATGAAGAACAACAGAACGATGAGGCTTACTCCATCGCTGGTGACGAAAATGCTGAAGCCTCCCTCTTTGATCTAGATGCTATGTCAGACATTGACTCCATGCCTGAAGATGAGGTGTTTATCATTGAAGATGACCTTACCATTTCAGACTATGCTGATATGGATGCTGATGATGACCAAGTCACAACTGAATTAAAGCCTATTTCCTTCCCAACGATGGTAAATGTTCAGGAACTTGCTGCCAAGCAGCTATGGGACCAGAGGCTCTGTACACCAACCCTAGTTCCCTTCCTAACGTTGCCAAATGTCATGGAACTGGGGGCAATGAAACACTTAGAGTATTTGCAAAACCTCAAGCCTAACCCTGTTCTAAGAATGAAAGATGTTCAAGAACTGGCCGCTGAGGAACTCTAGGTTAAGAGGGGAGACATCAGCATCACCAAGCCTAAAGTCACAAATGATGTTATCCTCTCTGAGATACAAACACTCACCCATGCTGCTAAAGAACTCACCACAACCTTAGAGACTTCTCTAACCTCATCTGTGGAATCCTCTATGACTTTACTGCTTCCGCAACTGCAAGGAAATGCCTTGAAAACTCAACTCCCAGTGGTTCTAAACCAGAGTCTCCAGCAGTACATGCCATCAGTCCTCACAACAGCTGTCAAAGCTACGTCGTTGCTATTGCCAAGGCATCTAAACCTTCCAGGCAACTTCTTCAGGAACTATTACAAGAAAACTTCTCACATCGTATCTTTAATCGGTGTAGGATTCAAGATCGAAAGTAAGAGACTTTCTTCTTATCCAATTCCCTTAGGCGCTACTAAGTATCCTACTCCAACACTTAAAGAAATCTATCTATTTATACATCAAGAATTTGTTAAGTTCCTTAAACCTGGATTAGGCACAGCTTCTACTGGCGCTATGCCTGAGGGGGAGAATTCTGCTACTTCCACCTCTGAAGAAGAAGAAGAAGATGTTGCTCCACCTAAGGGGGAGCAATCACTTAAACAATCTACACCCGCAACAGAGATCCCAACACCAAAACCCATCAGATCCTTCAACCCCATCATTGACGTGGAAAAGGACAAGGGAAAAGGTATTGCCACTGAGGTGCGTGAAACAACCCTGCACTCCCTCCAAGAAGAAGGTGGATCAGCCAGAGACTCTGATCTAAACAAATTTAAAAGTGTAGATGAACCACCACTAACCCCAGAGCAGGAAAAGGCTCAAATCATGGAACAAAAGAGGTTAGCTGACATTAGAGCTGCTGAAATCAAAAGCAAAGAGGCTCTAAACAAACTACTCTCTCTAGGTGGAAAGGAAGCTCAACTAAATAAGCTCAAAGAACTTGAAGTCAAAAGGAGCAACCTTCAAAAAGAATATGAGAGAATAGTGGACCAAAGAGCAGAGCCCGGTCAAATCACCAAGTACACTTGTTACACTGACAAAGACAAAAGAGTAGTGATGACCTTATACAGAGATAATCAAATAACCAACAAAGTCTTTAGTGACTTTAGACTCAGAGATCTGGGCCTCTCTGAATGGTTAAAAGTGTTGTCTCTTGCCCAAAAGAAGACTGGACCTAGTGCAACCCAAATGATGAAAAACATACGAGCTAAGCTTAATTGGGTAAGAGACACTGCTAAGAAGCTGAAGCTACCTCTGCCTCCTCAACTATCACAACAACAATCAACTCAAGGACAAAGAAAAAGGAAAACCCCAATGGGGCCTCTGGTAGAGAAGCTGGTCACTGAGAATGTTGTGGTAGATGGAATGTACAGAAACCTTGTACTTCCTAAGGAGATTGCTAAGCCAGTGGGTGGCCAAGTTTACTCAGACCCAGAGATAGGATTAGTATTCATGAATGGCAACTGTGAATACTACTTCCAGAGAAAAAGTGAGTTACACTTGGCCTCAACCATACAACTGATCAGACTCAAACAAGGCATGCTCAGAAACTGCAGGGAAGCCAGTGACTTTGAATTCGAGATGGAGTTAATCATCAACTCCAGGGCTGATAGAGTTGAAGCTCAAAGAACTGTGGACCAAGGCCTTGATCGCTGAAGAACCTTTTGTTTTTTATTTTTACACCACTGGGTGTTCTTGTAATAGGTTAGGTTCTTTATGATGAATAAAACTCTAAGGTATGTTTGTTAAAATTATGTGTAAGAAGAAGTTGTGTACCCACTTACAATAATTCTAGACTTAGTATAATTTATAAACAAATAAGGGGAGATTGTTGGTCCAATGAAAGTTTTAACTATGGCCCAGTCTAGATTTGTTTAAATTAGACTAAGTGTTACTGATCGCTGAGAGGAACATCGACAGAGAACAGACCAGCGGAAGGCAAAGCCTCAGCTGGTACACCAAGAACATTCAAGTCAAAGACAATGTCAGAGAAGTCGAAGACAATCTGAAGTCATACTTACCAGCGATTATGAATAGCTGTGATGTAGAAGGAATGTGCTGGTGTTCAAGGATCTCTGAGTTGACAATACTCAGAGATCACATAAGAACCCTAGAAGTCTGATACAAGCAAAGCTTGTCCAATCCTGTATAGTTTAGGCGGGATAATCTACAAAGTGTTTTGAGCGGGACAAAACAAGATATTCAAGATAAAGCCTAGTACGACCTAGTGGGACAAAAGGTGAACAGTTGGTAGAACTGTTCACCTAAAGTTTTTTAAAGGTATGTCTCGATTTGGACATGCATTTAATATGTTGTACTCTTTCACTCAGAAGATTACATGTATCAACTACTCCCACTAAGGAAGCAACCTCGTACCACTATAAATAGGAGTGAGAAAGAAGAGTAAAATCAACCCTTGTGCTTGGATAAATTATCTAAGTTCTTTCTCCCTTTGGAACCTCTGAGCCCTCAGCTGTCTACCAGCAACTCATAGGTTTTCTTGTAAACTTGAGTCTCGAATCAAATTACTTGTTCTAGGGTTCAATTCTTATTGTCATTCAACAGGTGTATTCATAGCACTTTGTAATACTTTGTTTATAATAGTTAATAAAGCATTACGCATTTGAAAAGTATTTCGTTGTGTATTTGTGTTTATACGAGTTATAGTTTTGACAATTTTTATATTAAGGGACTTTCAAAAATGAAGAAATAAGAGTTTTCAAAAACAAATTTTAGAGACCCAAAGTCTCAAAGAGAAATAAGGCCTCAAAAGAGAAAAAAACCACAATCAAGCAAACACAATCAAGGTATATGTTCCATTAAACCTAGACCTATATGCAAGTAATTAAAAGGTTCCCTCATAAGTGGCTTAGTGAAGATGTCGGCTAAGTTTTCTACCTAGGGTACCTTCTCAATTGAAATGTTTCCCTTTTATACATTATCCCCAAGGAAATGGTGGCAAATCTCTATGTGCTTAGTTCGTGAATGTTGCATTAGATTCTTACTAAGGTCTATTGCACCCTTATTATCACACATGATGGAAACATTGAGTGTAATCCCATAATCAACAAGCGCTTGCTTCATCCATAGAGCTTGTTGACAAGCTTTACCGGCACTCACATACTCGACTTCCATGGTGGATATATCAAAAGTGGTTTATTTCTTAGAGAACCAAGAAGTTAAACAACAACCAATGAAGGTACATATACCGCTTGTGCTTTTCCGGTCTACATAGTCTCCCGCATGATCCGATTCAGCGTATACTATGGTTTCTTCGCCGGTCCCTTTAGGATACTATAATCCTAAATGTATAGTGTCTTTAATCTATCAGAAGATACGATTAACCGCTTCAAGGTGGGAGGTTTTGGGAGCCTCTTGGAAACGGGCACAAAGACAGACACTAAACATGATATCCGGTCGACTTACCGTAAGGTATAATAAACTACCAATCATACCTCTATATTTAGTATTGTCTACTGACTCACAATCATCATCTACGGTAAGTTTAGTATCCGAGGCCATGGGGGTCTTCATAGGCTTAGGGTCCTCTAATCCAAATTTCTTTAGCATTTCTTTAACATACTTAGATTGGTTAAAGAAAATACCATTGTCCATTTGTTTAATTTGGAGTCCTAAAAAAAAGTTAAGTTCACCTATCATGCTCATTTCGAACCCGTCATGCATGATTTTGGAAAAGTCATCACACATACTTTGACAAGTTGAACCAAATATAATGTCATCGACATATATTTGAATAATGATAAGGTTAGATCCTTTCTTTTTTGTAAAGAGCGTATTGTCTACCATTCCCATGGTATACTCATGTTTTACAAGAAATGCTTTAAGTCTATCATAACAAGATTTGGGTGCTTGTTTAAGACCATAAAGAGATTTCTTAATCTTGTAGACATGATCCGGTTTCTATGAAGCCGGGAGGTTGAGCCACATGTACCTCCTCATTGACGAAATCGTTAAGAAATGCACTCTTTACATCAATTTGTTTAAGCTTAAAGTCTAAGGAACAATCATACGCTAAAAGTATCATAATGGACTCTAACCTTGCTTCGGGTGCATACGTCTCATCATAATCAATTCCTTCTTGTTGATTATAACCTTGAGCTACAAGTATAGCCTTGTTATGAGACACTACACCATTCTCATCTAGTTTGTTCCTAAAAACCCATTTGGTTCCTATGATGGTGGTACTTTTAGGTGGAGGAACAAGTTCCCAAACGTCATTAGCAATGAATTGATTTAATTCTTCTTGCATGGCGATGACCCAACTATCGTCCATTAAAGCTTATTTAACATTCTTTTGTCCAATCAAGGAGACGAAACCAAAGAAGTTACTTTGATCTTGGACTTGAGATCTAAGGGTCCTTTGGTTAAGGTCGCCTACGACATTATCTAGGGCATGATCCTTAGATTCCTTAATATTTACTTCCTTTTCAACACTAAGGTCTTCAACTCCTAGTTTTCTAATCTCTTTGGCTCTAACTATGTCTAATTCATCTAAGTCATCATCTTCCAAAGGTGGTGTCTTAGATAAAGGTGGAGTTTCATTGAATGTCACGTTGAGTGATTCTTCTATTACGTCTGAGGTTCTATTAAGGACCATGTAGGCTTTACTAGTTTGTGAATATCCTAAAAAGATACCTTCGTACGACTTTGGGTCGAACTTAGTAAGATAATATTTGGTGTTGAGAATGATGCACTTGCTCCCAAACACTTTAAAATATTCCAGTGAGGGTTTCTTACCTTTAAGAATCTCATAGGGTGTCTTTCCTAGAAAAGGTCGAATAAGAATTCGGTTGAGAATATAGGTTGATGTGTCTACGGCATTGCACCAAAAATTATGAGGCAAGGATTGCTCGTTTAACATGGTCATAATCATCTCTTGGAGAGTCCTATTCTTCTTTTCAAATACCCCATTTGATTGTGGAGTGCGAGGAGCCGAGAAGTTATGGGGATACCATGAGCTTCACAAAAGGCACCAAATTGCACTTAATTATAAAATTCCCTACCATGATCTGTCCTAATAGACACAATTTGACATCCTAGTTGATTTTGGATCTTCCGACTAAATATTTCGAATTGATCGAAAGCTTCATTCTTATTAGCCAAAAATCTAGTCCAAGTGTATCTAGAGTAGTCATCAACTATTACTAGGGTATAAAGGTTACCTCTGTAACTCCGTATGGTAGAAGGTCTAAAGAGATCAATATGTAGGAGCTCTAGGAACTTAGAGGTCAAAACCAAATTCTTGGCTTTGTGACTAGAGTGAACTTGCTTCCCAACTTTGCAAGCATCACAAAAGTGACTCTCAAACTTGATCTTGGAGAGATGTCTTACCAACTCCTTATAGACCAAAGATTGAACCAAATGCATATTAGCCTAACCTAATCTCCTATGCCAAAGATTAGTACTTTCATCTAAAGTCGCTAGACATATGTTATCTTTAGACTTCCTATTAACTTTCATGACATAAAGCCCATTCTTTCTAACACCTTTTCTAATGATCTTTCCATCTTTTACAATTTCACTATCATGTTCGGAAAAGTTGACTTTACACTTATTGTCACAAATTTGACCTATACTTAGTATATTAAAACCTAAGTTATCTACATGCTCAATATTTTTAATGGTCATGGAGTCAAGAGAAACCGTACCTTTTACCAACGATCTTACCACGTAGTTTACTAGCGAAAGTGATGTTACATCTATTGTATGCTTTGTAAGTAGAGAATAAACTTAGATTACGCGTCATGTGTTTAGAACAACCACTTTCCTTAATCCACTCCTCGGGCTCCAAATCAATCCCCGAGCATATCTAGGTAACAACACACAAAATCAAACATTTGGTCCCCAATATCTCATAGGTCCAAAGTTGTTTGTTTCAAACATCCCTTGCATTTGGTATAGAATGCGTGAATGGAGGACACATATCCTAAAGAGAAAAACTTTGTTGTTGAAAGTTATTCAAATTCATTAGAGCATTTAGGTGTCCATTGTTTTTCTTAGGTGTCTTAGACCTTGATTTAGAACGATTATTATTGTTGGGACAATATTTAATGACCCTGAAGCAACTCTAGGATTTGAATATAAAATCCCCCTAAGTGTTTCATGCTCAACAGTAAGGCCAGTCTGCTGAAGTATGACCAGAGGAGCAAAGTTCCTACTAAAGACTTTGCAGCTGAAGAACGTTCAACATTCTTCTTCCAGTTAACTTAGAAGACAAAGGAGTCTTCGCTTCAAATACTAGGCGGTCTAGTTGCTGAAGAACAAGTACTGAAGAAGAGCTTTCAGTTCAGTTTGGTTTGACAATACCAAACTAAATGATGTCGATCTCCTCTAGGATACTAAATACTCTTCAGTATTTTGATGGTTTGCATTAAGCGGGAAAATATAACTTTAAGTCAAAGTAGGTTGCTTGTATACTTAGATATAAGTACAACCTTTATCTTTTCTAGAATAGTTTATTATGTACTTTGAACTATTTATCCAGCATTGGCATCAACCACCCACTGGATAAACCCATGCATTGAAACATGCAAATGCAAACCCTAGTTTACACTGCCTATAAAAGGAGTGTACATTGAGAGAGAAAGGGTTAACTAATACAAGAGTAGAAACTCTAGAAAACCTTTCTCTCTTGATACCAACTAAACCATAGAAGCATATGAACGTTTAGATTGTAGCTTAGACTTTAATTTTGGTTATACGTTTAAGTAGAGGAGATCACAACCCATTGTCATTCAACCACTTTGTTATTCCGCAACCAAAGTGGGTTATAGATTCTTTATTTGATTCTAATAAAAGTCTATACGTTGAAAAGTTATTGGTATTGTTGTTTTAATTGTTCATAGTTATTATCTATTGTTAAAACAACACACCTGAGTCTTGGTAAAGAGTTATTACTTAAGGTTGATAAGTAATAACGATTTACAAGGGACCAACAAGTGGTATCAGAGCAGTTTGATTAGCTAAACTCTTATTTTATTAAACTGCTCATTTAAAAGTTTTCAAATCAAGATCCAAAAAATGGCTCAAGTTATACCACAAACCCTAGAATATAGGGGTGGCCAACTCAATGTTGCTCCTGTACTAAAGGTAGCTAACTTCACAAATTGGAAGAAGATGTTTCTTGTCCACATGGTTGAGATTGAAACTCAATTCCTTAGAATCATTGAAAATAGTCCTTTTGTTCCCATGGTTGGGGACAATAGAAAACCTGAAGTACAATAGACTGCTGATGAGAGAAAAGCTGCTAACCTAGACCAGCCTCTCAAAAGTCTTATCATGTCTGTGCTTCCAAATGACCAAATGATATCTGTTGTGAATTGCAAAACAGCAAAATCTACATCAGAGGACCTTATTCTCTATCATGAGGGACCCTCTCATGTGAAAGAAACTAGAATCATGGATTTAAAGCTTCAATACAACACCTTCAAGCACAAAGAAGGGGAAACCCTCACACAAACATTCACCAGATACAAAGCACTGATGAATAAACTTGTGAATGATGGTGTAGAGCTTTCAAAACTTGAAATCAACACAGTTTTTGTTAATGCATTGCCAAAAACGTGGCTCGGTTTCTTCCAAAGCTTGAGAAATGCTAATCACATTAAAGATTGTGATCTGGCCTCTCTTTTTGGGAAACTCAAATATGAAGAAAACCTAGTTGATAAGATTTATGAAGGCTCAAGCAAGAGTAAAGCATTAACCATTGCTACACCCTTGTCTACACTCTTCTTCAGTGAGGCTGTCATCCAAGACTACCAAGATAGTCTTGATGATGAAGAAGACACAAGAACTGGTGAGGAATATCTGAATGACCTCAAAGAGGAATTTATTGAAAGAGCACTTCTGGCCAAGTCTAGAAGGTTCTTTAAGAAAGGAGGCAAGTTCTCTAGCACCACAAAAACTTCAATTGACACTGAATGCTACAAATGTGGGAAGACTGGTCACTATGCTAGGGATTGTTACTCCAAAACATCCATCCCTTCCTATTCCTCACCAGCTCAATCAAGACCATCTGGTCAATCATCATTTCAACCAAAACAAATTTCTTCAACTTCTTTTCAGCAAAACAAGGTTAAACTTCGACCAGCAAAAGACTTTGAGGCTAAGTACAGAGAAATCAAGACTAGACTGACCCTCATGAGCACTAAAAGTTCTTCCTCCAAGGCTCCCAAGCAAGATAAGAACAAAGGACTCGTTGCTGAAGCTTATGAATGGGATGAAGAAGATGTTTCTTCAGATAATGATGAATTGGTTAATGAAAAAGTGCTAATGGCACTTGCTGATGATGAAGGGTCAAACTCCAATGTTGTGGCCAGAGAAAGTGCGAGAAATGGTGAATGGGTCAATATCACAATCAAAAAGTGTGATCTCAGGAAGCCTATTTGGTACCTAGATAGTGGCTGCTCAAGACATATGACTGGCACCAAAAGTTATATGCACAAGTATAAGGAGGAATAAGGTCCTAAAGTTGTTTTTGGTGATAACTCATCAGCTACTACTGAAGGATTTCGTTCAGTGAAATGCAATGGTATAGCTTTCACAAGGGTAGCATATGTCAATGGATTGAAGCACAACCTCATCAACATCAGTCAACTTTGTGATGCAAAGTATCTAGTGCTGTTTGATGACAAAAAGGTACAATCTTCAACTCCAATCATGAAATTGTGATGATTGCTCCCAGAGTCAAAGATGTTTATGTCATGAACATGAACTCTACTCAGGAGACATGTTTCGTTGCTAAAGCTTCCAACATTACTAACTGGCTTTGGCATAAGAGGCTCTCACATCTAAATTTCAAAACAATAACTCTGCTGGCAAAACAAAATCTTGTTATTGGTCTTCCTTCACTTGTCTATTCCAAGGACAAACCATGCTCAGCATGTGAAAGAGGGAAGCACCATAGGGCTAGTTTCAAAACAAAGCAAACTTTCTCAATCATGGAAAGTCTTCACTTGCTTCACATGGACTTATTTGGCCCAGTATCACCTAGGGCCATTTGTCATGAAAAATATACACTTGTCATTGTTGATGAGTAATCTAGGTACACCAGGGTATACTTTCTAACAAAGAAAATCCATGAACCAGATGCCATTATGTCTTTCATCAAAAGAGTTGAAAATCAAAATGACACTCATGTCAAACAACTCAGAACTGACAATGACACTGAATTCAGAAATCAAACATTGATCAAATTCTATGATGACAAAGGAATTTCCAAAAAAAATTCATCTCCTTACACACCTGAACAAAATGGTGTGGCTGAAAGAAGGAACATAACTTTGATTGAAGCAGCAAGGACAATGCTTGCTGGATCTGCTCTCTCTAAGCATTTTTGGACTGATGTTGTAGCCATTGCTTGCTACACTCAAATAGATCCATCATTGTGAAGAGACACATGAAGACTCCCTATGAAGTCTTCAGGGGGAGAATTCCAAACATTTTAGTCATACATGTGTTTGGGTGTCCAGTATTCATTCACAATCACAAGGATCACCTTGGGAAGTTTGATGAAAAATCTTATGATGGTTACTTCCTTAGATACTCTCTAGTATCTAAAGCATATAGAGTCTTCAACACAAGAAGACAATGTATTGAAGAAACTTATCACATCACTTTCAATGAAAGTTCTGAAGCTCTCAAATTTACAAATCCATTAGATGATGAACTTCATATTCATGAGTCTCACAATTATCCATCTGATGAATTTCAACATTATGAGCCTTCTCAATGATATCAAACAAGAAACTCAGTTCCTCATATTGATCCTTTTGAAGATATGACAAGTCCTACAAAATAAAATCCTTCTGTATCAAATACTGATGGTTGTCAATCAAATAATGATCAGTCTCAAAATGATCAAAATGATCAGCAATGCAACACAAATGACCAAAATGGTCAGTTTCAAAACGATCAGCATGCTGACACACATGATCAAAATGATCAATTAAATGAAGTTGTTGATGAACAACCTGAGCCTTCTACTTAAAGCTCTCTAACTATCTCTAGGGAATTAGGTCTTGGATGTGTTGCTTCTGACCAAGAAGGAAGCCCTCCATTGATTGAACCTTTGTCTATTGAATATCCTTCAGTAGACACTAGAGATATCCCAAGTCCAAGTTATGGACTTCTAAGTTCTAGCTATAATCATGATACCAGTGCCTATTCCCTAGCTCCACAAAAATCTTGGACTAATAATAGTCACATTCAGCTGGTGAACATAATAGGCAATCCTGGTGAAGGTAGAGTCACTAGATATATGGTTAAGAATCTGAGTGCTGCTTCATCTGGAGAATGCCTCTATGCAAACTTTCTTTCAGAAATTGAACCTATAAAGGTTTCTGGAGCACTCACACACCTTGGATGGGTGGATGCCATGCAAGAGGAACTAAATTAATTTGAAAGAAACAAAGTCTGGAAATTGGTTCCTTTTCCATATGGTAAATCAACCACTGGCACCAAATGGGTTTACAAGCTCAAAGGAGATGAAACCAATGTGGTGACAAAAAACAAAGTTAGGCTGGTGGCCCAAGGATTTAATCAAGAGCCTGGTGTTGATTTTGATCAAACCTTTGCTCCAGTTGCACGTATGGAAGCCATACGAATCTTTCTTGCTTATGCCACTTACATGAACTTCATTATCTACCAAATGGATGTCAAAAGTGCATTCCTAAATAGTGACTTAAAAGAAGTAGTTTATGTTACACAGCCTCCTGGCTTTGAGAGTAGTAAATACCCAAACCATGTTTACAAGCTTTACAATGCTTTTTATGGACTGAAGCAAGCTCCAAGAGCATGGTATGAAACTCTCTCAACATTTTTCATTGAACATAAGTTTGTCAGAGGAAATATAGATAGCACCTTATTTATCTATAAATCTAAAACTGACACCATTCTGGTATACATTTATGTGGATGACATCATCTTTGGTTCAACAAGCTTGAAAATTTGCAAACAATTTGCCAAGCTTATGACCAGCAAGTTTGAGATGATTATGATGGGAGAACTCACATACTTCCTTGGTCTCTAGATTAAACAATCTGACCAAGGCATCTCCATTAATCAAGAAAAATATGTCAATGATCTGCTGAAGAAGTATGATATCAATTGTGCTTCAGTGAAGACTTCAATGGTACCCCCTAAAAACTTAGGACCTAATCTCAATGGATAATCAGTCAATGAGAATCAGTATAGAGGTATGATTGGGTCACTCATGTACTTAACTGCAAGCAGACCTGACATTCAATTCTCTACATGCCTTTGTGCAAGATACCAAGTAGATCCAAAGGAATAATATCTTACTGCTGTAAAGAGAATCTTTAGATACCTAAAAGGTACACCAAGTCTAGGTCTCTGGTACCCCAAATCCTCGGGTTTTAATCTAAAGGGGTATTCAGATTCTGACTATGCTGGATGCAATATGGACAGAAAAAGCACATCTGGTGCTTGCCAATTGCTAGGTGGCAAACTTGTGTGTTGGAGTGCTAAAAAGCAACAAACAGTTTCCATGTCTTCAGCATAAGCTAAATATGTGGCAGCTGCTGGATGTTGTGCCAATGTTCTTTGGATGAAAAGCCAACTGGCTGATTATGACATAAAATATGAAAAGGTACCAATCTTTTGTGGTAACACTAGTGCTATTGCAATATCCAACAATCCAGTCCTTCACTCAAGAACAAAACACACTGATATCAGATATCACTTTATCAGAGATCATATTGTGAAAGGGGACTTTGAATTATATTTCATCCCCACTTAGTATCAATTGGCTGATATCTTCACCAACTGGATGAACCAACTTTCAAAAGATTGATAATGGAGCTTGTTATGCTGAACATTGATGATACAAAACTTGAACCTTCAGCATTCACTGAAGAAGCTTAAAGGTTCAGCATTTTTCTTAAAAGTTTTGATTAATGCTAAGTACCAGTGTCTGAGTAAAGGAGTGTGCAATGTCATGTGTCTATCTCACTTTATGTGATTGTGTATATGATGTTTTGTCGCCTTATCTGATTCATTGAAGCTGAACAAATGATCACCAGTCATCAAAAGTTTCCTTCAGCAAATTCTGAACAAATTTTTTAATACAACTGAGTAGCTAGGTCTGAGTAGAGAAGCGTGCAATGTCATATGTCTTGTTCACTTATGTGAACATGTATATGGGGTTTTGTCGCCTCATTTGACGCACTGAAGCTCACAAGTATTCTATTCAGGTTTAGCATATTTGGCCAACAGCTTTTAAGACAAATCAATCATGTGATTCAAAGGAGTTAATGGCATAAAATTTCTTGAGAATAAATACAGAACATTCTTTCAAAAGGTGTCAATTGTTTATCTAGGAAATATCAGACGTCCATATCACAGTCAACAACTTCCTGACACATGAGGCTTTTCACTGTTCAAAGCAACAAAAAATCATATCATTTTTTAGAACATTAATAAGTGATTTGTGCAATTTGTTCAAAAGAAACCCTAAAAGTTTTATAATCTTTTCAAATGTTTTACAGACTTTTACAAATCAGTCTAAAGTGATTACATATATCTTTTGAAGATTGAAGATTCATATCATTTGCAAAAGTTTTCAAAAAACACACACAATCTCTCTCTCTTTCAAAGAAAACATACACAAAAAATATTAATGGCTGCCGAATCATCTTCACAATCACAAAAGGTTGAAATCACCCTTAATCCTTCCATCCATGTTAACTATCCCATTGAGGACATCTTCTTTAAACCCAACAACCTCACCTAGATCAAACCAGAAACCCTAAAATCTGATCCTGGAAACCAAGTCATGAATTTTTTTATCTAAATGTGTGATCCATGATGCCTTGTTCAAAGATCCAGGGATGATGTTTCAAAACGTGTTAAAAGAATTTTGGTTCACGGCACATGGGTCAAAGAACAAGAAATCTATTGAGTTTGATTCTACAACTGCTGGTATTCATGGGAAAATAGGTTTAAAGCTGTTTAGAAGGGTTTTATGGTTAAACTATTTGGACGACCCTAATGGTTATAAGGCTGTACCCAATGATTTCTCTGTTGTCAAAACATTTTTCAAAGAAATTGGATACACTGAAGAGATTTGTGATAAGGGTGGGCTGAAGAGAAGCTGTTTACCACCTAAGTGGAAACTTTTGATGTCAATCTTAATTGAGTGTCCGGGTATCAAATCAATCAAAAGGATGCATTGATTTTATATTGTCTAGCAAAGAGTATAAAAACTGATTTTGGAAGGTTAATCTTTGAAGATCTCCATGGAAAATAGACAAGAAAACTAGGGAAAAGAATGTGGTCTACACCAGGTTTTTTCCCTCATTTTTGCTGACCACCTTGGTGATGACTATTTAAACAACCAAGGAGTTAAATTAGTTTTTCAACCCTTTGATGTCAATCACTGGAACATTCCAGTTAGCACAGCTGACCTTCCTTTCACACAGTCTATGTTGGACATTTGCTCAGAAAATGCTCCAGTAATGTACAAAGCTTCACAAGACACTCCTCCAACTGGAGAAGGGGATATGACAGGCACAAAGCCTAGAGCTTCTTCATCTAGACCACGTCAGAAGAGCACGTCACTGAATACTCTAAAGTGTAGACGTGCGTCCAAGAAAAGGATGCACCCCACAGGATCTTCATCAAAGAAGAGTACTGATGATCCAAAAGGCCAAGCTTAGAAGAAACATAAGTCCTTGGCCAAGTACCAGAACCCTAGCCAGCCGCCACCTTCAGTCTCGCTGGAGGTGGCATGCATAAAGAGGCCCTGAAGGCAACCCCTCTTTCAACCTCTTTAGGAGAGAAGAGTGAAGATAGAGCACACCCTTAGCACAGTAGTGTGGAGTCAGCATTGGTAAGTAATTTAAATCTGAATACATCTCAAATTTCATTACCAAATTCTATCATTTGTCACTCTGAGTCTGCATCAGGGCATGAGGCGTCATCAAATACAACAGCTGACGCTGACCCTGGCCTATCTGTTTCTAATGATGTAGTCCCCCCACAACAGGGTCCTACTGAAGAAACCAAAAACATTATCATTGATCTTAACTTATCAGGGACTCTTTCTCAAGATCCATCAGGTAAAACCAACCCTGGTGGTGAAGGACTTGAAACTGACCATCACACTGGAGGTGACGATCATCAGACAACCAAGGAAGTACTTCTCTCCACTGGCGTCAAGGGGGGACACTTGACTACATTTGTATTCAGCATGTCTTCTGATGACTTAGAGAAGGAATTAGGATTCAATGAAAGGACTCTAGTGAATTTGGATGATAGTGAGCCTGAAGATGATATTGCTGATCAAACTCCCAAGCCACCATCCCCCAGAACCACTCAGGTAAAAGAACTGACAAATCAGGTGTTGGTTCTTCAGTTACAGGTGGCCAAACTCAAGGAGGAAAAGGATATTGCTGATGCTGAACTAGTTACTCTCAAAGCAAGGCCAGTTCCTCCCACTGCTGAGCAAATCAAGAATGGCATTCTCACTGCTTTGAAGCCCTTAGTAAAAGATGTGGCCACCACCACCTCTGTCAAGAAAGAGATCACAACACTCATGGACTCCATCAATACTGCATCATTTGAGTTCCCAACTGATTTCAAGCCAGTTCCCAATCAGCTGAATGAGTTATGTGATTCTGTATCAAAGATCAAGGATAGGGTGGGTCTGCTGGAATAACAAAAACTAAACCTAACTGATGAGGTTCAGCAGAAACTGAACACCCTTGCAAATGTTCCAGCAATGCTGGCCAAGGTATCCTCCACCTTAGATTCTTTGTGTGCTTTTATGCCTGCTGGGGGTTTATCAAAAGTTGTTGGGCAATCTTCTGCTGAGGGGGAGAAAGTCACTATTCAGCAGCTCTTTCAAAAACATGCACAAAAGAAGGCCAAAAAACAACCTATTGTGTATGTATTACCTTTTAGTGAAGAGAGTCCAGCTAAGACTAAGGGGGAGTAATCAGCAAAGGACAATCACATTGACGGTCTTACCACCAGCAATGACTCCTCTGATAGTGGGTCACCTCCTATCAAACCCAAGAGCAAAGGTGAATTCACACTGGATGAAAGAATTATCAAATCTGGGTTGGCCACTCAAGAAGAACTTGATAAATTACACAAGCTTCAGGCTGAAGAAAAGCTCAGAGATATGAAGATGAGCTTATATGATAAAACTGGAAAACCTAAGGTTGAAGGCCTCTTCAAGAAAAAGATGTTATATGAAAAGTTTTGTATAATAAGACTGAACAGAAGATATCTCTCAGAAATCACAAACGTTGACATGATGACTTACAAGGGAGATATTAATCTGAAGTTCTATAGGGCTGATGGGTCTGATGAAATCATAGATGACTTCCAAGGGAAGGAGATCTCCTATAATGAATGGTTAGAAATGAGCAGAAATATTGAAAAAAGAAAATCCAAGAGATGGGATGAGGTTCGCACCAGAATTGAACACTTTGTGAGAAATCATGAAAAGCTTGGTTAGCATCTCAACATCAGCAAGCAGATCTCACTAGAGGATCAAGATCCAATTCTAGAGCTGAACAAAAGAGCCAATCTGGTCCAACTTGGTGTGGGTGACATCTTTGTCACCACAAAGAAATACAAAGACCTTGTTCAGTTTGAAAATCATCTCCCTAGGTATGTGATAGAAGAACCAGAATTGGGAATGATTATGTTCAATCATCGTGAACGTCAAGACTTTGTGGGCATTAGTGATCTTGATGATCTGAACAATGAACTTCTTGGGAACATTCAGAAAATCTTCTTTGCTCACCATGATGGTCCAGGACTCACTGAAGCTGCTAAAACTTTCAGCATGTGCTTACTATAATTACTGGACATCAAAAACTTTGATCCATCAGTTCAGACTCCTGTCATTGAAGAACTTTGGCCAAAGGAAAACAGAATAATCATTTGTACTATTTTTATTGTAATTTGTAATGTATAATGAATAAATGATTATCTGATGTTTATAAGTAATTTATTGTTAAGTGCAAGTAAGAAGAAGTTGTTATGCTCACTTACTACTGACATTAGACTTAGGATTTTTGCATATCTAAATAGGGGGAGATTGTTGGGTCAGTATTTATTGACCCTGAAGCAACTCTAGGATTTGAATATAAAATCCCCCTAAGTGCTACATGCTCAGCAGTAAGGCCAGTCTGCTGAAGGATGACTAGAGGAACAAAGTTCATACTGAAGACTTTGTAACTGAAGAACGTTCAGCTTTCCTCTTCCAGTTAAGTTAGAAGACAAAGGAGTCTTCGCTTCAAATACTAGGCGGTCTAGTTGCTGAAGAACAAGTACTGAAGAAGAGCTTTCTGTTCAGTTTGGTTTGACAATACCAAACTGAATGATGTCGATCTCCTCTAGGATACTAAAGACTCTTCAGTATTCTGATGGTTTGCATTAGGCAGGAAAAGATAACTTTAAGTCAAAGTAGGTTGCTTGTATACTTAGATATAAGTACAGCCTTTATCTTTTCTAGAAGTGTTTATTATGTACTTTGTACTGTTTATCCAACATGGGCATCAACCACCCACTAGATAAACCCATGCATTGAAACGTGCAAATGCAAACCCTAGTTTACACTGCCTATAAAAGGAGTGTACATTGAGAGAGAAAGGGTTAATCAATACAACAGTAGAAACTCTGGAAAACCTTTCTCTCTCGATACCAACTAAACCATATAGCCGAGAAGCATATGAACGTTTAGATTGGAGCTTAGACTTTAACTTTGGTTATACGTTTAAGTAGAGGAGATCACAACCCATTGTCATTCAACCACTTTGTTATTCCACAAACAAAGTGGGTTATAGATTCTTTATTTGATTCTAATAAAAGTCTATACGTTGAAAAGTTATTTGTATTGTTGTTTTAATTGTTCATAGTTCTTATCTATTGTTAAAACAATACACTTGAGTCTTGGTAAAGAGTCATTACTTAAGGTTGATAAGTAATAACGATTTACAAGGGACCAACAATTATTTCTAGGTCTAGGTGTTTTACTTCTAGGTCGTGATATAGTATGGTCATTGTTTTTAGGTGTAGGTGTTCTACTTCTAGGCCTTGAATCATTTCTTACTCTTCGAGGAGGAGTAGATGATTTTCTCATTTTACCTTTCATTCCCATCAAAGGTTTAATCAACGGAGTGTAAAACTTACTAAACTCCTTTTCATCAATAATAGGTACTTTGGCTTTATTAATGACAAGATGTTTTGGCCCCTTACCTAAAATAGACTTTTCAGAAAAGCTTAATTTCTCAGTTTTTACCCTCTCTGTCCGCAGCTCATGCGGTTCCATAAATATATGGAACCGCGTTAAACTTTATTAATCCGCGGGCAGTGGATGATTTTTTCTAAATATTTAACTTGTTTGGTTTTACTAGTTGATACTTCATTTGTGTCAAAACCTAAACCAAGTATTTCTTTAGAATGAATTTGTCTACTTAACATATCATCAAGAGCATTTGTACTTTTCATGAAATTTTCAAATTTAATGGATGTGTTTTTGAGATCTTCATTCTCTTGCCTAAGGTTTTCACAACCTAGACAAACTAAATCAACTTCTTTATGTTTCTCTAACTTAGCTAATTTATCTTTTAACTCACTAATCTCATTTTCAAGTTTATCCTCAGTTGATTTTAGCAATTTATTCTTTTCTATGAACTTTAAACTTTGTTTGTATAGATTATCATATTTATTATCTAATTCTAAATCATCTAGAGAATAACTGTCATTGCTATTTGGTCTCGGAATGTACCTATTTTGAAGAATGAGCCATTAGACACTTATCGTCTTTAGCACTATCATCGCATTCTTCACCACTATCGCTCCACGACCCTTCAACAAATGTCGTGTAATTCTTGTCGCGAGGTGGCTTGGGACATTCACCGATAAAATGATTTGGATCTCCGCATCTAAATCATTTCCTATCACCTTTGTCATTCTTGACAAATCGATTCTTTGATAATGCTTTCTTGTTGTTGCTTGGTTGTCTCACGTATTGACCTCGTCTCTTGAAGAACTTCTTGAAGTCTCTAACCGCCATAGCATATTCCTCATCATCACTATTCGAGGAAGAACTTTCATGAACACATTCCACTTTCTTTGCTTTTAATGCTAGAGACTTTCTTTCACTCTTGCTTTTGACCATCTTCGAATCCTTCAAGATTATCATCTCATGAACTTTCAAATTACCAATAAGTTCATCAAGTGATAGTGAAGTCATATTCTTTGATTCTTTAATCGTCGTGACTTTGGCTCTCCATTTTGGATGCAACGCTCAAAGAAACTTCCTAACATTGTTCTTGCTAGAAAACCCTTCACCAAGTGCTATTAGACTAGTAATAATAATATTAAACTAGCAAATGCACTATCAATAGTTTCATCTTCTAGAATGAAAAATTGTTCATATTGATCGATTTTGCTTCTTTGACTTAACTAATACCTTGGTGGGTCATTAAAAGAGTTTCCCAAATTTCTTTGGCGGTTTTACACATAAAAATACGTTCATACTCTTTCTTAGGCAAAGCATTATAAATAACCATTTTATCCTCATTATTTTTAACAAGTTTCCTTTTAGTGTCATCATTAAATTTTAAAAGAAACTAGTTATTTCTTTTTAGAAACTTCATTATATTGTAAAGGCAAAAAGTCACCAATGGGAATAACATGCAAAAGATCTAAATCTTTAGATTTCACATAAGTCTCAAATCTATTTTTTCAATAAATAAAACTATTGGTTTCAAAAGAGGTGGTCTGTGCATAGATTACCCTTCTAGGTACTTATTGGAATCCATAGATCGATTCAAGTTTTAAAATAAAATATATTTCAAAAGCTTGAGCAACCCGCTCTGATACCAATTGTTGAAAGGGGGGAGGGGGTGAATAGTTTATCTAGTTAAATGATCAAAAATCGGTTTTTCAAAAATCCTTTTCAAAAACTATATTCAAGTGAGTTATGTGAAATCTTTCTAGGCACAATATGAACAAGTGACAGTGTAACTAAACTAATAATCACAAGTATATGCAATAATGAATAACGAATGGAAAGAGATAAGGAAAGGAAAGATCAAACCGAACACTAAAGATTTATAGTGGTTCAGCAACGAAGCTCACTCTTCGTTCCTACTCCACTCCTCGAGTACTCCTTACTCGAGAGTTCACTAATCAACAAGCTCCTTAAGGTGTAGAAACTGTACACGTCGCTTAACCAATTTCCGACTCTAAGCTAAGAGTCGAGACCTAATCTTAGCTAGGACCAATTACACCAATATACTTTGAGGCCTAAGTATTAACCACAATAGATACACAACTTCCAAATGTATACAACAATTTGGAACTTCACAATGACACAGAATGAAATAGAGTTTTGATCTTCGACGGATATTGAGTTAGACACAACACTTTAAGGATGAAAGTGTTCTTCTTTTTGCACTTGAGAGAATGAGAGTAGAGGAGAAAGATTCACTTCTAAACAAGTATAATCAACCAAATAACCAAGGATTTGTGTGATAAAAGAAGGTGGATTGAATCAGATAATTTATGTTCAAAATAGGTGAAAAGGAAATCTAGAAATGATCCATTATTTATACGACAACGGCCCAACAAATCTATCTGGCTGCGGCTCAATAAATATACCCGCGGCTCATTATTGATTGAGCCGTAGACACCTATTTTGAGTCGTTCGCTCCTTTTTGTCCTTTAATGGGGGAATGCCATCAGGTGCAGTTTTTATCCAGATTGGATATTCTTTTACCATTTAGAATATGCCATATTCAAATTTCTATTTTCTAATTTAATAAAATATTTTCTTAAAAATAAAGTTTATTTAAAACTATTTATCATTTTTGAATAAAAGTGAGTTTTTAAAAAAATGTCCTTGATCACTCAGTTAGGTTAAGAACTTGTTTATTCATACCTTAAGTGATAATGGATGAAATAAAAAATTCTTGAACTCAAGAATTCGATTTTCGTTATTTTCGTAAGTGCTTGTTTTTATATATTGTCGTAATAAAAAAAAGCGAGACCGAAAAATGAAAGTAATGTTTTTAGGCATCATTACATTAACATCTTTGTACATGAAGTTTTAATTTAAGACCACGTTCCTTCTTGTGACTATTTTAGGTGATTCATTATCAAGCATATGTAGTGTTTACCCCTTAACACCGTGAGGATACCCCAAAAGAACGAATTTTACCGCCTTTAGCTCGAGCTTACCTTGTTTAATGTGTGGATATGCGACACAAATGAAGACTCTAAACATCTCATAATCACTTGGATGTACCGACCACATTTCCATAAGTGACTTCTTCTCAATCATTGTCGATGGTGACCTATTGAGAAGATATGCGGTCGTACATTTTGCTTTCGCACAGAAGTCTTGGGTAATCCATACTGACTTTATAAACAACATACCTTATCCATGAGAGTTCTGTTCATACGTTCTGCTAACCCATTTTGATGCAGCATCCCGGTAACTGTCAAATGTCTAGCAATCCCACTCTTAGTGCACAACTGATCAATTCCTAATTACAGAACTTAAGACCATCATCCGTCCTAAGCTTCTTAACCTTCCTCCTAGTATAGTTTTCTACTAACTGCTTCCACTTTTTGAATTTTACAAATCCTTCTTGATTTAACCTAAGAAAATAAACCCATACCCTCTTGGAATAATCATCAACAATAGATAAGAAACACCTATTACCTCCCAATGATTCTACCTGAGACGGGTCCATAAGTCTGAATGAACATAGTCTATCACTCCCTAAGTAATGTGCCTTCCTACACCAAAAATGGCTCGTTGTGGCTTTCCCAGAACACAATTTTCACAAAAGTCGAGCTTACCTATACTCATTTTTCATAACAAACCATGCTTTCCAGCACTTGTTGTAACACCTCACTTTGACTAGTGGACCGTTACATGATAATTATGACGTGTCATCAAAGCATGAAAGGTAAATGTCTTAAAAACATTAACGACCATAAAGGAAACCGGAAACAAACATCGGTTCCAAACATAAGCTCACACATAATGCATAAGTAAAGAATGTGGAATAAGGACTAAACAATATCCAGAAAAGCAGAAGTATATAAATGCATTAAAAGAAAATGAAGTCAAGGGAGCATCCATCCTAATGCACGTACTCCTGATTGCTTAACTCTGCCCTTTAATACCTGCCGTATGGGAACATGAAAAGAAAATACGACTGAGCATTATGCTCAGTGCACAGATATATGACAATGATATGAATAACAAAAACATAAGTAAAGTACAACAAAGCAGCGGAATAAGTGTAAGTCCTGGAAAACCTGGAGTATGTTTTATAACTGGTTTATATACGAAAAGACTTATGTTTATTTCATAAAAACTGTATTTTAAATGCCCAAGAACCAATATAGGTCATGAAGGTATCAACGTGCATGAATACATAGAGGGGTAACCTCGTCATGCAATTAGAGGGGTTGCCTCTAATTATAATAGTCTGGGTGAAGGGATCAGATCCATGTAACGGATGTAGAGCACACATCACAGTTACCTTGTAATCTACTAACATGTACTAAGATGCACTCATTCGCCCCACATAATAATAATATATAAAAGTCCAATAATTGAAAGGGTCGCCACGAGCAATCACTCTCGTCGCAGAAGAGTCATAACACCGGTGCCTCAAGTGTTATGGTTATGGTACCTCCATAACTAGGTGAAACATGGCATGCATGTATATAGCTCAGGCAGTTTAAAATGCTAATCATAGTAATTACTGAAAAGTTTAATGTAAACTACTGGGGAAAACAGATGGCTGCAAACGCGGAATCCTAAATATAGGAAGAGAATGTCCTTACTGAAGGACGGAATATCCATACCTTATGTCAGTAATGAGCAATGAAGATGAAAGCGGAAGAACTACTCCTACTTCACAAATGGTACATAATAAAAGGGACATGAATGAGTTGTCTGTTTAACGTATACTTACTGATTATTAGTTAACTTGACGTGTTCTTAACTTGTTTTACTTGTTCTTGTCTTGTATTACATGTTCGTGACTTGTTTTACTGTTCCATGTTTTATCATGTGTTTCTTAGTGTTTCATGTGTTCTTGATTAGTGTATTTCATGTTTTATGTGTTATTCTACTTGTTGTTTCATAATAAGCACTTTCTAAAAATAGTAGGTTTCTATGTATAGTAACTTCCAAAAATAGAAAGTTTCCATATATAATAACTTTCCAAAAATAGCAAGTTTCCATAAATAGTAAGTTTCCAAAAATAAAAAGTTCCCATAAATAGTATGTTTCCATAAATAGTATACTTCCATAAATAGCATGTTTCCATAAATAGCATGTTTTCATAATTAGTCTGTTTCTATATTTAGCATGTTTCCATAAATAGCATGTTTCCATATTTAGCATGTTTCCATAAATAGTATTAAGCTTATTAAATAAGTACATGATATAAGCTATAGTTTAATAAGCATATATTATAAGCCATGATTATTAAATATAATAATATAGTAAAATTTATTAATAATAAATACTTTAGTCTTAACATAATGATTATTAGTTTAATAATATAATACATGATTTTATAAGTAATTATTGATTAATAATATAACATGATTATATTAATTAAACTTTACCTTAACTGATTATTGTATAATTAAATTAAAGTATAATATTAATTTAATTAAACCTTGGTTAAAAAGGAAATAAATTAATTAAGCTAAGTTATTAATTAATTAAATGTAATATGAACTTATTTCATGAATAATTATATTAATATTTATTATAACCTATAGTTTATTTAAATAAGTGGCCATGTTTAATATCATGATAATTATACAAATTAATTTATATCCTAAGTCCTTGTTCTTAATTAATTAAATTAAACTATGCATTATTTAATATAATTAATTAATTAAATAAATCATAAGTGTAATTTAGCAAAACTAACCAAACATCCCTCTTGGTGTGTTTCAGTTATACCTGAGCCCCATAGCCAAGCCAAACCGAGACCTTGGGTCTCGGCTTCGACTCGTACCACAAGCAACACCACACCCGAATGGTTTTGGCTTGCCACTGCAAGACCAATGCAGCCCCCGGTTGCGTGTTGGTTCCCCATGCGTGCACAATCTTCCCAACGAGAGCCATAGGGCTCTGGGTTTCCACTGCTTTAACCAAATAGCCCCCGGCTGGGGTGTTTGGGGTTGCGGCTGGCAGCAGTCAACAGCCACCACCCTTTATAAGGGTGCGGCTGGCCGAGACAAAGCACCACCGAGAGTCCTTTGACTCTCGGTTTGTGTGACAACCGAACCAAAACCAACTTAAAGCCGAATCCTTTCATGTTTTTAAACTTTTAATCACATGTTTTAATTAATTGGTTTCATGAATCATGAACAAAAGAAAATAAAATAAATGGTTAAAATTAAAGAGATACCGTATACGTGTATTGATTAAGGATTAAGAACACGAACATATACTGTAAATTAAACAAAGATCAAACAATTTTCCTTCTTTCCTTTTCCTGTGGGTGCCGCGGCTAAGAGAGAGAGACAAGCTAGGGTTTGTTTATTTTCTGTAAAAGTAGTAAATGAATTCCCTGGTGTTTTGTTTGTTAGTTAATATAGGTTAATGGTCCGGGCCAAAGGCCCTTTTGTTTCTTTTTGAACCGCCGGCCAAACACCCCTTCACATAGTTTTCGTTTTTCGTGTTTTAACTAAATTGTCATATGTGTTCGTGTTTTAATCTCGTATTTTAGTTCTTGTCATGTTTTTAAGTATTATACGTAAATACTTATCGTGAGATAATAATTAATAATAACATACGTAATACTTGTCGTAATTAATTAATATACGTAATACTTACATTAAATGCTCATGATACGTGAAATATATTAATTAATCGTAAAGTTTTAATTTATACGTATTTTCATGTAATTAATGTTCTAAGGCATCTTATGCAGTTTTACACTTGTAGTCCCGCCTCACTAATATGTCCTAGTCTTTTGAGCCAAACATGCGTAAGATTGTCCTATTCTTCAACACTAGCATTACGCTCACCTCTACATGGCCATCCAAAGAGTATGCATAATTTTTCCTTCGGGTTCCAAATAAAATAACCCTAGAACCATTAATCACCTTAACTTTTCACGACTAAAATTTTACGGTATATCCCTATTTTTCAAGAGTTCCTAGCGATATCAAGTTTATTTTCAATTCAAGAATATACCTGACATTGTGAAACACAAAACTTGATCCTTCAATTGTCACCCAACAGTCTCATGCCCCCATCGTATTTTAGAAAATCAAATAATACATCTAACCTAGGTGACATGCGATATGAAACTCTTGAATCCATGATCCAATCTAGTAGAGCCTATGCACTCATCACCATCATCACCTCAGAATCGTCATAAATGGAATAACTAGAGGTTGGTTGATCATCATTCTTGACCTAACCTATGAATTCTTGTGATTATTCTTCGGACAGTTTCTCTTCAGATGCACTTCAGATTGACAAATAAAGCATTTGATTCTTCCACCTCAAGACTTCAAACTTGACTTTCCCCTTGACTGATGCGAATCTTTGCGATCAGTTATTCCCCTCACATATAACCCTTCACCATCACCCCTTCGCCTTGGACCTTTTGTTTTCCTTTGAATTTAGTGTGGCCATCACGTCCTCCAAAGTCAAGGCTTCTCGTCCATAAAGCAAGGTATCCACAAAGTGTTCGTATGATGTTGGTAAAGAAGTGAGTAACAATAAAGCAAGATTTTCATATTCGAACGTTACCTCAATATTAACTAAATCAAGAAAGATTTTGTTGAACTCGTCTATGTGCTCGGAAATCTTTCGTCCAGTCGGCGTGTAGAATGTATACAACTTCTTCTTTAGGTACAACTTGTTGGCAAATGACTTTGTCATGTACGAATTCTTGAGCTTTGACTAAACCCCTGTTGTAGTCGTTTCCCCGATAACCTCACTTTAGAACCTTGTTACCTAAACATAAAATCATGGCACTGTGAGCTTTCTTGTCACGTTTAGATTTTGCTTCAGCTTCTATATTCGCGAGGAAAACCTCCAGAGCTGCTTCACATCTATGTTAGATTAACAAAGCACGCATCTTGATTATCCATAACCCGAAATCACCAGTTTCATCAAATTTTTCAATGTCAAACTTGACTCCCGTCATTCTTTATTCCTTCTTAAATTCGCTAAACCTTGTGATATATTAAACATCACAATCATGAATTATAATACCCCCTTGTAAATTTCAAAGTATTAACCTTTTGTTTATATAAAAACAAAAATCAATAACTAAACCTTAATACTTTTAACCAATATAAATTTTGGCTCAAATAATTTTTCTTGACAGCAACGCGTGTTGGTAGGGCAACAACAAACCCAACAGCGTGCTGCCCACCGGTGTGCTAGCACCAGTCACCGTCGAATAGAACGTTATCTACAAAAGAAGTGATATATCTAGAATCTCTATAGTCATTATCTGCAATAAATAAAAACCGTTTGTTTTTTTTGTTTTTGAAGTATTTCTTTAAAATAGTTTTTTAAAATAAGTTAGAAGTAAAAAGAAGAGAGAGATGGGAGTCTTGTATGAAGAGGAGAAAAGTGAAAAGTAATGTCTCAAATATTAAAAATGTGAGAAGAACTTCTTAGCACTTATGTTGATAAAAAAAAAAAACCTATGAGCGCAAAAAGAGTAAAAGAGCTTATCTAGAAAATTAAACGAAGCCTTAATCTCTCATTTACATGTTAGTATCTTGTTGTGTTGATTAGCTTTCTTTCAATTTCTTTATTATTACACATATACAAATATTAAAACTGTAAGAATAAAAAGTATGCGTAATTTTATAAAAAATTTAACGGCTCGTGCGGTAGGAAATTAAAAGTTGGAAAAAAGTTTTTTTTCTATCAATATTTCTTTAGATATCATAGAGTTCATCGTCGACATCTATCTGAAAAAATCAATAGACAAAACTAAAAACATTTTAATACTTCGCATACTTTTTTATAATTAAAATATTGCATAAACTGTTAATTGTTAGATAAACAAATTATACGGTTGTGATCAAATTTTAATTATTTTTTTATAGATAATGATTTTGATATACTTTTGAACAAAAAAAATTTGTTTCTTTACATATTATATCGTTTTGGGTTTTTTTACGCTCTTAAAACTTACATGCGAAATCACATGTAATTAATAATTAAGTTGAATATAATAATAAAATTATACGTGATATTAATGTTAAATTATATATGATACGTAATAAAATAATATATGATTTAGTATCAATATTACATGTGATTTTATTAGTATATTAAAATTAGTGTTTAATTACATGTGATTTGTTGATGAAAATTTAACAACGAAGAAATAAGAAAAGAAGCGTTAAGAACGAAGAAAAACAAGTTCGACGAATGTAAAATGTCCACCTATACAAAAATAATTAAATGATTGCAGTGATATTATATATGTTGTTTAACGATTAACTTAACGATTAACGATTTATAAAATATTAATGAAAAATAAAAATAAGTTACTAAAATGTAAAGTCGAAAGAAATGAATAGTCTATTTAATATTAAATAAAAATCATTTATTTATTATAAGTTTTGTTTATTAATGAGATAAATAATTTTCATGTGTGGAAGGTTACGAGTTCGACTCATACAAATCCTCATGTGTGGGGAATTTTCTTAGAATTGACAATCGGGTTCGAATCCTAGCGCAATATCTTGAAGCTCCTTAATAAGAAACTGGATGACTAGCATGAGGGTTGATATTTTTTTCGTGAGATGATTCGAGCTCGGGTCGAGAGACTTGATGCCTCGATGGCACACAAGATACTCAGTTGTACCAAACTGCCGTAAAAAAATGAGATAAATAATCATTTAATCATTAAAAGAAAGTCATTATATGTTACCATATTAAACCGATGGGTTGAGAAAATTTCCTAAATAGCCTCTTTTGAGGCTGAAATATCAAACTAGTCTGCGCATGAAAAGTTTATCAAATTAGACTTTTTAATAATAGCCGTAGGATTGTAGAATCTAATGAATGAAAACTACGTTGCACCATGAAAGATTGTGCGCCAAATATTATGCGCTGATACATAGTAAAATTAAGTTTTGTGCGCCTAGTGCATTCACTATGCGCCTAGATGCACAAACATATTGATGCACAAGACATATGCGCCTAGATGCACAAATTCATACGCCTATATGCACAAAACATATGCGCCTAAATGCATCTTGTGCACCTTAGTGCACCACTTGCGCTATGGTGCATAACAAATAAAAGGTGCGCCTAAAACAAACACATGGACAGCTTATGCATATAAGATGGTGATGCACAAACATATGCGCCTAGTTGCACAAATTTATGCGTCTACCAATTAGATGCACAAGATATCACTTATGCGCCTAGATGCATCTTGTGCACCTTGGTCGCATAACAAATAAAAGGTGCGCCTAAAACAAACACTTGCCATAATGTTTTTGAAATTAAATGCATATATGTGCATAAAAAATTTCAAAAGGCTATAATTTGAAAATACACAACAATTTCAAAATGTTGTAATTTGAAGTTACACAAACATGCATACATGCGTAAATATTTGAAAATTAGTCTATATTGTGATTTAGGTGCATACCATCTTGTGCTCATTGCACTTAGCCAAAATGCTCCATTAGATTGTGCAACCAACACTAAAATGGGCTGTGAGATGCACCTTGTGCGCTAGATGCACACCAAAATGCACCATTATGCATACTTATGTGCGCTTAGATGCTCCGTTAGATTGTGCAACAAACACTAAAATGGGTGTGAGATGCACCTTGCGCGCTAGATGCACACCAAAATGCATCATTATGCATAAGTATGTGCGCTTAGATGCATAAGCTAATGCACTTTGGTCTATTTTGATAAAATGATAAAAGTTGGTCTAGTTTCGTAAAGAGAGTTCTAATATGGTCTAGTTTCGTAATTTCTTTTTGAATTATTGTTGGATAATGACGATGGTGCGAATAAACTAGACAATTGTTTAGGAACATACTCCATATATTACTAATATCGCCATTAAACTTTCAAATTTGTTCCAATATAGGTAATATGACCGTTTGGTGCCAGTCAAAATGCCGATCATTTTTCTAGTCTTAACCGACACCAAACGGTCATATTACCTATACTGAAACAAATTTAAAAATTTAATGACGATATTAGTAATATATGAAGTTCGTTACCTAGATGTGTAAAAGTTAGAAAGTAAGTTACTAATATATGAACTTAAGCCCTAAAAATATCTTAGAGTTGGTGGAAGAAATAGTTTAGTTACAATTAATCCATGTAGTGTTATTAGATTACAAAACCAGTGGTCACTTTATAGGATCGTCGCAAGCTAAATATTGTAAAAAAACGGTTACGCATTTGCAATATAAAAGTAGGTCTTTAGATCGATGTTTATTAGATTTGAAGTATAGAAATAATCAAATGGATAGCCGAACAGAATCCACTCCCGTTCAAGTTGTCCTAAGAGTACGACATTACATATAGATTTTGTCCTAAGAGTACGACATTACATTTAGATTAGATGTAATCAATACCAATGTTTTGAAACTCACGTTTTAAATCGACCTGGTTGAGTTACCGGGTCGACCCAAGTTAACCGATTTTCAATTTTTTATTTTTTTATATTTTAATAATTAATAAGAAATTATATATATAAAAAAAATTTCACGTATATTAAAGATATAAATTGTTTAACAACTAGTAAAAATAAACTTCCGTCGCAAATACGTAAAATTTACATTTTTTTAAAAAACCTGAAAAAATCGAAACCCAGCCAGGTCTCGAAAACCGGGTTGACCTGGGTCACCTCAAACCCGACGGGTCAAGCCGGGTTTTAACCCGTTTTTTGGGCTGAAACCGAATCAACCGATTGACCCAGGATTCAAAACATTGATCAATACTACAACATAGAAGAATCGCATCATTTTGTGTGATTTGACAAAACAATTTTTGTTGTAACAAAAGTTGAACCAATTAAATTGTTTAATTTTAACATGTCGGTAAAAATATACGATCTAATTTTGTTAGCCGTATTTTTTATAAAACAAATACAACTTACACGTAAATTGAACTAGCTATAGATCAGTTGTTAATTTGTTATACGCGAGGACTTATAATGTACAATTGGAATATTTTAGTCATGCATAGGATATAAATATTTCCCATGACTTCATATACGGGTGTGAATGAATGTTTGGTTAATTTTCTTTCTTAATAAAATACACATATTTATCACTCTCTTTTTACTTTCTCTAATTAGAAACAATATACATATGGATGAGCATGGTACCGGTATCATATTAAATTGGATTCAGATACCGACCGGTACCGGTATTAAAAAATCAGGATTTTTTCATTTTTTTTGAAAATTTTCCTGATCTGATACCAGTCTCGTACCGAATTAGTGGTATCGAATTTTTTTCACCTTATTTCGTAGTACCGGTACCTTATCGAGCGGGATTCGAGTACTGGAAATCGGTATGGTTCCGGTTCGATTTTGGGATTGTTAGAATATGAGAATCAAAATAATAACACAGATCTTTCACCCAACCAATCTCCCCTTGATGAATATTATGAATGAAGTCAAGTACAATACTGATTAGTCCTCAAACAAGTGCTAATCTACAAATACAAAAGAAAGATAAAGTGAGATTTTCCCAACTAGGTTGATCCAATCTCCTCATTACATAAACACTCAACACTCAACGATTACAAGATGAAAATCCTCCTACAAGATAAGCCTTAGACATCTATCATAAGAGAGAGAGAGAGAGAGAGAGAGAGAGAGAGAGAGAGAGAGAGAGAGAGAGAGAGAGAGAGAGAGAGAGAGAGAGAGAGAGAGAGAGAGAGAGAGAGAGAGAGAGAGAGAGAGAGAGAGAGGGAGAGGGAGCAAAACACACTAATATGTGTGTGTATAATATGAGTGATGTCTCAAACCCTAGCACCAGATAGAGAATATAACCACATCAAGGTAGATGGGCCAACATTGGGCTCCATCGGCTAGACCAAGTCCAGTTCACAAGCAAGAAAGAGGAGTTGACACCTTTGGTACATGCACTTAAGACACAAAACAAAAAGAGCACAAAAAGAATAAAAACTTATAAGTTTGTAAGTTTAACATCCTCCCACAAACTTATCAAGGATACTGAAAGTCATCTCATGAACATGTCCACCAAACCTAACTGGTTGCACAACTTGGTATGTTGAGAGGTGCCATGTCCTTTTGTAAAGCGATCAGCAGTTTGATCTGCTGAGGCAACTTTTATAGTCTTGATAACACCATATTGCACCTTTTCTCTTACAAGATGCACATCCACCTCAAAATGCTTGGTTCTTTCATGAAACACAGGGTTTGCAGCAATTTGGATAGCTGAAGAGCTATCACTATAGAGTCTCACAGGAAACAAACTTGCAATGTTCAAGTTATTAAGCAAATTAGAGATCCAAATGATCCCACAAGTAACACTGGCCATACATCTATACTCTGCTTCAACAGAAGATCTAGAGATAATAGGTTGCTTCTTACTTTTCCAAGAGACAAGAGTGTTTCCCAAAAACACACAATATCCAGAGACAAATTTCCTTGTTTTCAATCACTTGGCCCAGTCTGAGTCAGTAAAGCAAGAAAGATTAAGTTTTCTATCCTTTTAGATCTGGATACCAGTTCCTGAAGAGTTTTTAAGATACCTGATAACCCTTAAGACAATTTTAAGATGAGACTGTAAAGGGGTATGCATGTGCTGACTCGGACATTGAACAATATAAGAAATGCCAGGCCTAGTGTGGATCAGATATATAAGCTTTCCAATAAGTTTCTAATATTCAAAGATATTTCTAAGATATTTATCAGATTCACTTTCTTCCACAGCAAGCACACAATTCTCAGGTAGAGGAGTAAAGACAGGTTTGGCAGCAAGAAGCCCAAACTCATGAATCAAATCCAGACAATATTTCCTTTGGGCCATACACATACCAAGGTCATTGTGTAAGACCTCAATGCCAAGAAAATATTTCACGTGACCAAGGTCTTTGATCATAAACTTATTTTTAAGAAAAACCTTGAATTTGTTAATTTCAGAAAGGTTATTTCCAGTGATCATAAGGTCATCAACATAAACAAGAATGGAAATAAAGGTAGGGAAAATCACTTAGAAATGGAGTAAACTTACCACTTTTTATGGTTCTGTGTACTAAACTGTTTTTTTCTCATTGTGTGTATTAAAGTTTTTAATTTCGATTATTGTGTGTATTTTGAGACGATTTTGCCTTGTAAATTGACCAATTTACCCTTCAAAATTTGAAAAAAGTAGGGGTAAAATAGTCACAAAATACATACAATGATATGAATTTAAAAGTTTAATACACACAATGAGAAAATAAATAGTTTAGTACACACAACCATAAAAAGTAGTAAGTTTACTACATTTTTAAGTGATTTTCCCATAAAGGTATTACCAGAATGCTTAAAATAAAGAGACTAATAAATTTTGCTTTGAACAAAGCCATGCTCAGCTAAGGCAGTGGTGAGCTTGGCATTCTACTGCCTTGGGGATTGCTTAAGTCCATAAAGGGACTTGTTTAGTTTGCAAACTTTGGAGAGATCAGGATTGTCAAATCCAGGAGGCAAGGACATATAAACATCCTCATCCAAATCACTATAAAGAAAGGCATTGTTCACATCCATTTGGAATAACGGCCAATTGTTAGACATAACGAGACACACAATACATTTAATGGTCTTTTTAACTACAGGACTGAAAGTTTCATCATAGTCAATACCTTCCTTTTGGTCGTACCCTTTAGCCACCACCCTAGCCTTATACTTATCAATAAACCTAGAAGCCCCATATTTGATCTTATACAACCATTTACACCCTAAGGCTTTTCTTCAAGCAGGAAGGTCAGTCAAAGTTCAAGTGTTGTTCTTAATTAAAGCCACAATTTCTTTGTTCATGGATTTAATCCAATTAGGGTCTTTAATGGCCTCATTAAAAGAACTAGGTTCAACAGATTTGTTAAGGGTGGTAGTAAAGTAGTAGTTCACAGAGTTAAGTCTAGAGTAGTTAACATGTTTTTCAATCCCATATTTAAGTTTGCTATCAATCATATTATCATTCAGTTTGGCAGGCAACTTGGTGCTTCTACTAGACTTCCTAGTAGGAGAAACTACCTCATCAATCCCAAGGTTATTGTTGTAGGATATTGTAAATCTATGCTTAATATAGAGAGAGAAAGAGATAGAAAGATGGTGAGAGCAGACACACACTTAGAGAGAGAAAGTGTAGCAAACATACTTTAACTATGTGTAAATTATGTGAACCAACACCCTCTCCAACTAAGGAGAGAGTTTATATACCCAATCCCATGAGATGGGCTTGGGCTTACATTGGGCCACCGGCCTACACAAGTTGTAGGCTTGGCTTGGCCTTGTTTGTTTACTATTAAGATAACTAAACTACGAGCTACTGCTTAGACTATTGTTGGAGTGACCGATCCTTTCTAATACGTAAAACGTATTTACAACAATATCCTCCTAAGAAAGGTCACTCCAAAAAAGGGTGTTACCCAAGTTACAATAATAAAATAAACCTAGCATACTATGCTTGTCTTGAGCTCGTAGTCTTCGTCTTTCTTTTCTTTTTCTTTTCTGGTGAACATGCTGACGTGATCTTTGATATCAATCTTTAGCATTAATTTCTTGCCTTGATCTTGTGCATCCTTCACTTGTGATCTTCGCCTCTTCGTGACTTCATGTCCCACATACTTATACCTTCGTAATTCTTGAAAGCTTCAGAGTTCGATACAGCGGAAGACTTGACTTTTAGGATTTCTAGAATTATATGAAGTATTAAGTGCATAAAGTATAAGCATGCGGGGACGACTTCTTTTCGGATTCCGCAACGCCACCGTCTTCAAATTCCGCAACATAAGTAGACACAAACGAAATGGCTTTGAACATTTCATTCTAATTCGGTAGCATTTTACCTCTGGTTGATGAAGACCGTTGGACGATATAAAATATCGTACTTGTGGTAGGTAGATTTAATTAAAAATCTCCTTGAAAAGATTTCGCGGGTAAACCCGTTCTCTTTACTCGGCCGTCTAAAGCTAACTGCGAACATAAAGGATGAATCATTTAGATAAAAATATCCGCATGATTGAAGCTGTCAATTCCGATTCCTGGAACAAGTTTGATTGATTAAAGAATCGCACCATCGTTGCTTTCCAGTTGTCACGAGATTGATTCATATAGTATCTTGCAAGTTACCTACCAAGTGCTGTTTGAGGTTAACACTAGAAGGATTTCCACTCATCACTGTGAAAACTAGGGTGTCACTCTGAGTGTTCTGGCAAGATCACTAAGATATTGCGTAGAGTCCTGGAACGTGTTTAAATTCAATTAAGAATTAAACCACAGTTGCTTTCCAGTTATCACAAGTTTTATTCTTAAAGAATCGCACAAGTCACCTACCATGAGCTTTGTTATCCACAACATTCTTACTTTTTAGGGTACGAAGTGTTTCCTTTAACTCTGTCATAGCCAAATTTTTATCACAAATTTGTTCCCTAAAATCAGATATTTCCACTGACTTTCGATTCAATCGTTCAATCAAAGATTGATTCTGTGCAGTGGTATTAGCACATGCAGGCTTTACTGAATCGAAGAGTTGTGTATTTTTCTGTTTTAAGTTATCAACTTTGGACAAAATCTTGGAAACTCGATTATCTAGATCAAGTTTAATATTCTCAGCGGCCTCAAGTACGTTCACACAGTTAATCTCCTTAGATTTCTCTATGTCTATGGGCAATGATTTATCAATCTTGTCACTTGGCTGACGCTGTTTTGATTGTAAATTCAATCGAAAATTCTTTTGAAAATTTGCATCATCTATATTAACACCTTCGAATGACGTTTAAAAAAGCTCTTGAAGAAATTGTTGTGTACATTCAAGCGAAATACAATGTTTTTGAATCTCATCAAAACGTTTTGAAAGCGAAGAATAAGAATCTTGAAGCTTTAAAAATTCAACATCAGATTTGTGACAAGTAGTATCTACCACATTATCCACAGAGTCAACATTATGCACAATAGAATCAGTATCAACACTTTTATTCACACAGACGGAAACTATATCATGAGACATCACTTACTTCAGAAGCTGATCATTTTGGCGTGAAATTTGTTCTATTTCAAGTAAACTGTTTTCATAAGCATCGCCCATGTTATTGAAAACGTGTCTAACTTCTTCTATTTCCAAAAGCAAATCTTGATCAATATTGCTAAGACAAGCTTTAACATTGTTTACAAACGGAACAATCTCGTCTCGAAACGTAGCTCTAGTGTGCTCAAAATTCAATTCACCTTCCGCTATGGACTGATGTAGTGGTTTTACGTCTTTTAGGAAAAAGAACGTAATTAGGGCAAGTATTAACAAATGATTTAGGAAAAACCACAAGTAATGACCCAAAGTGGGGATCGTTCAAAAGGAGGCTAGTGTGTTGTGTAAGAAATGATTAATAGTTTGTGATTATATTGATGAGAAATGAAAAATAGAAAAGTGATTAGAAGAGAATGACGGTTACGATTATGAATTAAACTAAGACGATAAGTCGTGCACGTAAAACCGTAAAAAGTGACCAAATTAAAAATTTACCCTAAAAATTCCTAGAAAATTGCAATAAATCCTAAAAAATGTAACTAGAGTTTATAAAAAATCAAAAATCACTCAAACCTTTTATTTAATTAAATAATAATTTTTTAATGCTAATTAAAGCCCAAAAAATCAATTTAATTAACAAAAAGCCAAAAATGAGATTTTTTAACTTGTAAACCTCTAAAATGACTTAGCTAAATTTAAAACTATTTTTGAAAATTTTAAAATTAATTAAAACTATTTAAAAACAATTAAAATCTATTAAAATTTAAAATAATTCTAAAAATTAATTTAATGATAATAAAATTATTCTAAAAATTTGAAAAATTCTTAACTTAATGTATTTGAACTAAGAAAAATGAAAAACTTGTAATAATCTAAATTTTAATAATAAAATAATAATAAAAATCCAAAATTTATAAAAATTCTAAAAAGTTGCAAACTAGTTTATTTTAACCTAAGTAACATAGAAATGAAGTGGAAATTACAAAATACCCCTATTGGGCCTTGAAATGGGCCAAAAGTCCAAACAGACCCCTTAATGGGTTTTTTATGGCCTAATAAGAAAAATGTTGTCCAAATAAGCCCAAAATCTCCTATCTGACTTAAAATTTAATTTTAAGAACAAAACTCTGAAGGCCCAAAAGCTGAAAATGTGTATAAGTTAGCTTATTTCAAAGCAACTTATTCTTAATGGGCTTTTTGGCCCATTAAGCTATAAGCTGATGCCATAAGCTAAAATTTGACACACAAGCTTCTTTTGAGTTACCAAAGAGATATGTAAAAAGAAATCTTGAAAAAGCACAAGAAATAAGCCTGAAATAAGCCAAGACTCTCTTCACAAAACGACAAAATAGTCATTTTTGAGTTCTATACCACCTCAAATGCTGATTCAAGTTTCAAAAGGTTCTAAATGACTTAATTAAGCAAAATAATCAAAAAGTTTTCCAATAAGCACACTAAATAAGCCAGAATAAGCAATTAAGCACTTATGTAAAAGTCAACTTAATGAGTTTTCTAGTAAAAAGTCAAAGTCAAACCCTAATAAGCTCCAGATCAAATGAATGGGTCAAATAAAGAAGCTCTATCACAAAAAATAAGTTTTTGCAAGTCTGGATAAGCCAAAATGGCTTGTGAATAATCTGTTTGATGTTTTACACTAGCAGGGGCTAGTTTTGGAGGTTGAGCAGTGGGAACTTTTCCCACTGCTTGACCAAATTGACTTTTTGTCTTTATTGACTTTTTTTGTGGATTCAAGTTAAGAAAAGGCACCCAAATGATCACTAATCATAAGGAGTCAATATCAACAACAAAAACACAAATCCAATCAGCCAATCAGTACAGTTAATTCAATACATCACCAGATATGCATCAGACATGAACAATAAGCAGTTTTCACTTAATAAGCACTTTTAGCAAGAATAAGCCAGCCAAACTTCACCAAATGCATACACAAGCTATAATTAATTGAAATGAACAAATATAAACAGGTTTCATGCACTGATTCAAAGTCTAGATCAAGATTCAAGCAGATTAAAGTTACTGATGAACAAAGAACATGCAGTTTTGATACTTTTGCTGATATACTTTACCGCAAATCCAATTTCAAACACTCAAATCTTCTTAACATGTTACACAAACTTTGATTTAACACTTTTTAGTCCTAAACATGCATACACTCTAGGTGTTTCCAAAATTTTAGGTCAAATTAAGCAAAATCAAGTGAGTTATATCACAATCTTGGATTTGATGTTTTAAAGCTGAAAGTTTGCAGATTTTAGCACACAACCAAGTATGAAACAAATACAAACTCAAATAAACAACAAACAAGCACTCAATTCCAACTTATGCACATAAACAGGTTAACCCAAACACCCCTTATCTTTTTCAATCCAAGATTTAAACAAGTATAAGTGTGATTCAATGTTACCCAAGCCCAATCAAACACAATAAAAGATATATTATGCAGTATCAAGCAAGATTAAGCCATAAAAACAACAAGAACACAACCAGAACTCAAAATCACAAATTTCAAGTATTTAGACAGATTTTTGGGTTCAAGGGCTCAAACCTCATGAATGTACATCCACACTCACGAATTTTTGAGCTGATGTGCCTAGCAAAACAAGGCACAAGCTTCCACAAACAAGCTGCTAAGATTCAACAAGGTTAGAAGCAAAAATATCAAAATCAGAAAAGTGACAAAGCTTGATTGATGCAACCTTTGTACCCACTCTTTGATTATCCCCAAGCCACAAGCCTCACAACACCTTGATAACTTCTTATCAGGGTGCTATGATCCACTTATAGCCTAAAAATTCCAAAGGTGTACCAAAGAACTTAGCAAAATATCAAGATTTTAGAAAATTGAGCAATTTTTTGCACAATCTTTAAAAACAGGTTTTAGGATTCAAGTTTCATAAACATTAAACATAAACAAGAGTATATTAAGATGGCACTTGGAATTCGTCACACAATTTCAAACACAATTCATTGATGATGAAGTAGGATTTACAGAAATGTTGACCAAAGGAAAACCAAGAGCAACTGAAGATGTAAAGCCTAAATGCCTTTATGTTTTTAAAACTTGGAATCATGTGAAGGAATGTTGGCTGTTTGTGGACATGTGAGCTGTTGGAATTGCATCAAAGGTTCACAAGGAGCTTAAGTTTGAAGCTAAAATCTTGGACGTTGGATGGCTGGCAGTTTTTGGCATCGTTCTCACAAAACCGTGTACAAGGTTGGTGGCATGTGACATGTGGTGATGTGGCATGCAAAGTGAAGGTTGGGATGTGTTTAGTTCCACCTTAATCTTAAATCTGGAGAAGATTAAGGCTTAATTGAAAGTAATGAAGGAATACCCAATTTGATTAAGAACATGAAGAACACGCGCTTTAATCTGTTTTGGGTTTTTAAAAATGTGTTTAGCACCTAATTAATAAATTAATTAAGGTTTGTTAAGTCTGGTGTGAGTGGAAGGTGAGGTGGAGGAAGGGTGGGTTTTGATTGGTTGTGGGAGGTGAGTGGGGCACGTGGCAGGCTGCCACTGGTTAAGGTAAGTTTGTCACTTGAAGTTTTAGTCAGCCAAACACAATTTCCTTTGTATAACAAGTTTCATTTTTTATACTTTGGCCACAAAATGTTTTCCAAAGTATTTTCAAGGGTATTTCTTACCATTTGATGATTCTTGAAGGGCTGTTTTGGCATTTTCTTCAAAGATTATGGTCTTGACTTGTATTGTTGACTTTTGGAGGACTAATATTGACAAGTATTGATTGTTAAGGGACAATTCTTGCCAATTCTTCAAAGTGGAGGGCCCTTTTTGTAAATTTGACAAACTTTAAGGACCAAACTTGTAATTATGAATATACATGGGTTTAAAGTGTCAATTCTTCAATCTTGGAGGACCCTTCTTGTACAATCTTCATTTCTTCAAGGGTTATTCTTGGAAAATCAATACTAGGGCTTGGTTCATTGTGCGGCTTCGTTTCCCGTGTTCGTTTTTGCTTGTTTCTTGTGATCTTTTGTCATTTTCTCAATATCCGTACCTAAAATACACAAGTAACAAACACAAGCATATATTTGGCATTTTTGATGATATTTAATGCATTTAAAGCCCGTTTTGGACGATGAGACTATGTATAAAAGCAGTCTCATCACTCCCCCATACTAAACCATTGCCGTGCCTCACGCAATGCTAGAATAAAGTATCGTAGCATCTCCAGAATTCATTTTTATTTACTTTTATTGAATGATAAACTAGCTACACTACTACTATTACTACTACTTGCGTTTTAGACATAATGTATGATTTTCATCGCAAAATGGGACGTTTAGGTTCATAGAATAAGAACACGTGAATGCTTCGTTAGAAATAATTTCATCGTCCTTGATTTTTACCCTAATTCCATGCTAAGCGTGCAACGAGATCATTGTCATTATAAGTTAGTAATGCTGACACTACTCATATGCCCTAATCACGTACTTATCCTCCCATTTTCCTAAGTTGTATCTCTTATATTTTATTTTGTCTTGAATGTTTCACGAGGATACATTGTTTGACTTATGCGATGATAGAGATTTAGGTCTAAAAATAGAGTCCTAACGGTGTAACCAAGACCATCAAATTAATAGCCCCTAGTAATAGACAACGATGTCAAAAAATTAAGTCAACAAGAAGGATCGATAAACACGGTTTTATAACGGTTTTGAACATGAGACTTATTACCAAGACTTTTATACGCCCCCTACCAGATGGGCCTTATTATCATAGGTTTACCTCCATCTTTTATTCAGCTTCGCCATGAAGCTTTTATTATGACTTTGGTCTTGCCTTGCCTTTTATTTAACCTCGCCATGAGGTGTTTATTATGGCCAAAGACGTATATCCTCACGCTAAGGCGAATTTTGGATCTTTAAAGCTTCAAAGATTAAGGCTTGATTCAATTTAAATTTCGCATAGATTTTTCAGCCTTGTGAGCTTCAATTTGTTTGCTTGATTTAGGTGAGCACTTGAAATCTTATTATTGGGTGAAGCTTTCGATTATTTGGGTTGCCAATACTTCAAAACCGTGACGCTGGCGATGCCTTAATGTCTTCCCAATTTAATTACATGGAAGCTACTAGAAAATACTAGAAACCAACAATCAAGACTAAACCGCTAAGTCAATATTTATTAAGCAAAAAATATTTACAAGCGAAGGGAGAATAAGCAAACAACGAGAACACATGAGTTTTTGAAAGAATACGAGTACTCTACGTTTAGCATAGTAACTTATAATTAACTCTATCATTTCTCGTCCTCATTTAAGAGACTTAGCCTAATATAAAGTTAAGGAATCGAAGCTAAGTGCTCAACACGCACGGTCGAGTCAAAAATTACTCTTATTCTCGCCATCGGAAAATCTACATTCTTGTCTTCAAACACTTATAAAACATGAGAAAAAATTTAAAATTTGGCCATTTTTAGCCTTATTTTGCAACAAAACGGTAAATAAAAAGATAAACTTTGGAAAGCGTGAAGGTTAGGCAAGGAAAGTATCTATTCACCCCCCCCCATACTAAAGTTAAACATTGTCCTCAATGTTTCGAGTCTAAGGGTTGGAAACCCCCATACTAGAGACGTATTCGAATGCTTAATATAGCATGGAAAGGGTGTAACCGTTAAATTTAAAGCCGTTTATGAAGTGTGCTATAAACCTAAGGCTAGAACATCAAAGGATATATCATGGATATTGAAAAATTCTTCCAAGAAAACGATCGAGTGCTCCCATAAAACGAACACGAGAGGCTCCAATCGTGAAGATCATGATCATCTAAAAACCACATATCACAAAAAACCACGGAACAAAGGTTGGAAGGGCACAAATTCCCACACGTTACTACATTAGAAATCGATAATATGTACATAGGATAAGCATGGGACTCCCCCACGAGGCACCTCGTTTTTGATTACCGAGTCATGAGCTCGACTCGATCCCCTCAATACTAATTATCATTGGGGAAGGTGATTTGGTCGAGGTAGTTCAAAGATGGAACTTCCCCGCCAAAGTAGTGCTTCAACCTATCTCCATTCACCTTGAAATTGGGGCCATCCTTTTGAGTTAGATCGATGGTCCCATAAGGAAAAACTTGAGTCACGGTGAATGGACCGGACCAACGGGATTTCAACTTGCCGGAAAATATTTTCAAACGAGAGTTAAAAAGCAACACTTGATCTCCAATGTTAAAAACCCGGTTTTTAACTTTTGAGTCATGAAACTTTTTGATTTTTCTTTTTAAATCAATGAATTTTCATAAGCATTGTCTCTAAATTCATCCAATTCATTTAATTGCATTTTCCGGTGTTTTTCCGCGGTCTCCATATCATCATTATAATGCTTAAGGGCCCAATAAGCTTTGTGTTCAAGTTCAAATGGCAAGTGACAATTCTTCCCATACACAAGCTTATAAGGAGTGCACCCGATGGGCGTCTTATGAGCGGTCCGAAAGGCCCATAAAGCATCGTCTAACTTATCCGACCAAGATTGTCGGTTCTCCCCAATATATCTCTCCAAGATCCTTTTCAACGCTCGGTTTGAAACCTCTACTTGCCCACTCGTTTGTGGGTGATAAGCCGTAGACAGCCGATGTGTAACTCTATATTTCCTTAAGACCCTTTCGAATTGGTTGTTACAAAAATGGGTTCCACGATCGCTTATGATCGCATGAGGGGTTCCAAACCGAGACAAAAAGCTTTTAAAAAACTTGACTACCACACGAGCATCGTTCGTAGGCAAAGCCTTAGCTTCCACCCACTTAGATAGGTAGTCAACGGCGACAAGGATGTACTTATTACCATGAGATGATGGGAACAGACCCATAAAGTCAATGCCCCAAACGTCAAGATCTCACACACTTGGATAATATTTTGTGGCATTTCATCGTTTTGTGAGGCTTTTCCTTGTCATTGGCATGAGTCGCATGACTTCACAAGTGCATGTGCATCTCGGTAAATAGTAGGCCAAAAGAAACCGGAATCAAAGACCTTCTTAGCCATGAGATTAGCACCGTGGTGACCACCCGTGGGTCCCTCGTGACAAGCTCAAAGGATGTTAGAAGCTTTGGTGCCAAATACATAACGTCGAATGATTTGATCCGCACAAGTTTGAAACAAGTAAGGGTCGTTCCAAAAATAGAACTTGACGTCATGAAATAATTTTCGTTTTTGTTGAGTCGTCATACCCTTAATGATGAAGTTACCCGCATGGTAATTTGCGATGTCCACAAACCATGGGGTAGATGAATCAAGCTTAGAATTCACTACACCAAGTGTCTCGAGCGGAAATGTTTCGGTGATTTCCCTTGGCTCGTAAACACTTTGGTGAGGATCTTCTAAACGAGAAAGATGATCGGCCGCTAGATTCTCGGCTCCTTTTTTGTCAAGGATTTTGTGATCAAATTCTTTTAGGAGGAGAATCCAACGAAGTAATCTCGGCTTTGCATCTTGTTTAGCCATAAGATACTTGATAGTCGAATGATCCGTATACACTATGCATTTAGTCAAGACGAAATAAGGTCGAAATTTCTTAAATGCATACACCACGACAAGGAATTCCTTCTCCGTTGTAGTGTATTTTAGTTGAGCCTCGGTCATCGTCTTGCTTGCATAGTGGATAGGTAAGAAGTGCTTATCATGACGTTGCCCCAATACGGCCCCAATAGCTTAGTCACTAGCATCACACATGAGCTCAAATGGGAGGTTCCAATTGGGAGCAACAAGGATGGGAGCTTCGGTAAGTTTCCTCTTAAGGATTCCAAAGGCTCGTACACAATCTTCGTTAAAGACAAAAGGTGCATTGATAGGTGTGAAAACACCCATCATTTTACCACTTAATTATAATAATAACCAAGCCAAAACGTGTATTTTATGTCATAAAAGTCGGAATTATGCGTGGTTTGCGTTTTTATTGTGTTTTAGGACCAAAAGATGAAAAAGGAAGAAAACACGGGCTTTCACGGGCTTTTATCGAAAAAACGAGAAAAGACGAAGTCAAAAGATCAAGAGTGCAAAAAGAACAGAAGTCCAAGGCCTATTCTGAAGATTTATCGAAGAAAAATTCTAAAGACGGAAGTTTAATGAAGTCGAAGAACCAAGTCTAATTAAAGAAGAAAATTATAAGACGAGTTCAATTTATATCGACGAATCCCGAGACGACGTCGAGAAAGACAAAGAATTTAAGTCGAGTCGAGACAAAGTGAAAGGAGAAAGCATCAACACCTAGCCTCCCCTCCTCCTATATATACCCTCCTAATGTGTCATTAGGAGGGTTTTAGTTAGTTAGTCATTTTGAGAAGTAGATTAGTTTAGGAGTAGGAGTAGATTACTTTCTCTCTCTAGTTTTATTTCATGTTCTAAAGCTTTAATCTTTAACCTTGTTTTGAATCTTTAATCTTTAATCTTTTAAATTCAAGCTTTTTAATCATCTCATTCTACCTTTCTTGTTTGTTTAATCTTAATCTTTTTAATCATCTTTGTTCGTGTTGATTTCGTGTTCTTAATCATAATCTTTTTGATCATATTTTTACATAAAGTTTACATCTTTTTAATTTTTGTGGTTTGTTTTTGAAGTTTTTATAAGTTTTATCATTAATCTAGTCTTTTTAGTTAGCTTATTCGTGTTTTGCTTAGCTTATTGTCCTTAAAAAGTTGAGTTTTTAGTGCTTATTTTCGTCCTTTTTCGATTTCCTATTTTTTAGGAAATCTGATTCGATTTTGCAATTATTGCGACATTGTGCCTTAATTTTGCAATTATTGCGAAATCTTCAATTTCGCAATTATTGCGACATTATTGCATAATTTTGCAATTATTGCGACATTATTGCATGATTTTGAAATTATTGCGACATTGTGCCTTAATTTTGCAATTATTGCGACATTGTCTCTTAATTTTGCAATTATTGCGAAATCTTCAATTTCGCAATTATTGCGACATTATTGCATGATTTTGCAATTATTGCGAAATTGTGTACAACTTTTAGGAATTGCGTAATCTTTGTTATGATTGCGGAATTATAGCCAACATTGCGAAATCTTCCTTTTTTAGCATTGCGAAATCATTGGTTTTTAGCATTGCGAAATCTTGGATTTTGAGTAATTGCGGAATTAATCTTTTAATTGCGGAATTAATTCATTTTTTTATTATTGCGAAATTAATTAGTTTTTATTTAAATTTAATTTTTAAATTTATTTTTCCCGCCATTTTTACTTAGCTTTATTTTTACTTGTTTGTCTTAGTTTATTATCAGAGTTATTTAATTTTAAAGTTTTTAAATTTACGTTTTGTTAAGCTTTAATTTCTCGTCATTTACATTTAAAGTTTTTATATTTTCGTCATTTACTTAATTTCTTTTGAAGTCTTATTTTTAGTTTAATCTTTTCAAGCTTTTATCTTAATTTCTTTTAAAGTCTTTTATTTATGTTTTAATTAGTTTATCGCTTTTATTATTTTGTTATTTACGTTAAAGTTTGCATTTTTTAGGTACTCAACGACCTATTCTTTCTTTTCACCAAGAACAACCGAGTCACACTTTCAACCAATAATCAATTCGAATCGAGACGAGACGATAAACTTTTACATACTTGGCAAAAACCTAGTATCATGCATCTTTTTCCAGGAGATGTGTAATAGGTCGAGATATCTTTGAAAAATCCTTGATGAATCGACGATAAAAGGCCGCGTGGCCTAGGAAACTCCTAACTCCCTTAACGGTTTTGGGATGAGGTAATTTGGCGATGACGTCTACCTTAGCTTGATCTACCTCAATCCCCGCTTTCGAAACCTTGTACCCTAAGACGATTCCACTTTTAACCATAAAATGACATTTTTCCCAATTAAGCACAAGGTTGGTTTCCTCACAACGCTTCAACATTTTCTTAAGATACGACAAACACGAAGTGAACGAACAACCAAACACGGAAAAGTCATCCATGAAGACTTCCATCGTCTTCTCGATCATATCATGAAAAATAGCCATCATGCACCTTTGAAAGGTTCCCGGTGCATTGCAAAGTCCGAATGGCATTCTACGATAGGCAAATGTTCCATATGGACACGTAAACGTAGTTTTTCTTGATCACGAGGATCGATGGGAATTTGGAAGTAACTGGAAAAACCATATAAAAAGCAATAGAAATCGTTTCCCGCAAGACGCTCCAACATTTAGTCCATGAAGGGCAAGGGAAAATGGTCTTTATGAGTGGCGTCATTCAACTTACGATAGTCAATGCACACTCTCCATCCGGTCACGAGTCTAGTTGGAATTAACTCGTTGGCATCGTTTGGCACAACGGTCATTCCTCCCGTCTTAGGGACATAATGAATAGGACTCACCCAAGGGCTATCAGAAATAGGGTAAATCATTCCCGCGTCAAGGAGTTTTAGGACTTCCTTTTTGATGACGTCGTGAATTTTGGGGTTCCCCCTCCTTTGACCTTCGATTCCGGGTTTGTAATCTTCTTCCATTAAGATTTTGTGGGTACAAAATTTGGGATCGATCCCCTTAATGTCGGATAACTTCCACGCAATTTCCCCTTTGTGATCCTTTAGAACATCGACAAGTACGGTTTTTTCATCATTCGAAAGATCTTTCGCAATAATAACCGGCAACTTGTCGTCCTCCTCCAAAAATACATATTCAAGGTGAGGAGGTAAATCTTTCAACTCGAGGATAGCTGGTTCCTCAATTGAAGATTTGGGATCGATACTCATAACCTCCTCGGTTGAAGAAAGTGGGAAATCATTAAGAAAATCCTTGATAATCGAGAAGTCCTCATCATTGTCGAGGTCTTCGTCACAAGTACGTGGAACATTGAATTCTTCCAACGTAAAACCACCACCTTCAAATGGAGTGAAGGTTGGTGTCAAATTATCGAGAATGGGATCAAGCATAGTGGGATTGCCACTATTTTCATCATCACCAAAACCTAGAACTTCTTGTGAAAATTCCTCGCAAACAACGTCAATCATATCAACGAGGTTTATGTTTGCAACGGAATAAACATGAGAAATTGGAGAATTTTGAATTGCGTTTATAACAAGTTCCTCGTCGTTGAAACGTAAGGTGATCTTTCTAGCATGTACATCAATTAAAGCCATAGACGTATCTAAAAACGAACGACCTAAAATGAGAGGAACTTGAGGATCCGTGGGAATATCAACAACGATAAAGTCTACCGGATAATAGAACTTTCCCACTTTCACAAAAACGTCTTCCGCCAATCCACATGCGAGAATTATGGAATGATCGGCCAACTCGATAGACATTAGTGAAGGAGTAAGATTAGGAAGATTGAGCGACTTAAAGATTGCAAGTGGCATCAAGTTGATACTAGCACTAAGATCGGCCAAGGCATAGCATTCTTCCATATCTTGGATTGCACATGGAATCAAGAATTTACCGGGATCACCGACTTTTTGGGGTATGCGGTTAAGATAAACCGATGAACAACTAGACAATTGTTGCAATTTCTCCTTGTTGTTCAACATACTCTTGAAGTTAGTGGCAAATCGAAGTATCATGACTAAAGCATCGGCAAAACTCACATTAAAATGAACGTCACGAAACATTTTCATAAAAAGCTCAAATTGGTAATTATCGCGCTCTTGACTTTCTCCTTTCTAAGTCTCGATGGACAGGGAAAAGGTGGTGTGGGTTGAGGCATAGGCATAGCCTTTGGAATCTCGGGTTCCAAATGTGGTAATGGGTCAACCGTAGGTTTGGCATGAGCGGTACTTCGTGGGATTGGGACATGCTCCTTTTCGACCACCACCTCGGTTTCTTCCGCAATTGCATCCTCCGTAGGAGCAATTGGTTGAGGAGTCGGTTCCTTAAGTGTCTTACCACTTCGTGTGGTAATCACTTTCATCTCTCCCTTAGGGTTCGTTATGGTATTACTAGGAAGATTACTCGAAGATGGTTTGCACATTATAGCCTCAAACATGGATGAAATTTTATCCTCAAACATAGATTGCCTCTTCTCGGCCTTAATCATCTCTTGTTTTATTTCATGTTGCCCTTGTTCTATTTTTTGTTGGTTTTGTTGTAACCTAGTTACATTTCCCTCTATTTTGTTTGTTTGGATTTTAAGCTCATTTGCTAACTCGTTTTTCAACTCCTTTTTCAAGTCATTCTTAAACTCGGATCTTAGGCTAAGGATCTCTCTTTGAATATTATCAAACCTAGCATCGTTTCCATTTGCGTATTCAACAAATTCATTTGGAAGATCTTTCAAAGTTTGCAAACCTTTGTTGTTGTTTTGAAAATCATTGTTTTTATTTTTGTTTGAAACTTGATTGTTATTAGCCCCTTGATTCCAATAGTTTCCTTTGTAATTGTTTTTGAAGCCAACGAATGTTTCGATAGTTGTTGTTAGCATTTTGATTGGGAGTAAAACCTGGTGGAGTCAATTGATTAGAGCGGGTAACTTGACCGTTTTGGTTGTAAGTTCCCGTGGCCGCGTGATACAGAGATTTTCTTATACAAAAATTTGTTCGTCTCGATTCAATTCGAATTGATTACTGGTTAAAAGTGCAACTCAGTCGCTCTTGGTAGAAAAATAAAGTGGTGTGATTATCTATTTTAAAATATAAGTAAAAATGAAAATGTCGTTGAGTAAAAGCAAAAGCTTTAATAAAAATAAAACTAACCGAAGAAATTAACTTTCGACTGGAAAATAAAATTTACTTAATGAAAAAGGAGAAAATAAAACTAAGTGGCTACTTTAAAACTAAACGAGGTAAAAGCTAAAGCGGGTACTAAATAAAAGATAAAACTTAAAATTTACGAGAAAATACTAATATTAAAATTTGACGAAAAATATAACTAAAAATACGTGACTTTCAGAATAAAAATCGGAACAAGTTTCAGATTAAACTAAACGATTACGGAACAATATTAATTAATAAGCAAGCAGGCAAGCTAGTAGCTGGAAGCACCCAGGCTAGCAGCTAGAATTTTGGCGGGAAACGTTATAAGTAGGCAGGCTGCCATTGAAATTGTGTATAATTGAAGTTCGTTTTCTCAGTTCTTAACCAATTGAATGTCCTAACAAAATCGGGTTTATAATCGTTTTTGGTTGGTAAGGTTATTTGGCTTTTCTATGTCTAATTGAACAATCAAGTGAAAAATGGAAAATATTAACTACGTATCCGTAAAACAAATAGTCAAATACCAAATTTTATTCAAATAAAGACAAAAATGTAAAACTATGAAATTTAAGTGCTGTTAGAAATACGTTTTTACGTATATTAGAAGTATCGGTCACTCCACAATATTATATATGTTGTAATAGCTCGTAGTTAGTGTTACTTATTTAGTTAAGTAAGAAACCGGCCCATGGGCTTGTCATGGGCCGGCCCAAGCCCAAATAAGGGCCTAGGATATAAATACCCCTTTCCACCATGGAAAGGGGTTGGTTGTTGTCACTTTCTAGTTTCCACTTAATAAAATTACACATAGTTTTCTCTCACTTTCTCTCTCTAGTTTCTCTCTCTAGAAAACATCAACCCACTTCATAGATTCATAGGTTATCAAGATTCTACATTTGGTATCAAGAGCTATGGGGTGATTTAAGGTAATGATTTGTGTTATCTTTTAGTTTTTGATTGTATTAGTGTTCTTTAAGAAGATCATCTTGATTATTGGAGTTTTTGGTGTTTTTGTGATTGGGATTAGTAGATAAGTATTAGTTTTTACTTATTATTGTAGAAATCACAAAACTTTTTGGGTTATTTGGTAAAAAAATCTGGGTTTAAATCACCATTTTTGATCGACTGTTCATCCGTAACAACCTTCTGATTACCCAGCAAAAGTTCCGAACCAAAAAGTTCCGGATCAACCAAAGTTCCGAACCAAAAAGTTCCGAACCAAAAAGTTACGGATCAACCAAAGTTCCGGATCAACAAAAGTTCCGAACCAAAAGTTCCGAACGAAAAGTTCCGGATCAAGGAAGTTCCGAACCAAAAGTTCTGGATCAAGGAAAGTTCCGGATCAAGGAAGTTCCGAACCAAAAGTTCCGGATCAAGGAAAGTTCCGGATCAAGGAGAAAGTTCCGGATCAAGGAAAGTTCCGGATCAAGGGAAAAGTTCCGGATCAAGGGAAAGTTCCGGATCAAGACTTCCGAACCAAAAGTTCCGAATCAAGGTATTCCAAGCCAAATCTTCCGAATCAAACTTCCGAATCAACAAAAAGTTCCGAATCAAGGGTTATTTTGCTTGTTTTTTTCGACGATTTTTTAGAGGATTTAATCTTGGTTTCTTACAACAAAAACTCAACACAATTCACAAGCTTTACTTCACTGCTCGATCAACAGATAATCTTTGTCTCTTTGAAGTTAACAAAATGAATCCGAATTCAGTAATGCCTCAGATGACATCACTTACGGATATTTCCGTCATTACGGGAACGGATAATCGCCCGCCAATGCTCATCAAAGAAGTTTTTGAAGCATGGCAAGGCCGGATGATGTCTTACCTTAAGGGAAAACCGGTATATGGGAGGCTTATGGTTAAGTCAATCTTAAATGGTCCACTTGACTATGGTACCATCGTGGTGAACAATGTGACTCGACCAAGGGAGTTTGAAGAACTTACACCAGCTCAACAACTTGTTGCAGATGCAGACGAAAAAGCTCTTCAAACCATTCTCCAAGCCCTTCCACATGACATCTATCGAATGGTAAGTCAGTATACGGTGGCAAAGGATTTATGGGAACGTTTTAAGGTGTTGCTACAAGGTACTTCTCTTACCAAACAGGAAAGGGAATGTCAGTTGTATGATCTGTTTGATAGATTCACGTACAACCCAGGGGAAACGCTTCACGATTATTACTTCAGATTCACCACACTCATGAATGATCTGAATGTATATAATCTCGTGATTGCTCCATTCCAGGTTAACACCAAATTCTTGAATACTTTACCTCAAGCTGAATGGGGTGAGTATATTACCGATGTTAAGTTAACCAGGGATTTGCATAAGTGCAATTTGGATCAACTCTATGCTTTCCTTCAGCAGCATGAGAAACATGTGATCATGCACCGTTCGCCTCGAGGTATGTACCCTGATTCATTAGCTTTGATGGCGAATCAACCAAGCTTGTCTAACAACAACACTCCTTATATCTTGGGACATCAAGCCTATCATCCATCACCTTACATGACACCAACCTTCCCCCAATACTCGATTCTACCACAACCACCCACCTCACATCAGCAACAATATCGGTTCAATGCACCTTCACCATACTATGCTTCACAACATCACCCAGCAAGTATTGCACCTTATGCTCAATCTTCATATTCTTCTTATCAAGAGAATGCAGCATATCCAACAAGCTACCCTGATTAAATGAGTATTCCTTCTAGTGATTATGCAGCTCTACAAGACCAAGCAATGTATTGTGATGATAAGGAAGTCCCCATTCCTGTATTCAAACAAGGAGCTGACCCAGTTGAAGTGTTAACCACTATGTCTGCTTATCTCACAAGGACTTTAAGCAAACGAGGATTTAGGGGATCAGCTCCTACCAACAATCAGTTGAGGAATTCATCCAATTCTCGCCAACAAGCTACTATTGAGAATGGCAGTGTAATGGTTCAACCTATTCAACCATATCAGGGGAGACCTACCACATCAACTACCAATGCTCGCACGGTCAATCCTGCTCCAATGGTCAATCCTGCTCCACGAGCTAATTCCACAGGCAAGTTGAGAATGATTACATGCTACAACTGCAAGGAAGAAGGACACATGTCCAGGGATTGCAAGAAACCCAAGAGGAGAAGGGATGGTCAATGGTTTGCAGAGAAGATCTATCTGGTGAATGCTCAGGCACAAGGAAGGGAACTTGATGAAGAGGAGCTTGCATTTCTTGCTGATCCAGGGATTGCTGAACAAGACACTGTCACCACACAGAATGCAGCATACCAAGCAGATGATCTCGATGCGTATGACTCAGACTGTGATGAATTTCAATCTACAAAGGATGCTCTCATGGCAACTATCTCCAGCTTAGGGCCAGAAAAGAGATCTGAGGTACTTATTAATACCACCGATAATACCACTGATGCTAGTATTCAATCACATCAAGTTGTGCAAGAGAGTGCTGATTTGAATGAGTCTTCGGTGGTGAGTCTTTCAAATGAGGAGACAATCAATGATAGCAATATCAATGTGAGTCCCCAGACTTTGAGTGAATCACAACCGGGAGCCATTTCGCATACGCCTACTCCTGCTCAACAAGATTTGGTCATGGTTCCTGCTACATTACTTAGCCAAATGAATGCTGCTCTCTTAGAAACCCTAACTAAGAATAAGAATTTGTCTGATGAGCTTGCCTTAAGCAATGAGAAAGTTCAAACCTTGGAATTAGTGCCTTCGTCTAGTGTTCTAACTAATCCCGAATATGATCACTTTCAAAACAAACAAATGGGTCACTTGCAAGAAATTGAAAACTTAAGAGCAAATCTTTCTAATGAACTTAAAGAAAAGGAGTTAGTGGTCACTAATTTTCAAAAACTTCAAACGGATTTTGAATCACTCGAGTCTAAGAAGAATGAAATGGAGATTAATGCTGCTAATAAGATTAGAAGTCTAGATTACTTGCTTTTAAGACAATACGATGCTTCTCAACTAGTGCACTTATTTGATGCTTCGTTTAGAGAATTTAACTTATCACGTCAAAAAGGCCTTCCCCCTAACCCACGGTATGCAAAAAAAGCTTTAAGACATAGTCCTAGACTTTATAATGCAACCCAATTAGGATTGGTCTTAGACCCGATTGTTATTTTCGATGATCGAACAAGTAAGGATTTAGTTGATGAGGATCGGTCATACAATTCTGCAAAATATCCCGAGTGTGATTATTTTAAAATGAATAAGGAGCTTGTAAAAACGGATTTTAGAATTCGCTTCCATATGGACAAAGATCTCATCACAGCACCAACCTACATGTTAGATGAAGAAAACCCTAGTACATTTCCTACACATGTCAATATGGAAGGTCCTAAGGAGATTCCAAAGGATCTTCCACCTGTTAGCACTGTATGGTTAAACTTGCAAGAGATTAATCAATACTTTACTAATTTTGACAAGGTCATTTTGGAATGTACGACTTCAAATGGCCTAAACGCCGGAGAATGGGCTTTCGAACACATGAACGAGGTGTTCAAAAATGAGATCAATCCGTTTGTCGAAAGTCTAAAAGGAATTTTTGCATCTCTTAAGGAAAATCTTGTGTTTGAAATTGGTGAAGTTCAAAAAGTGTTTTATGAAATGGACACCGCTTACGAACTACAACTAATTGAAAAAGAAAAGATTTTAACCGAATATGACCGATTCTTGTCCGCAGTAATTTCGTGTGATGTGCTTACTACTGTAAATGTTAATTATTCGAATGAGCTTACATCCGCTATGATTAATTGTGATGCTGTGAATATTTGTGATGATGTGTGTGATCTCTCTGTAAATGTTGCTGATACTGTAAATGAGGTAGATAATCATTCTTGTCACGAATCTAACGCTGAGTTTTTAAAGCTACAAGATTCTTACAATTTACTTTCAAAACGCTTTAATCAACTAGAACAACATTGTATATCTTTAGAACTGAAACAACAAACTCAAAATGAGGATCTTTTGATAACAAATAGTTGTGAAAACGGTGTTGAGACGAGTGACAAGATGATTGCAATTGTTAAGGCATTAGAGGAAGAAATTATGAGATTGAAGAGAGATGTGTCATCAAATGAAACACTCAAATTGGAACTAGAGGCTGCAGAGTCTAAAAACCAGGTCTTAGAAATTAGACTTTCGTCTGTTCTAGGGGAGATGGATCGGACAAGACAGGGACTATCCGCTCTTTATGGTTCACTAGAAGAACGCTTCGCTTTTAATGCGGCACAGCAACAATCTTATGTTGAACAACTGAACCAAAAGTGTGAGGAAATCTCTGACTTAAACATCCTGCTCATTGACAAAAACATGGTTTTGGCCGAGTTAAAGGAGACACTTCTTCTCACCCGACAAGAAGTTGTTGATAACTTAGCTACCGATTCTGCACCGTCCACTAGTGCTCCAACAACCAAGTCAGTAGTGCTTTACAAGAACCCGCTTCATAAGAGAAACCCGGTTACCTACGATGATTATATGAGGAATGCCATTAAGCATGTAGATCTTGTTAGGGATATTTTAGACGATCTTTATGCCTTAGATCCCTCAAGTAGCTACTATTATTCGGCTCATGAATATATTAAGCGAGTTCAATATTGCTTAGCATATTTGCAATACATAGGTAAACCAGGCTCGGCACTACTTACTAATAGGCCCATTGCTGTAACTCCATTCAATAAGACTCCAGGAGCAAAACCGTCATTGGCACAATCAAGTAAGGCACCTTTAAAATCTGTTGCTAACGTTCCCACTTTGCCTTCTATAGGATTAAAAGAGACTACTAAGGCTAAAGGATCGCCACTCAAGAAAGATAAGATCAAGCCCTCCACTAGTAGTGCCAAAAAGAAGAAAGTAGAAGCTCACCATAGGAATGTTAGTTCAGTTTTAAATAAAAAGAATCATGTTAAGACTAAAAGCTCTGCGCCTGTGCAGAAGCCTAAACCATTCGTGAATTCTAATTTGAATTGTTGGAATTGTAATGAATGTATGTTTTCCCAACGTCATGATTTGTGTCTTATTGATCATGTGAATGAAATGAATGCCATTAGGAATGGTCTTGAATGGAAGCCAACGGGTAGAACTCGTGCCCAGGTTGGCTGGAAATGGCGTCCCACTGGTAGGACCTTTACATTAGATGGAAAAATGTGCCCTTTAACTAGGAATGCATCCATTGAGGTTAGGTCTGAGCGTCCTTTAGTTAGGAACACTCGCACTCAAGTATGGAAACAGCGCCCTTTAATTAGGTCAGCCCCCACTATAGTGCCTATTAGTGAAGAAATACCTCAGGATTTAAGCCAACTAGAATCTACACCACCAACTAGGAAGAAGAAGGCTAGGAAATCTAAGAAACCTAGAGTTAGAAAATCTAAGATTATTAAATCTGTACCTGCTAATAACAAGGAACACTCAGATTCCGATACCTCTACATTGTCTTCGTGTGGTGATATTTTCAGGTGGTCCAAATCATCCTGTGGTATTTGGACTCCGGTTGTTCAAAACATATGACCGGAGATCGCTCGATGCTCCGTAATTTCGTCAGCAAGTTTCTTGGTACGGTTAAATTCGGTAATGATCATATAGCAAAGATAATGGGGTATGGTGAATATCAGATTGGAAACGTTACGATTTCAAGGGTATACTATGTAGAAGGTCTTGGTCATAACTTATTTTCAGTAGGACAATTTTGTGATTCCAACCTAGAGGTTGCATTTCGACAACATACTTGTTTCATCCGCAACTTGGAAGGAAAAGACTTGTTGAAGGGATCTCGTGGTGCAAATCTTTATACGTTGTCCCTACAAGACATGATGGCCGCCTCTCCAGTATGTCTTCTCTCTAAAGCATCTAAGACCAAGTCATGGTTATGGCATCGCAGATTATCTCATCTTAACTTTGATGCTATTAATCATCTGGCTCAAAACGAATTAGTTCGTGGTCTTCCAAAGCTCAAATTTCACAAGGATCATTTATGTTCCGCGTGTTCAAGGGGGAAAAGTACCAAGAAATCTTACAAGCCCAAAGCTGAAGACACCAATCAAGAAAAACTTCATCTTTTGCATATGGATCTTTGTGGGCCAATGAGAACTGAAAGTGTGAGCGGTAAGAAATTCATTCTTGTTATTGTGGATGATTTCTCCAGGTTTACATGGGTTAGATTTCTACGTACAAAGGATGAAGCACCAAAGGCTATCATCACTTTTCTGAAATTCATTCAGGTACGTTTGAATACTACTGTCCGCCGTATTCGTACAGACAATGGAACAGAGTTCGTCAACCAGACTCTTCGTGATTACTATGAGGGAGTTGGTATCTCACATGAAACATCCGCTGCACGTACTCCACAACAAAACGGTGTCGTTGAAAGACGGAATCGTACGCTTATGGAAGCTGCTAGGACTATGCTAATTTATGCGAACGCTCCATTGTTCTTGTGGGCAGAAGCTATATCTACTGCATGTTTCACCCAAAACCGTTCTATCATTCGGAAACGCCATGGAAAAACACCTTATGAGCTTCTACATGACCGTAAACCCGATGTTTCATTTTTTCATGTGTTTGGTGCTCTTTGTTATCCAAACATTAATAGTGAGAACTTGGGTAAGCTTCAACCGAAAGCCGATATAGGTATTTTCATTGGTTACTCACCGTCCAAGAAAGCATTCTGAATTTACAACCGTCATCTTGGCAAGATTGTAGAAACTATGGACGCAGATTTCGATGAGCTGACAGCGATGGCTTCTGAGCAACACAGCTCTGAACCCGCGCTTCATGAGATGGGACCGGTGCTATCAGTTCTGGATTAATTCCCAATAATCCTACTTCTACATCATTTTTACCACCAACAAGGCCCGAGTGGGATAAACTGTTTCAACCATTGTTTGATGAATTCTTCGATCCCCCGACTGATGAAGTTCCAGCACCTGTAGTGATCGCTCCAATCCCTGAAGTGGTTGCTCAAGCTAATGAACCTTTATCTAATGCATCTTCAATTAAAATTGAACCGGATGCACCTTTACCAAGTGATTCTCAAATTACACCTGAATCATCACCCCTACTTGTGCCTAATGATGTGGAAGAGGATTCTACTGATCACGATTTGGAATATGCTCACTTAAAAGAGCTTCCTTTCTTTGGTATACCGTTCCCTGAAAACCCTTCAGCCGCGTCTACCTCAGAAGAAGCTCCTTCTATTGTTCACTCCAGACCACCTAGGATTGAAAATCATAGCACCAAATGGACAAAAGATCACCCAATTAGGAATGTCATTGGAGATCTAGATCGACCAGTCTCTACACGCCATCAATTACAAGAGAGTACACTCTATTGCTACTTTGATGCATTTCTCTCTGAAGTTGAACCTAAAAATTGGGAGCAGGCTATGACTCAATCATCTTGGATTGAAGCCATGCAGGAGGAACTAAATGAATTCCAAAGACTTGAAGTATGGGAATTGGTTCCTCTCCCTGACAAGGTTAACATCCTTACTTTGTTATGGGTTTATAAGGTTAAACTCGATGAGATGGGTGCAGTATTGAAGAATAAGGCTAGATTGGTTGCTAGAGGATATAAACAAGCCTTGGGTATAGACTTTGAAGAATCTTTTGCTCCTGTGGCAAGATTGGAGGCGATTAGACTATTCCTTGCGTATGCTGCTCATATGAACATGATCCTCTATCAAATGGATGTGAAGACGGCATTTTTGAACGGTGAACTAAGGGAAGAGGTCTATGTTCGTCAGCCGGATGGGTTCGTTAGCACGGAGTTTCCTAATCATGTGTACAAGCTTAAGAAGGCTCTCTATGGGTTGAAACAAGCTCCACGCGCGTGGTACGATCTCCTTTCAACATACCTCATCTCGGAAGGCTTCTCCAAAGGCAAGGTGGACCCCACTCTATTCACTCTCAAGGAAGGCAACGACATGATTCTGGTACAAATTTATGTTGATGATATAATATTTGCTGCCACTAACATAGAATTGTCAAATCGATTTGAGAAGATAATGTCCACACGCTTTTAGATGTCAATGATGGGAAAAATCTCATTTTTCTTAGGATTACAAATTTCTCAAAATCCAGAGGCATCTTTATTAATCAATCCAAATATGCTCTAGAATCTTTAATGAAATATAACTTTGATAATTGTGACCCCGTGGACACTCCAATGGTGGAGAAATCCAAGTTAGATGAAGATAGGAATGGGACTATTGTCGATCCAAAACTTTACCGTGGAATGATCGGCACCCTTCTCTATCTGACCGCTAGCAGGCCTGATTTGCAATTTGCTGTCTGCATGTGTGCCCGGTATCAGGCTCGGCCTACCAAAAAGCACCTACATGTTGTGAAAAGGATCTTTCGGTATCTAAAAGGAACACTTCATTGTGGTCTATGGTATCCGAAAGATTCCTCTATTGCTTTAATATCATACGCAGATGCCGATCATGCTGGATGTCAAGACACAGGCGTAGCACTTCTGGATCTGTGCAACTCCTTGGAGATAGATTGATCAGTTGGTCTTCAAAAAGGCAGAAAAGCGCTGCAATTTCTAGCACGGAGGCTGAATAAATCGCCATGTCCGGTTGTTGTGCTCAAGTCCTTTGGATGAGATCACAATTAACTGACTACGGTTTGGGATTTAACAAAATCCCGATGTATTGTGACAACAAGAGCGCCATTGCCCTTTGCTGCAACTATGTTCAACACTCCCGGGCCAAGCACATAGACATTCGCTACCATTTCATTAAAGAGCAGGTGGAGAACGGAGTGATCGAGCTGTATTTTGTCACTACTGAGTACCAGCTGGCGGATATGTTCACCAAAGCCTTAGATCGAGGACGAATCGAGTTTTTGATCGACAAGCTTGGCATGAAATCATTCACTCCAGCGACTCTCAAAGAGTTGGCAGAAGAATCAGCTGAATAGTGGTGGTAAACTATTCAGAGTATCCTTTGTTCGTGATCATGTATATTATAGTAAATATATAAACCACAAAAGAAAAATACAAAAATATAAAACCAACAAAAACCATAAAAAATATAAAACCTAGAAAAACCATAAAAATTATAAAATCCAGAAAAACCAAAAATATTTTTCGTTTTTAAATCGGGCATGTCTTTTAGTACGGTAATATTTACGGCCTTAGAAATGTCGATCAATATTGACACGGTGCCATAAATAGAGTCCGTATAAAAGTTGTACATTTTTAAAACATGCCCATTATGGCTTGTAGTTATTTCTGAATGCAACCCGGTTTTCATTTTAAAGTCACGTATTTCCTTGGAAAACGTTGGCTCAGAACGGGAATTAATTTTCTCGGGCATGATTTTCAAGCCAAATCATGCAAAGGGATCAAGTTTACTTTACAACTTGGTCTAACACGAATAAGTGTACGTCTCAGTGCATTAATTTGTCAAAATAAGAGAAATCTTATTGCCACCACGAATCAATCTTTTTCAAGATACTAAATTGGAAATGCTTTCATCAATATTTGAATCTTTAAACAATGACTACATCTCTTTAAATAGAAAACGGGTCATCGTTTAAGGGGGAGAAAATATTAAATCATCTTTGTCATCAAAACGATTTTCAACAGTGTTTGTGGATAATTAATTGGCTAAATGATTTATGAGTGGTTTTGCTTTAGAATACGACTTGTGATTGGACTGGCTTTAGATTTTGGAGATTTGTTAATAGGATGCGATGCTTAAGTTGGCAAATTAATTCGCCTAATTCATTTAAATTCACTTAATTAAGTTAATCAACATTAGGGTTTCTGCCTTAATTTAGGGTTAATTAATTATGGGTTTTATGCGGATTAGGATTAGAAGATGTCCTGTTGCCTTAGCATGCCTTAAAACTCACAATCGCGCTTAGAATAATCACCAATAGGCTGTATTTAGAACTTCCGGATGAACAGGATGAAGAGTTCCGAATGAAGGAAGTTCCGAATGAAGGAAGTTCCGAATGAAGGAAGTTCCGAATGAAGGAAGTTCCGAATGAAGGAAGTTCCGAATGAAGGAAGTTCCGAATGAAGGAAGTTCCGAATGAAGGAAGTTCCGAATGAAGGAAGTTCCGAATGAAGGAAGTTCCGAATGAACTTCCGAATGAAGAAGTTCCGAGTGAACTTCCGAATGAAGAAGTTCCGAGTGAACTTCCGAATGAAGAAGTTCCGAGTGAACTTCCGAATGAAGAAGTTCCGAATGAAACTTCCGAATGAAGGAGTTCCGAGTGAACTTCCGAATGAAGAAGTTCCGAATGAATCTTCCGAATGAAGAAGTTCCGAATGAAACTTCCGAATGAAGGAGTTCTGAATGAAACTTCCGAATGAAACTTCCGAATGAAGGAGTTCTGAATGAAACTTCCGAATGAAGAAGTTCCGAATGAACTTCCGAATGAAGAAGTTCTGAGTGAACTTCCGAATGAAGAAGTTCCGAGTGAACTTCCGAATGAAGAGTTCCAAGAACTTCCGGATGAAGAGTTCCGAATGAAGGACTTCCGGATGAAAAGTTCCAAGGACTTCCGGGTGAAGAGTTGTTGGATTGATAGTTGTTTGCCTAATATAATTACTTGTTGAAATGTGTTATGCTTAGAAGTCATAAAGATATATATCTATATATTGTTTGTGCATCAACATTTCATGTCTTATCTTAAGCAAATACGATGACTAATCCAACAGTACAAGCACTCCAAGATTCTAGAGCAGCCGTAATTGCCGAAGCAAGAACCCTTGAACGAAGATTGATGAGGAGCTTAGAAAGATTCGTTGGTGGTAGACCATATGGAGTGCACCACAAGTTACTGCAACGATCCATCTAATGGGTTGTACATTTCAGGTCCACTTTATATTGGTTTTTAATTGTGAATATGTAAATTTGTGAATATTGTGCTTTTATGGCTTGATGTAGTGTTAAGGTATGATAATTTTTCAAGAATTTTTCACGAGATTCTAAATCTTTCAAAATATATCATACTAAAGCACTACAACTATCCCTTATTCATTTAAGGGGGAGCATTAACATGTTCTATGGCCAAACATCGATCTCATTTTTACCCAAAGACCGGTTAATCCATTCAATATCCCAAATATTAATGGTTAACATTTTGGATAAGAGGAGAAAATGGGATTAAGGAGACTTAAGTGATACTTGGCTAAAAGATGAAAAAGACTTAACGATAATCCAACTTAATATGTGTAAAGCACGTGTTAAGGGGGAGCGTTTTTGATGAACAAAACACCTAAGGTACAAAACTTTTGATGACAATATCACAAGTACTTTAGGTGATTTTCAATGATTTTTCATGGTGGCTATACCTTCCCAAAACACGCTTAATTCACGACGAATGTGGTGACAAAAGGGTGGTAGGAATAGGTTTAGTCGAATGATTCATCAGAGCCGATGGAATCTTCCCAAGGACAATTCCCTAGATAGAATTAGAAGTCCTAGGAAAGTTGGAGAAAGATTGTGAACGTAGCTGAATGCCGACCAAGTACTTAAGCTAGCACTGGAACAATCACAACAAGGTGCTAGTGATGACGTATTGGTAAGCATTGAAGGGGTTGAAGAATGAAAAAGAATTGTAAAGATAAAGGGTGTAAAGAAAGAAGCCCTTCTTACAACTTTAGGCAGAAACCGGGTCAATACATATGCTATTGAGGTCATTTTTGCTAATGATTCTCGGTATTGAAGAAAGACATCATGGACCCAGTGATGCAATGCACAACCCTTCCCAGCTAACTCAAATATCTCTCAAAAGGTATTTGTTTTAATCACACGGAGATCAACACGTTATCTATTGGTTTATTCACTCCGAATAGACTGGTATTGAAAAGGTGGCACTCCTCTCCAGCCATCGCTCACTAAATCAAAACGCATTATCGAGTCTAGAGCCAAGAGATCATCAAAAGTCTCATTAGGACACTTTCCATTTATTCCTTGCTTTCTCACACACTATGAAAAGTAAGAGATTTTCATGAGTCATACGCAGTATTCCTGTAATATTGCCAGAACATCCGAGTAATACGCAAGTATTACAATGAAGATGGAAATCCTGCTTGAGCCAACATCAAACAAGCTCATGGTAGGTTACACGTGCGGTTCTTTTAGAACCAATCTTGTGAAAAACTGGAAAGAAACAGTGGTTTAATTCTTAATTGAACTTAAACTCGTTCCAGGCCTCTACGCATTATCATACGATCTTGCCAGAACACTCAGAGTGACTCTTTATTGATCACAGTGACGAGTGGAAATCCTTCTAGTGTTAACATCAAACAGCACTTGGTAGGTGACGTGCAAGATTCTTTATGAATTGAGCTCGTGATAACTGGAAAGCAACGATGGTGAAAATCTTAATTGAAATTCACTTGTTCCAGGTTTCATGAATTGACGGCTTCAAATCACAAGGATAATTTATCCAAGTGATTCACTCTTTATGTTCGCAGTCAGCTTTGGACGGTCGAATAAAGAGAACGGGTTTACCCGCGAAATCCTGTCAGGAAGTTACTTAATTGAAACTGTCCGTCACGGGTACGATATCTAATATCGTCCAACGGTCTTCACCGACCGGAGGTAAAATGCTACCGAATTAGAATAAAATGTCAAAACCATTTTATTCGTGTCGTTGCTGTGTACCTGTTAAAGACGGTGGCGTTGCTGTGTACCTGTTGAAGACGGTGGCGTTGCTGTGTACCAGTTGAAGACGGTGGTGTTGCAGTGTACCTGTAGAAGTCGTTCCCACATGCTTATGTTTTTCTGCATCAAAGTTCAGCAAAATTCAAGAAAGTGCAAAATGAAGTCTTCCGCTGTACTAAACTCTGAAGCTTTCGAGAATTCAACAAAAAGACATAAGTGTGTGGAACATGAAGTCACGAGGAGGCAAAATTCACAAGAAGGCAAAGATCGCACGTGAAAGGCCAAAAGAACAATGCTCTCAAGCCAAAGCCTAAAAGATCAAATCAAAATATTCACAACAAAAAGAAAGAAGAAAAGACTACGAGCTAAAGAACGAAGACTTAGTATAGTATGCTAGGTTTAGAACTTTGTAACGTGGAGTGACCTCCCTTAAGGGGAGATTGTTAGAAATACGTTTTTACGTATATTAGAAGTATCGGTCACTCCACAATATTATATATGTTGTAATAGCTCGTAGTTAGTGTTACTTATTTAGTTAAGTAAGAAACCGGCCCATGGGCTTGTCATGGGCCGGCCCAAGCCCAAATAAGGGCCTAGGATATAAATACCCCTTTCCACCATGGAAAGGGGTTGGTTGTTGTCACTTTCTAGTTTCCACTTAATAAAATTACACATAGTTTTCTCTCACTTTCTCTCTCTAGTTTCTCTCTCTAGAAAACATCAACCCACTTCATAGATTCATAGGTTATCAAGATTCTACAAGTGCTTAAAATGTAAATTCTTAAAACTAAAATGCTTGAAATGTAAATTCAGTTAACTAAAAGGACTAACTATGCAATTGTAACAAACTAGTAACTAATTTGTAACAAAATTGAAAACTGATTAACTGAAAATGTGAAGTTTTGAAAATGAAAGGACTTAACAAGTGCAAACCCTAGATTAGTGCAAGTTTACCCCTTAATGAAAACAGTTACACACTTGAGGGACCAAAATGCAATTTTAAATGTGAAATACTATAAAAACGGGCAAAAATGTTCAATAAGCTCGTTTAAGCAATCTAATGAACCAAATAAGCTCTAGTAACTTGCAAAAGGCTTAAAATCCAAAATTACCTAGGCTTGTAAAAGGATTAAGTCTGAAATCAAGTGAAACTCAAATAAGCTAATCCTAATAAGCCACAATGAAGCTATCTTATAAGCTAAACGTGCACAATCAGATTTTCTTATCAAAACTTGTTAATCAAGCCATAAGAAGCAGGGAATGTATTTTAAAATTGAAAATGGTCCAGTAATGAATTTGGAAAATGGAAATAAGCTAAATCAAGCTTATTTGACCAGCGTTGACCAACTTTTTGGAAAAGCTGAAAATTTCTAGATCTCTTCAGGAACAGTTTCTAAATGCAAATGTGAAAGAAAATTGGGAGGTTTTTGAAGTAGAAATGCTAGTTTGAGAAATCAGTTGAGCACAATATTACAGAAACTTGCATCATCTCAACAACTTAATGATTTGCTTATTTCTTCCTTGTTATAGAAAACTGTGTAATTTCCTTGATAGACTTTACAGTTCAGATGTTAAGTGAAAGATTAGAACTGGTTTGGAACAAATTCATCTAAGAACAAAGAAATGCCAAGTGATTGAAATCAAGAACTTTTTCTGAAATTCTAAGCTGAAAACTGACCCATACTTTTTTGTTGCCAATTGCCTTTTTGACTGAAACCTTGACTTGAAATCTATTGAACCTTGTTTAAGATGACTAAATGACTGAAAATTAACAAAACTTAACCAATTTCCAACACTTGAACAAAACTTGAAAGCTTATACCAAACACCATTTAACTGAATTCTAACAAACTTTTATGAAATGAAACAAGGCAATTGGATAAGCTGTTTAAAAGGAAATATCAGACTAAGTTTAACAACTCAAATGAAGTTCAAATGTACCAACAACAAACAATTTAACGAGGTAAAACTCAAGATGAACTAGTAAGCTAAAATGACTGTTAAACTGATGGCAGGAACAAGTATTAAGCTAATGAACAAGTATTAAACTACAATCAAGCTACTCAAACACTAAAATCAATTCAAATACTAACTAAACACACTTGATCATGCAAACAAACAAGATTTAGCTAGGAATTGAGCTGGCATGACTGTTTAGAGGAACAAAAATGCAGAAACTTAAAACCTTGAAGCATAAGCCTCCTCTGATGGAGTAGGTTGGTGCTGAGCCACCTAGATAGTGTTAACCACCACCTTAACACTATCACACACTAATCAACCTGCTACAATCATCATAATCTCCATTGTTGAACCTTTAAGCTTCAAAATCAACAAGAACTCTACTGGATGAACAGAATCAACTCAAACAGCTACAAATCTTCAACAATTAGCTAATCATGATCAATTGTGATCATAAGAAGCTAACATCAACACAAGGATAACAGAATTGCAGGTATGTACAGTAGATGAAGGAGATGAAAGTAGGATTTTATTGATTTAAGAAGGGAGTTTGTTACAAAACGGGTAAAGTAGTTACAACTAATCTAACTAACTTAAGAGCTTGTTAGACTCTTGAGTTTGTTGAGCTAACTAACTAGAACTAGGAATGAGAGAAAATGGAGATGTGTGTGAAAGTTTCACACATTAACTAACTTGTCAAAATGAAAGAGTACAATCCTATTTATAGACAAAATGTGAGGAAGTTTTGGAGTTGATGACGTATTTCCACCACTTGTTTATTGCCACGTGTCACCAAGCTGCTAAATTTTCATCATCATGTTCTTCAAAGAATTGGGGACTTTTGATTTATAGACTTTGAGCTTAATTGAGTGTGCCCAATGTAGTCTTCTCTAAAAAACGATCAACTTTCATGTAGATAACTCCTTCTGAAATTAAGTGTAGCTCATATTCGTTCTTGGGTTGCGTTGAAGAAGAAAGCGCCACGTGGCATGCCCTGGTTGGGTGAAATGGGAGCACACGGATCGTTATCTGGATTGGATAATTTGTTTATTGCATGGCCTTCTCTCATTGGTTAGAAAGTGGATAGTGGAAGATTTTAAATACTTTGCGGCGTAGTTAATGCAAGAGGTGAAGTGGAGGATTAGCTGGCAATCCGTGTGATTGTTTCCTTGCAATTTCATTGGTCCACAACTATATCACATGGATTGAACTTATTTAATCTTTGGAAAATGGCAATTTAAGCCCCTTAAGTATGGCAGATTATCAACATAAGCTAGGAACTTCATTTCTTTGGCATAAATGGTCCTTCCACTTCCATTCTTGATAAGTTTGACCCTTTGACTTGGTTGACTGAAGAGTTGACCATGTTTGACTTTCATCTTGACTTTGACAAATTTACACTTTTGATCCTTCAACTTTGGAGTGTTGTCAAGATAGGTCCCTTATCTTTAAAGTCTTGTCATCTTTGATCCTTCTTTGTCTTTTTCATCTAAATAAGCTTGATTTTCTTCTTGTTTGCTTGAAAATGTATCCTTCTTACCTATTTATACACAAACACAAAACATACCACATAATTCCGCTTTATAGCACAAAAGTTAGGTATTTTCCTTGTGTTTTAGGGTGATTTGTTGATTAATTGATATGAGTTTTTGCTCATATCAAATCCCCTACACTTGAACATTGCCATGACCTCATGCAATGCTATATTTTAAAGCACAAATTTACATTCTCCTCATAATTAATCCACCTTGGCCAATTTGGAATGCATCTACACTACTCTACACTATATGCATGATTTTGATTTTGAACAATGCAATGCAAAAGAAACAATTCTACTTATATCTTTTTGGATTTTTATTGAAATGGTTTTGATGGAAATAACTCATAAAGAAATCAATGACTTAGATTAGGGCTTTGGTACCATGGACACTTATCACCCTCAAGGTTTACTTTCCCCATACCAAGCTTAAAAATGGGATCATTACATTCACAAGTAAAAACTGCATCAACTTATTCATGACAATTAAATGTGGAACCGATTATTATTTGAGCAAATTACTTTTGGGCAAATTTGTCATTATTTAAGGCGTGAAGTATAAGAAATGCAAAATCCAAAAATAAGGAAGCACGGTTTTAATCCTAAGTAATCCTCTCATCCATTACTTGAAAAACCGCTCACAATTAATATAAGTCCATTTCAAGAGTAATATGTCATTCGCCTTATGTGTAAAATCCTCATGTCATGCATTAATAACTAGCTACACACTCGCTAAGGAAAGAAAAACAAAACTCACGCAATAATTTACATCCGCCATCTTTTTGAGACTTTGGATCTTCAACCCCGCAACCCGTCAAGGTAATATTGGATTGGAGCAACTATTAAATCCTCGCAACCCGTCAAGGTAATATTAGAATCTAATAGTTACTATAATTAACACTTCACTGCCCCTCTTGGGAGTCCTGTATTATTATTTTTTCCTTTTTCTCTTTTTTTTCTAGCCACTCATTTTTTTTGTAAGCCGCTCTTATTTTTCTTTATTCCTCACAAAGAAAGTTGAAAAGAATAAAAGGAAAAACACCCGCTAAGTATTAAGCATGACATAAGTCTAGTACACATAAAACGTTCTAACTTAGAATCTTAAGACGTACTTATACCAACCATGAATGATTAGAAAAAAATGCATAAGAGACTACAAACCGATTAAAACCGTTCTTGATTATTTATTAACATATATACATGCGAAGAAAATAGAGGTTAAGAAGAGAAAGGTTTAGCCACAAGTAACTATCATGAAGTTTATCTAGCCCTTTTATACTTGCTTCAACTCTATCATTTCCCATTCTCCACAAATTTAAAATCTCAAATAATGAAATTGGTGGGTGCTTAACCTAATAGACCAATGAAGGACTACATGGTTAAGGATACTAGTTAGAGAATGCTAAGATAAGCAAACTCGGGTTGAGTCAAAATATCCATGGCGGGCCTAATATGTAAAAGAAGTCTAAAGTTGTTAAACCATGTTTTTATTATTTTTTTTCCTTTTTATATATTTTTGATGAAAAAATAAAAGAATGCAAATGTGTTATGGAAATGAAAAATGATTGATGCAAAAATTATGAATGCATATGTTTGGTGGCCAAAGTAGATCAAAAATTTGAAAAATGTTTGAAAAATTTAATTTCCAAGTTATTATGAAGGCCAGTGACAAGTTCTAGGTAAGGTCACTTTGATAGAAGACCCCCCTACACTTAAGCTAAACATTGTCCTCAATGTTTAAGAGCATGGAAGTATAAAACTTGCCCTACACTTATGATGATGAATAGACTTTGCTTAACCCAAGTTAAGGAAAGATCAACTATAGTGAATTCATTTTTAAAGCACAAGGTGTCTATGAAAGATCACAATAGTAACAAATTGAACCGGATACAAGGGTCTCCTCCATAAGCTCCAAGTATGAAATGAGTGAGCAACCCTACAAACATCATGAAGACAAAAGAAGGTCTACCCCAACACTTCTCAACAAATTGCTATCCTTATTTCTAACCTACAACACTCTAGTTCTAACAACTCTAAACCTAGTTATTCAAGCTTTATTTAAGGAGTCTCTAGCTCAACTCATCCCACACTTAAAAGTGCCTAATACCTATCATGGAGAAGAAAAGTTTTGCCCTTTTTAAGAAAAATCTCCATGATGAGGTAAAACAAGTTTTCAATGATCAAAACTCCATAAATAGCCCCTAGGATCAAATATCTAATCACCATCCCACTTATAACACAAATCCACAACTAACTTCCCAAGCAATGGTGAAAAAGGTGAGGTGTGATTCTCCAAAATGGTTGCCCATATTTTCTCCAAACGGTAATAAGGTGATGCTCTCAAATCTTTCACAAGTTTTCCTTTTGTTGCATCAGGCGGATACTGAGATGGTTTAGCAAACTCTATGCCAGGATCAATAATCCGTTCCTTGATGGGAAAACAACAAGTGTTGGTTGCCTTAGAAGACTCTCCCTTGTAGGTCACATGGTGAGAGAAAAGGTATGGAGTAATGGAGAACAATAAGCTCTTAGAAGGAACCATCATGGCTTGTTTTCCTTTTTCACATGGAAGGGTTGAGGTGGACAAGGAAGAAGGTAAAGGATCTTTATGCAATAAAGATTCTAGATAGAGTATGTCCCCCTCCTCATCAATATAACCAAGAGTGTACTCAAAAGATATATCCATCTATAAAAACTCATCACTCTCATTCATGATAGAATCTTCCTCATCACCATAAACAACATAGATTGGGCTATCAAAGATTGGCGATTCCTCAAAACCCAAGGAAGTATGATCATCAACAAATGGAGAATCACAAGTAGAAATCTCATCATCACTATAGTCATCATATGTTGGTGTATCACAAGGAAGAGATTCTTCATCACTAAAGTCCTCATGAATATCGTCATCATTGTGGAAAAGTGGATTGTCATATGAGGTTTCACCAAAATTTAGCTCTTGAGGTTCATGAAAATCCAAAGATGAAGTAATGGAAGCAATGATCTCAACATGAGGTAAATCATAATCTCCACTTAAGCAAGCTTCATAAAAGTATTCATCACAAACTTCATCAAGGATATCATCTTGTGTTTCCTCCTCATTCACAACATCAATATGTTTTACCGCTTCGGGCTCATTAGACTTCTTTGACAACTTTCCCATGTTAAACACAACTCTCTCATCTCCTACCCTCATTGTAAGTTCACCTTCCGCCACATCTATGAGAGTTCGACCCGTTCTAAAAAATGGCCTACCAACGATCAAAGGCACTCTAGGATCCATATCATAATCAACCACCACAAAATCCGCGGGAAAGGTAAATCTATCAACCCCAACAAAAACATCCTCCGCAATTCCCACCGGATAAGCTATAGTACGGTTGGCCAACTCAAGAGTCATCTTAGTAGGAGTGAGCTCGGGAAGTGCAAGTTTCTTCCAAACCGATAATGGCATGAGATTTATGCTTGCTCCTAAATCCGCTAAAGCCATGCAATTTTCCACCCCCGGGAAATTGCAAGGAATCAAAAACTCCCCGGATCTCCGAGCTTAGTAGGCAACTTCTTAAGCAAAACCGCGGAGCAATTTTCATTCAAGGAAGCATTAGGCAAATCCACCAATCTCTCCTTGTTAGAAAGTAAGTCCTTGATCATCTTAGCAAACTTAGGCATATTGGCTAAAGATTCCGCAAAGGAGATATTTATCTTAAGTTGCTTGAACATCCTCAAAAAGTTTGAGACTTGTATATCATCCTTGTTCTTAAGCTTTTCCTTTCTCAATCTTGATGGATAAGGGAGACTTAGTTTTGGTTGTGGTTGAGTGGTTGAAGAAGGATTTTCCTTGTTGGTAGCTTCATGAGTAGGTGTGAAAGTGGAAGAAATGGGAGAACTTGAGGATGGTGAACTAGATGTAGAAGGCTTATCACAAGAAGGAATCATAATAGGCTCTACCAAAGTAGGTTTGGGTGGTGAAGGATCATGAGTTTTCTTTCCACTTCTTGTTGTGATAGCATTGACATTTGCCCTTGGGTTTGTTTGTGTGTTGGATGGCAAATCCCCTTGTTGTCTTTGATTAAATGCCATCAAAAGCCTATTAGTTTGTTCCTCCGATATACGTTTCATTTGGTCATTCATTCTTTTCTCAGTTTCACGAATTATCCTCTCAACATACTCATGAGTCTTTTGTAGCCCATATCCTTGATTTTAAAGTTGAGGGTATCCTTGATTTGGGATTTGAGGGAGTGGTGGATTAAAACCTTGATGTGGTGGATAAAAGTTATTTCCTTGATTTTGAAAATTGTCAGGTGCCTTGTAGTTATTCCCTTGGTAATGTGGTCTTGGATCTTGGTTTCTTTGTAACAAATGAAGAGGATTTTGTTGAGGTTGGGTGGGTGGTTGGGGTGGGAATCCCGGTGGAGTAAGATAATTTTGAGACTTGTAAGAAATGTTGTTTGGATTGATGTTTGGCTTGAAATGTTCACGATATTCCTCTTGATAAGCATAACACTCCCCTTGATAACCTTGCACCTTATCACAATGTTGATAGGAATGAGGACCTCCACAAGTCTCACATGAAAGGGTAATAGCATGCACATCATTTGTGGAATTGTTCAATGAAAGGATCTTAATAGCTTGGATCAATTCTTGATGTGCCTTAAAACTCATCTGATGATCCTTATCTATCTTTTGAAGTATCTCTTGGTGACTCTTGAGGAATTGGTTATCACAAGGTGTTTGAGAATTGTTTTGGATAACATGAACCCTTTCTTCAAATTGAGTGTTTGTTTGTACCATTGCTTTGGTCTCAATAATATCTCAAGCCTCTTGAATGGATTTAAGAAGAATATTTCCTCCCGCGGAAGCATTGAGTGAGTCTTGGTGATGAGGTTTAAGGCCATTGTAGAAAGTATTGATTTGGTGAACTTCATCCAATCCATAGTTAGGGCATCTCCTCAATAACTCTCTATACTCCTCCCAAGCATCACTAAATGTTTGACTAGGTTTTTGTTGAAAGCCTATAATTAAATTCCTCAAAGTCGTGGTCTTAGATGGGGGAAAGAACTTGTTCAAAAACTTCGTGGTGAAGCCATCCCATGTGGTAATACTCTCGGGTGGTTGTGTATCTAACCAATGCTTAGCCGGACCCTCTAGTGAAAATTGTACCAATATCAACTTAATGGCATCATGGGGAACTCCATTGTACTTAATAGTGTTGCAAAGAGCAAGAAATCTCTTAAGGTGATCATGAGGATTATCATTCTTGTTCCCATAAAAAGGTGTGTTTGAAACCAAGTTAATCATGGATGTTTTTAGCTCAAATGTGTTTGCGGGAATATCGGGTATCTTGATAGCATCAGCATATCCGTGCACATAGGATTGCAATTGCTCCATCAAAGATCGAGTATCAACTCCGGCCATGGCTTCTTGTTATGGATGAATCAAAGCACGGTTCTCGGGATCGGCTTGATGGACGGTGGTGTTCCTACTCTTTCTCTTTTTCTTCCTTTTCGGAGGAAGGGGTTGTACACCAATCGGTATTTGTGCACGCCCGCGAGTGAGCATGCAACTCAATACGAGGAATGAGAGAGAAGCTCTCGTGTGACTTTGAAGAGAAAAGAATTGTCCTCTTCGAGTTTTAATATGAAATATCCACAAGAAAATAATAATATACGTATGTACTACTTGGGTGCAAGACCCCCAATGAAGCCTTCCTTCTTAGAATACTCACAAGTGAACGGGGGGTTAGGTGGCGCGAAGCACTTAAGTACCTATTAACCCTTAGATGGCATTTTATAGCACATCGCCTTTCTATTCACTTTGTAGTTTGTATTCTTCGAATTATTGCCTATTGGAATTATTTATCTATTCTTGCTTTATTTTGTTTGATCAATACGCGTGTCAAGGACCGGAACGCCCCTCAACACGGTGTATTGTCTTGGCAATACTTATGGAGAATATGTGTGTTGGTTGTTCTTATACGTATACGTATTTACTTATAATAATATATGGAAGATAGTTTTGTATTTATGAGTTTTTTAGAGAAAATACTATATGTACATAAAAACCGAGAGAATCCAATAATATATATTTTTGGGTGCAATCTCTTAGGAAAAAGATTGCTTTTTGGATTTTTTTAATTTGTTTGGTCAATTCTTTCGGAAAAGAATTATTTTTGTTATTTTTTAGTTTTTATATATTTTTATCTTTTCGATTTTTTTTTATTGTTTTTGATTTATGATACGTAAAAATAACATTCACTAGGTGAACAGATCCCAAAAGCCAATGAAAACCGTCAATCGATAGTCTCTCGTAAAGTCAAAGACCCTGCAGCGGCGCCATTTGAAATTGTGTATAATTGAAGTTCGTTTTCTCAGTTCTTAACCAATTGAAAGTCCTAACAAAATCGGGTTTATAATCGTTTTTGGTTGGTTATGTTATTTGGCTTTTCTATGTCTAATTGAACAATCAAGTGAAAAATGCAAAATATTAACTACGTATCCGTAAAACAAATAGTTAAATACCAAATTTTATTCAAATAAAGACAAAAATGTAAAACTATGAAATTTAAGTGCTTAAAATGTAAATTCTTAAAACTAAAATGCTTGAAATGTAAATTCAGTTAACTAAAAGGACTAACTATGCAATTGTAACAAACTAGTAACTAATTTGTAACAAAAATGAAAACTGATTAACTGAAAATGTGAAGTTTTGAAAGTGAAAGGACTTAACAAGTGCAAACCCTAGATTAGTGCAAGTTTACCCCTTAATGAAAACAGTTACACACTTGATGGACCAAAATGCAATTAAATGTGAAATATTATCAAAAACGGGCAAAGATGTTCAATAAGCTCGTTTAAGCAATCTAATGAACCAAATAAGCTCTAGTAACTTGCAAAAGGCTTAAAATCCAAAATTACCTAGGCTTGTAAAAGGATTAAGTCTGAAATCAAGTGAAACTCAAACAAGCTAATCTTAATAAGCCACAATGAATCTATCTGATAAGCTAAACGTGCACAATCAGATTTTCTTATCAAAACTTGTTAATCAAGCCATAAGAAGCAGGGAATGTCTTTTAAAACTGAAAATGGTCCAGTAATGAATTTGGAAAAAATCAAGCTTATTTGAACAGCGTTGACCAACTTTTTGGAAAAGCTGAAAATTTCCAAATCTCTTTAGGAACACTTTCTAAATGCAAATGTGAAAGAAAATTGGGAGGTTTCTGAAGTAGAAATGCTAGTTTGAGAAATCAGTTGAGCACAAAATTACAGAAACTTGCATCATCTCAACAACTTAATGATTTGCTTATTTCTTCCTTGTTATAGAAAACTGTGTAATTTCCTTGATAGACTTTAAAGTTCAGATGTTAAGTGATAGATTAGAACTGGTTTGGAACAAATTCATCTAAGAACAAAGAAATGCCAAGTGATTGAAATCAAGAACTTTTTCTGAAATTCTAAGCTGAAATCTGACCCATACTTTTTTGTTGCCAATTGCCTTTTTGACTGAAACCTTGACTTAAAATCTATTGAACCTTGTTTAAGATGACTAAATGATTGAAAATTAACAAAACTTAACCAATTTCCAACACTTGAACAAAACTTGAAAGCTTATACCAAACACCACTTAACTGAATTCTAACAAACTTTTATGAAATGAAACAAGGCAATTGGTAAAGCTGTTTAAAAGGAAATATCAGACTAAGTTTAACAACTCAAATGAAGTTCAAATGTACCTACAACAAACAGTTTAACCAGGTAAAACTCAAGATGAACTAGTAAGCTAAAATGACTGTTAAAATGATGACAGGAACAAGTATTAAGCTAATGAACAAGTATTAAACTACAATCAAGCTACTCAAACACTAAAATCAATTCAAATACTAACTAAACACACTTGATCATGCAAACAAACAAGATTTAGCTAGGAATTGAGCAGGCATGACTGTTTAGAGGAACAAAAACGCAGAAACTTAAAACCTTGAAGCATAAGCCTCCTCTGATGGAGTAGGTCGGCGCTGAGCCACCTATATAGTGTTAACCACCACCTTAACACTATCACACACTAATCAACCTGCTACAATCATCATAATCTCCATTGTTGAACCTTTAAGCTTCAAAATCAACAAGAACTCTACTGGATGAACAGAATCAACTCAAACAGCTACAAATCTTCAACAGTTAGCTAATCATGATCAATTGTGATCATAAGAAGCTAACATCAACACAAGGATAACAGAATTGCAGGTATGAACAGTAGATGAAGGAGATGAAAGTATGATTTTATTGATTTAAGAAGGGAGTTTGTTACAAAACAGGTAAAGTAGTTACAACTAAGCTAACTAACTCAAGAGCTTGTCAGACTCTTGAGTTTGTTGAGCTAACTAACTAGAACTAGGAATGAGAGAAAATGGAGATGTGTGTGAAAATTTCACACATTAACTAACTTGTCAAAATGAAAGAGTACAATCCTATTTATAGACAAAATGTGAGGAAGTTTTGGAGTTGATGACGTGTTTCCACCACTTGTTTGTTGCCACGTGTCACCAAGCTGCTAAATGTTCATCATCATATTCTTCAAGAATTGGGGACTTTTGATTTATAGACTTTGAGCTTAATTGAGTGTGCCCAATGTATTCTTCTCAAAAAAACGATCAACTTTCATGTACATAACTCCTTCTAAAATTAAGTGTAGCTCATATTCGTTCCTGGGTTACGTTGAAGAAGAAAGCGCCACGTGGCATGCTCTGGTTGGGTGAAATGGGAGCACACGGATCGTTATCTGGATTGGATATTTGTTTATTGCATGGCCTTCTCTCATTGGTTAGAAAGTGGATAGTGGAAGATTTTAAATACTTTGCGGCGCAGTTAATGCAAGAGGTGAAGTGGAGGATTAGCTGGCAATCCGTGTGATTGTTTCCTTGCAATTTCATTGGTCCACAACTATATCACATGGATTGAACTTATTTAATCTTTGGAAAATGGAAATTTAAGCCCCTTAAGTATGGCAGATTATCAACATAAGCTAGGAACTTCATTTCTTTGGCATAAATGGTCCTTCCACTTCCATTCTTGATAAGTTTGACCCTTTGACTTGGTTGACTGAAGAGTTGACCATGTTTGACTTTCATCTTGACTTTGACAAATTTAGACTTTTGATCCTTTAACTTTGGAGTGTTGTCAAGATAGGTCCCTTATCTTCAAAGTCTTGTCATTTTTGATCCTTCTTTGTCTTTTTCATCCAAATAAGCTTGATTTTCTTCTTGTTTGCTTGAAAATATATCCTTCTTACCTATTTATACACAAACACAAAACATACCACATAATTCCGCTTTATAGCACAAAAGTTAGGTATTTTCCTTGTGTTTTAGGGTGATTTGTTGATTAATTTATATGAGTTTTTGCTTATATCAGCCATGCATGTCAAAGTATACTCATTCGGGAAAATGGTTTTACAACACTCGTTCGGTAAAATGGTTTCATTCGGGATATTTTCTAAATTTCCTTCATTCGGTAAAATTTCTCAATTTCTTTCATTCGGTAAAATTTCTCAATTTCCTTCATTCGGTATTTTTTATGAAACACTCATTCGGTATTTTTAGTTGGTTCGGGATATTGTGTTCGTTCGGTAAAAAAAACTGGTTCGGGAAAATTTATTGGTTCGGGAAAAATAATTGGTTCGGGAAAATTTGCTCATTCGGTAAAATTGCTTGGTTCGGGAAAATGAACTGGTTCGGGAAAAATTGACAGTGACGAAAACATGGGAAACAAAAACACGAATTTTACCCAAATCTAACCAAATTAAACCCAAAGATTAAACCAAACTAACCATTAAACATCAACTAACAATAATCACTCAAACCAAATCAACAAAACTAAGAATGAAAACCAAATCAATCAAAACCCACTTAATCAAATAAAACTTAAATCAACGAAAACCAATAAAACTAAAAACAATAAATCACTAATTAAGCTTAACCAAACACTAAAACATCTAAATCAATGAACGCTATGGAATAAAATTCAACCAAATTATGAAACCCACTTGATTAATCAAATTTAAATCAACCAAATCAATAAACCAAACACTAAATTAAACCAAACAAGAAAGGAAGGCTGGGATTTAATTAAAAACTTGATTAAAAGTAAAAGATTCAACAATTTAAAACATGAAAATTAAATCTTACATATTAAATCTAGAGAGAGAAAGTAAAAACTAGAGAGAGAAAGTAAAACTACACTACTCCTATTCTAAACTAACTAACCAAACCTCAAATGACAAGTGAGGGTGGTATTTATAGGAGAGGAGAGTTGATAGGTGGTTGGTGGCTTGTCTTCTTTCTTTTATTTTCTTTGTCGTCTCGTCTTTAAATTAAATTGAGGTCTTGACTTTGGCTCGGGATTTGTCGATAAAATCTTGAACTCGTCTTATAATTTCTTCATTTATTAGACTTGGGTTCTTCGACTTGTAAATCTTCCGTCTTTGGTCCTTTTCTTCAATAAATCTTCAAAATAGGCCCATTGACTTCCAATCTTTTGCACTCTTGATCTTTTGACTTCGTCTTTTCTCGTTTTCTTTGATAAAAGCCCGTGAAAGCCCGTGTTTTCTTCCTTTTTCATCTTTTGGTCCTAAGACACAATAAAAACGCAAACCACGCATAATTCCGACTTTTACGACATAAAATACACGTTTTGGCTTGGTTATTATTAGAATTAAGTGGTAAAAGGATGGGTGTTTTCACACCTATCAAATCCCCTACACTTGACCATTGCAATGCCATCATGCAATGCATTAGTTACAAAGCAAGATTTACATTTTCCATCATAATTAACCTACCTTGGCCTTTATTAAACATAATTAAAGGAAGAAAAACAATTAAAGAGATTAAAGACTTACATTGAGGCTTTGGATTGTCATGAATGTTTATCATCCTTGTGGAAACCTTGGTTTCCGGATCTTTGAAGCAACCAGGAATGCATTATGTTCATATGATTGAATAATCAAAGCGGAAGTAGAACACAACACATTAACAAGGTGTTTAGGGCACAATAACATGAACTAAAACAATTGGGTTGCTCATTATATTAATAACAAACAACCACTAGACGTGTATACATTGAATCCCACGTCTAGTGCACACACGCTTTTAGGTTTACATTGTGAATGAATTGATGATTAAAACCTAAGACCCTTGGTTCCTTTTATAGTGTAAGGATTAGGGTTTACAAGAGATAATAACAAATAAACAAGTAAATCTTCTATTTAAATAAACTTATGCAGAATATATCTTGCATGTTTATCTAAATAGAAGCTTCCATAAGCTTCTTGTCTACGATTCTATCAACTCTTGAATTGCATGTGACAATGCTTAGATTGTACACGACAACTCTTGAGCCAACAATGCTTAGTTTTCTCTCGTCAACGCCTAAATTGCTCTTGACAACGCTTAGACAATATCTTCATATTTTCTTCGTTTTTGAGTTTCTGCCACATCAACTTTTTGACCCAACAATCTTCCCCTAATTGATGTTGGCAAAAATCTTTGTATATCTCTTGTAAGTTGTACATGATCTTCAAATTGCTTCCCCTCAAGTGTAGCATGTATTTCTTCCCCTTTTTGTCACATCAACAGGGAAGTAAACAATGTATGCAATCTTTGAAGATTCTCAAAATGTAGCTCTATGTAATGATCTTGAAGAAAAAGAACTATAATATTCTTGATGTAGAAGTAGAATAACCCAAACCTATGTTCCATATCTTGTACGATGTGATGAAGTATGTTGCTGATACAAAAATCCTCATCCTTTGTGAGACACTGAGCACGATAATGTAACTCCTTCAAGTGATAGAAAATATGTGCATAGAGTAACATAAGAAAAATCACATATTCCTAGATCTTGTATCACTTCACCAGTAACCATGTAAGCATAAACAAGTTACCTTTAAAGTCAGTGGCTGGGAGTGCATGACTTTAAGATATGATAGAACAGAAACTCGCGAAAATCTTCTTCAATCATCAAACTTACCACAAGAATTCTTCCCCTTAAGCTAACACCTCTTCATGAAGACTTTCATTACCTCACGAATTGTAGCTAACTCGCTTTAAGATCATCAAGTCCGTTTAAAATATCCGATCCATAAATATCAACATGATATTCTAAATTAAAACGGAGATTCCATGTACCTTCGTGTGTAAATACCACCTTTTTGTGTGCTTAAAACATACCAATTTTCTCAACAGCAGCAATCCTTTTGTTGTCCAATAACCTCTCTTATCCAATATCATTATCAGATGCTTTATCCGATATCGAACAACACCTATCAGCGTTTGGATTTACATATCTCGGACAACACGTAACAACGCCTGTTCTGTCAGCGTTACGTTTCTTCTTGTCAGCGTCAAATCAAACCTTGTCAGCGTCTAGGATATCAGCTGACATTATCAATATCTCATAGCAGCTATAATACTTGCCAATAATTCATGCAAACTTACGTCCATATATTTTTTTTACAAGAACTAGCTGCATGTATGGTTATATAATCCCACGTGTTTATCTCAATACACTAGGAAACCATATATCTCTAAAATATATCTCCATAAAATCAGAAAGATATACCTTGACCTATATTGTAGCTGACTGTTTTGCAAAAGCAATCACGTATATGAATTCTACAACAGCATTTATCTCGTCCAAATATATTAGCTTCCAAAAATATCTCATCTTTACACCTCACGTGAACAGCATAAATTCCAACTTATATTGTGCAATTGCCTTTTCACTCGTGAATCTTACCATTACTTTGATTTTGATAAACAGCACCACATGAGTAAGATCGTTAAACAAGATATTCTAGGACCACAGTACTCCTTTTTGCTTTGTTGTTTGTAAACAAACCACATTCTGTACAAACGTACTTCGTCTTTGGACCAGTACTTCCTTTGTGTAATCACAATCATGCCCTCACTTTCTTTTAACAACCATACAAATACAATCGTCAACCAAACTGCTACAAACTTTGAACATTATAGATCTAGGGTTTGGAAAGTTAAGCACCGAAACCCTAATTAGGTTTTGTAAATAAACCTTAGATCTTGAATCATAACAGCCACAATCCTCCAGTTTTTCAACCTTGAATTGATTGAGAGTTTGTAAAAACCCTAATCATGATTTTATGTAAAAGCTGAAAATTTGAAAATCATCTCTACAGCCAACTTCGACGCTTAATAACTTTTGATTGAGGGCTAATCTGGACAATCCCTCCAGTGGATGTTTAGATATATGTATGTAGAACACACATATAAAATTTCGTGACGATCCAACGGTTCAATCAAAAGTTATGACCTTTTGAATACTGTTGTGCACAAGGAGAAGTTGAACGCTGACATGAGTATTTTGGGCGCTGACACATCAAAATTGGGCGTTGACAGACCTGCACATGAGGGTGATGTATCCTAGTCATCATCCATCATCAAGGAGGTTTCTTCACAGTTATCACCATCTACCTTATCAACAATTGATCCATTAGATAAGGGTAAGGGTATTATGGTAGAAGAGGTTGTTCCAAAGAATGCAGCTCAAATTGAGTTTGATAGAAGGTTGGCTGCACAAATCATGGAACAAGATAGAAAGGAGGTGAAAGAGTCACCATTTGTTGTCACTTCAGAAGAGAAAAAAGGAAGTGATGAAGCTAGCTCAGACTCAAGTGTAATGATTATAGAACAGCCAGAAAGACTTGAGTATGGAGATGAGTTGGCCAAGGAGAAATTGAGAGAGTTGAAATTGCAGGTTGACTTTGATATGCCAGAGGTGGTTCAAATGTATCATGCTTGGGAAGAAAGATGTATATGTTTATAATAATCTAAGTGTTATGCGGAATTAAAACTTAAACAGGAACACACAAGATATAAACAAACTTTCACTTTGATTAATGATATCAAACTTGCTTACAATGAAAGTAGTTTACGAATGAAAACTTATATGAAACATTAACCTAAAGGTCTTCTTTTATAGACATAAGAAGCCTTGTACAATAATCTACCTATCAGCTATTCTAGGTAAAGATAAATATAGAAAATACATTGTTGTTCCTATCTTTACTAGAAGTAATCTAGAATACAATAAACACGTAGAGTATATCTTCCCATTAGTGCTTGTCTTCAATGTATCAACACTTGACTTTATCTTGTCAACGCTTGAGCTGTCAGCGTTTGTTTTGCTCCTGTCAACGCTTGTTTTACTCTTGTCAGCGCTCAAGTAGATTGGCTATAATTTATTCCCAACAATCCTCCCCTAAACTTGATATCCACTCTTATGATCAAGTTTCTAAATAAACATTAAGGACTAGGAGGAATCTTACAAACCTTCTCATATTGGTAATAAATAAATCTGATCAAGTCTTTTGCCACATCACTTGAATAATCAATTTCCAGCTGAGTGTTCTGCATCTTTTCCAAGATATCCTTGGATATGAAATACTGACCATCCACAAGTAGATACTCAGCAAACTTTGTAGCACTCAAATAATAAACACCAGCAACTGAATACAATCTCCATTGAAGACCACTGAGGTCATCTTCAAGATCCTTCCAAATAGTAGGATCCTCATCTTTTGGTCCACACATTCTCTTGAATGTGGACCACAGTTTTATTCCATTAGCTGAAGTTGGTGCTTCAGCCTCATACTTGGCCTCTAATAACCTCCATAGGTCTACCAAGTCTTCTCTGTCAAAACTTGCAAACAAAGATATAAGGGTGGTAAAAGTGTGAACCTCTTTTCCATACTTGCCAATCTTCCAAAATCCACATTCATCTTCTTCATAGCTCACAATTGGATTTCTGGAATCTAGTGGTAACACTTGTACCATATCTGAAGCTTCTAATGGTGAGAGCTTGAGGCTCTTTCTTATGACAACTTCACTTGAATATAATAGATCCATATCTTTGGGAAACTCAAAAGGAACTCCCTTTTTCACTGGTCTGGGAACAAACATTGCCTTCTTGAGCTCCATTTCCTCTACAAGTTCTTCTTTTCTTTCATCAGAAAGAAGTCTGAGAGTATTTTCTTCCTGCACTCTAACCCAGATGGGATAAGCTTTGCATTCCAACTCATCAAATGTCAATGCCCTCAATTTCTGATAAGTCCATCCTACTCCATGACATCTGAGCAACATGTAGTATAACTCCCTTCTATCCCTTTTCAACTCTGAGAGAATATTGCTTGCCTTGTGTTTCAAAATGACCTGGCAATCCTTTTGTACTCTAAGAAGAATATCCAAACCCCATATCTGATCTGAAATGGTCAAGTGTGGATTCTCCATACATCTTTCTTCCCAAGCATGATACATTTGAACCACCTCTGGCATATCAAAGTCAACCAGCAATTTCAACTCTCTCAATTTCTCCTTGGCCAACTCATCTCCATACTCAAGTCTTTCTGGCTGTTCTATAATCATAACACTTGAGTCTGAGCTAGCTTCATCACTTCCTTCTTTCTCTTCTGAAGTGACAACAAATGGTGACTCTTTCCCCTCCTTTCTATCTTGTTCCATGATTTGTGCAGCCAACCTTCTATCAAACTCAATTTGAGCTGCATTCTTTGGAACAACCTCTTATACCATAATACCCTTACCCTTATCTTTATGGATCAATTGTTGGTAAGGTAGATGGTGATACCTGTGAAGAAACCTCCTTGATGATGGATGATGACTGGGATACATCACCCTCATGTGCAGGTCTATCAACGCCCAATTTTGCTGTGTCAGCGCCCAAAATACTCATGTCAGCATTCAACTTCTCCTTGTCAACGCCCAAAGATCCTGCCTCAGCGCCTTTTGCAATTTCCTCCAACATGGCTGTAAATGATAAATTTAAGTTTGTAGGAGAGACTAAGGACGTATCAAAACCTGTCTGCTTCTTCAAACTTGTTAGGGCCTCAGCAACATCCAAAGATTGACCATCATGGCTGCCCTTATCACTCACATTTATTTGATCTTCCTCCCCTTTGGAAGATTCCTCCATCCCTCTCCTTGCACTAGCAGTCTCCAAAATAACAATCCTCTCCCTCAATTACTTGAGTTCAAGGCCTTGTGTGCTGACAACTTGTACCAAGTCTGCATTTTGCTTTTGCAAGCTCATGCAGACTGCCGTCAATTCAATTAGGGTCATTGGTTCCAATCTGCCCTCTTCTAAAATGGGGATTTGACCTCCTAAGTCAGATTCATTGGGCATGGATGAGGACTTAATGATGGTGGGACTGCCTTGGCCAGCATCTAAGCTAGAACTAATAGTCCCAGCCTCATCCATAGCACCAACCACACTTGTGGTGGTGGTTCTATCTGCTACATGGCTAGGACCACTAGAGGAGAACACTCCAGTAGTCCTTTGGCGTTTTTGTAACCTATATTCAGGGGGTGTAGAAGATGATGTGGATTGGGTGGATGTGGGTTGGTTAAGGGGTGTTTGGGTCTGTGAAGGTTGTGTGTCAACGTTAGAAATAGGCACATCAACGCCAACATTTAACGTGTCAGCGTCGAAGGGTTCTTGGTCAATTTTCATATGTTCAGGTGAAGGTAATGGTTCAGGTATTGGGTCAATTTGGGGTTGAGGGTCTGGTTGGGGTTGTGCTGCTGCAATGACAGCAAGCATAGCTTGGGTTAAAGGTAGGTCACAATGTGGGGGTGAGTTCATCTTCATTAAAATTGCTTTCTTTTGCACAGGGATCTCATAAAAATCATTATGATCCCTTGTGCAGTATCCTTGAACATCAAAAACCATTTGTAAAAATCGGGGATAAGCTAAAGTCATTTTGTTCCCCTTATTTTTACACATGCCCTCAAAAATCATTTTAGAATAATTAAATTTTTGCCCACTTGCAATGCACACAATAGCACTGGAAATAGATCTATTGATCTCATTGTGTGCAGTATATTTGGGACTCAAACATTGTAGGAGGACATGTATGAGGTACTTCCAGGCTGGGGGAAACTCCTGTTTATGACATTTATTTAAAGTTCCTTCATCAGGAAAAGGATAACCCAAAGCCCTTAGTCCTTGTTCTAGTTCACTAATGGGAAGGGTGGTTATACCATCAGCATCATCAAGATGCAAGGCTTGGCATACCAAAGCCTCAGTAACCACCCAAGGTCTCTCATGAACAATAGAAGTTAATGTAGTCACTCTATTAACTGTTGAGGAACTAACAGTGTTCCAAAACTGTTTAATATGTGTGACAGGAATGAGTGGTGCATGAGAAAGAGCATACCTTATGGGGGATGCGTTCAAATACGCCACCATTTGAGTGTATTGGGGAAACAGAGAATCATCAGCTTCAAGATACGCGATCATGTTGTGTTGACTTCTGAACCCCAATTCCAATTCTGATGGTTTAAACTTTGGTGCCATTGTTGAAAACTGTTAAAATGATTAATGAAGATGAAGTTGATAAGAGAAAATTGTGTTAGACAAGAATTATAGGTACCCTGTTTAAAAATAGGAGCCAAATTTATAGGAGAAGAAAATACATGTGATTGGCCCAAAAATAGGCAAGAATTTTCAAAATGCAATCATGAAAATATTGAAAAATAATAAGTTTATCTCATGCATTAAATGAAAGTTATCAACCCCCAAAATTACGGCCTAAAAATATGTCAAAAAGTAACAACTGGGTAGGTCCCATTGAGTGTCAACGGTCAAAAATAACCTATCAACGCCAAACGGCTATATTCTTGTCAACGTTTGCCTATAGCCATGTCAGCGTCTAAATTGGTCACAACAACGCTTGGAAAAATACTTGTCAGTGTCCAAAAATAAAAATTTTTAAAAATGAAAAATGACCTTAACAAAGTAATTTATCAGAGAAGATAACTAAAAAGTTGATAATTATTATAGGGCGGCAAGCACTGTCCAGTTATGCACATTTGCTTATGCAAGATATACATAACAGTCCTCTAGTGTCCCTTGCTAACCATAACTCTTAACAACCAAGTTACCTTATAAAATTCCTTGTTACTCCCAGGTAAATTCCATAACAAAATTATTCCAAACTTAGATCGATTTAGCTTTATGTATACGAGATTTAGCTGTTCATGCATACACACATGCAAAAAGCATGATAGACACACGTGAACTCTAGAGTCCTTTGTTCACAAATGCCCCAAAGAGAAAGTTAACTCATATAAAACCTTTGCAACTCCCTAAGTAACCCAAAAATAATAACTACCCCAAGTCACCCATACGACCACACCCAATTCTAGGTCAAAAGTCTTGGCAGCATGCACAGTATATCAACTTTGCATGCAACAATGCCTCACGAATTAGAAAACTAAATCGTACTCACCAGTGGATACAATCTAGAATTGTGATAAGAGTGCTTTAAGAGTACCCAAAAACCTAGAGGTTTACCTCCCCTTAACAGAAGCATACAAATCATTATATGTGAAGAAGCAAAATTTTATCTCAAGATAGAAATGTAAACACTCCAACCATCATAAATAAAAGTTTGCAATTCTGTATCCATCCAAATGTAGCTCCACATTCCTGCATAGTTAGACAAAAACCACAAAAACACACCAACAGAGGCTACCCTTTCCCACAACAATGGGTAGAGATAACATGTTAGTGGATAAAAATAATAACAGTGGAAAGACCAGAAATGCATGTTTCTTGAGCATCCACTATCCCAATATTCTTGATCATTAGCCTGCTTTTGGATAGTCTGCTCAAAAAGAAAACAAATTAGTTTTCTTTGGAGATCCAAGCCTTGTCGGACTTGGATCTGTCTAGTTGTTCAACTAGAGTGGTCTTATTCTTTGCCACAAATCCCTGTTCATCCCTTTGTGACCTAAACACCCAATTTGTTCCAATGAGACTAGTAATGACCTTCTTAAGATATTTAAATCTATTCCAAGTCATTGAAATACCATTAAAATTAGAGTTTTGCTCTTGTATAGGTTTCCAAGTTAAGTAGGATGATGCTTCAGACCCTTGACCCTTATTAACCAAGTATCTTTGTTTATATGGTCTAAAATAAGGTATCATACCAAACTTGGAGCTGTCAGCGCTGCATTTGTGCCTGTCAGCATTGAATTTGTTCCTGTCAGCGCTGAATTTGTTCTTGTCAGCGCCCAAATTAGGGTTTGCTACAGGAACATACTGTCTGTTTGACCAAGTGTTGGTCTTTTGAAAGGGCCTTTGTCCATAGGTATTAGCTGCCTTAGAGAAGAAAGGAGCTGGTCTAGTAGCATGTGGTCTAGTGTGGACAAAAGGTCTATGGTTGACATTGGATGACCTATTTTCAGTGAATGAATTGTATTCACTCACACAATTATTTGCCAAATGTGAGAAGCTCCCACATGAGTAACAAGCCTTTTTGGACATAAACTTAGGCTTAGACTGATAAAACCCTGTCCCATTAACACTTTCTTGGCTTCTGAATGACCTAGGTTTCCTATACATTTCAGCGTATTTAACACTAGGTTGTTTCTTAATTGGGGAGCCAAGATTAACAGCTTTTCCAGTGAGGGGATTTGTCACAGTTATAGGTGTAGATACAACTGGACTCTCAATGGGTGTAGGCACAAATGGACTCTCACTAAGTATCCCACCTTTAACAAATAAAGTGGGGTTGGCCTTTTTTCACTCTTCTAAGTCAATAACCTTTTGTTGATATTCCTCAACTGGGGAAAGAACTCTAGGTGGAGGAATAAATTCCTCTTCTTGGAGTTCTAGAATACCAGTCCAAGAGAGATCCTTTCTGTGGACACCATAGAAGTCCCCAGCTAGTGGTGGAACAACAGTATAGTCTTTCATCCCAATCCCAGTCATGTCCTTAGGATCCCTCTGTTTACCAACACATTCTCCTAGGGTTTGTGAGGCCTTATCAAATCTCTGAATTTTAAGGTCTACATTATCCTTATTTTTGATAGCCTCATCTAACTTAGCCTGTAATTCAGCATTGACTCTCTCCATGATGTTTCTAATATCCATACTAGAGTTTAAATCATGTTTTAAGATATTAATTTTATCTTTTAGGTCAAACTCCATTTTCTTGTACTCAGAAACTGTCTTTTCAGTTTGAGTGAGAGCAATTTGATAGTTAGACAACTTGCATCTCTCAGTACTCACATCTCCTATCAATCTTAAAACCTCTTTGTTAAGTCTTTCAGTATTTAACCTACAAGAAGAATTATCACATACCTCATTATTAGATGACGAAGATGAGTTGGAACTTGAAGTAGACTTGGCCGTGACTGAAAACATCATCAGATTCTTCTTCACCTTCTTCCTTAGCCTGGTTCACCTTACGATATTGGATCTCGTCTTCAAATCAAAGTTTCTCAACAAGCTCTGATCCCACTTGTGGAAACCTTGGTTTCCGGATCTTTGAAGCAACTAGGAATGCATTATGTTCATATGATTGAATAATCAAAGCGAAAGTAGAACACGACACATTAACAAGGTGTTTAGGGCACAATAACATGAACTAAAACAATTGGGTTGCTCATTATATTAATAACAAACAACCACTAGACGTGTATACATTGAATCCTACGTCTAGTGCACACACGCTTTTAGGTTTACATTGTGAATGAATTAATGATTAAAACCTAAGACCCTTGGTTCCTTTTATAGTGTAAGGATTAGGGTTTACAAGAGATAATAACAAATAAACAAGTAAATCTTCTATTTAAATAAACTTATGTAGAATATATCTTGCATGTTTATCTAAATAGAAGCTTCCATAAGCTTCTTGTCTACGATTCTATCAACTCTTGAATTGCATGTGACAATGCTTAGATTGTACACGACAACTCTTGAGCCAACAATGCTTAGTTTGCTCTTGTCAACGCCTAAATTGCTCTTGACAATGCTTAGACAATATCTTCATGTTTTCTTCGTTTTTGAGTTTCTGCCACATCAACCTTTTGACCCAACAATCCTCAAGTTTCACGTTCCCCAAACCAAGCTTAAAAACGAGATCATTGTTATTATAAGTTAGCAAACTAACACAAACTCATGTGGCTCAAATATTCACTTAGACTCCCTTATTCCTAGGTGTATCTCTTATATTTTATTGTTGTCTTAAATGATCACGAGGATGCATTGTTGACTTATTACGATAGTTATTTAGGCTGAAAATAAAATGGGACGATTTAATCAATAGTTAACTAAAGGACAAAATCTCTTAAAACTGCTTCTCGAGACCTTTTAAAGTTCATATCTTGGCATAACTCGCTTCACGATTTGAGACCTTTCTCGGACCGATATTTGGCAGTGACTTCATACTTCAAATCTTGAGAGACGTTCTTGAAATAATGGTCTTCTCTTCATAATAGGAATTTCTTCACTTGAACTTTTTGAGAGATTCTTCATATTTGGACCACGACTTCTTTATTTTTCTCCAATCTTTATTTGGGATTTTGATATACAACGATCCGCCTCCTTTTAGGACTTGGATCTAGTTATCCTCATACCTTGCTAGGGCCTTTTTGGATAGATTTCTCCATGATCTTTAGGGGAGTATTTGCTTTTCGTCGTGTGTCTCGATCCTTATATTGATTTTTGATAAATGATTCTTCACATCACTTGGGATATTTAGCAACAAAATGTAGCCCTAATGCCTTGTTAGGGCCTTTTTGGACTCGCCAATCTTCGCATCCCGCTTCAATAAGTTATGCCTTGGCTATGAACTCTAATTAATACCGAACAAATTTTAAACGATCTTGGGCTAGAAGCTAAGTAAATATTCAAATCGTACGACCTTACTTATTGCAATTAAATTTATTAACAAGCGATGGGAGAAAAAGCTCATAATCAACTCACATAAATTCATGAAAGAATACTAAACTTATAATTGACTCTATCATCTCTCGTTCTCCACAATTTAAAATCTCAAGGAATGAGACTCGTGGATATTTAGCCTATTAAATCAAAGTTTTGGGTTTTAAAGTCATCTATAGGATCTTGCAAATTCTTAGACTTTTTCAAGTTTAGAATTCGCATTTTAAAGTTCCCTTGATAAACGACTTTCTAGGATAAATTATAGGAACTTGCGAAAAGTTCTTGTTCTTAACCCTTTAGAGTTAAGACTTTCGCGTTTTAAAGTTCCCTATATAAAAGCCTAGCAAAACTTGACTTAAACACGTTAAGGATACTAGCTAGAGTAAACTTAGATAAGTAAACTCGGGTTGAGTCAAAAGATTCACAACGTTTGAAAATTAAAACCACTTTATTATATATTCTAATTAAAGAAAATAACTATAACAAAGGTAAAACTATTAGGCCAAAATAGATTAAAAATTTTGAAAAATGTCGAAAAATCAATTTTTCGGTTAAAATGAGGACAAATACAAGGAAAAGGCCACTTAACTTCGATAGAAGTCCCCCCTACACTTAATATAAACATTGTCCTCAATGTTTAAGCATGTGGGGTTGAACTCCCCTACACTTAGGACATTGTTCACGTTGTTTAAATCTTGCTAAGGAAGAGACAACTAAAGTGATTCCTATTTTAATATTGGAAAATATAAAATAGAGAATCAAAAGAGTTTAGGATAAAACCGGGAAGACGGGTACACGGGATCACGGTTCGTCAAAAGTCATCAAGAATGGATCTTTGAAAGCTCGAATCCTTGCACATGATAAGAAATAAAACAACAAACACATACTAGGGTCTCCCCCTACACTTATTATAAAAACAGATAAAGATAGAGAAATAATCGGGTTGCCTCCCAAAAAGCGCTTGTTTTTGTTAACCGAGTCACGAGCCTGACTCGTCCCCGAATTAAATGGTCCATGGGGAAGCCTCGAATGTAATACCGAGATCAAAGACCTTGTCCTCGTTCCCGGAGGATATTAATAAAGGAGAGGCCGGAGGATAAGTCTTAAAGGGTAGAAAAGTCCTCTCAACATACGAAAAGTATGTGAGGTTGTGTTCCACGGGAGATGGGGTGGGTAAAGGAAGCACATTGTCATCCCCCAAAGACAATGGATGTTGACCAAGCGGCAAAGCCGTAAAGTTATCAATCATAAAATAGTCAATGTCACCTCCCGGGTCAAAGCACTCATCCTACGTAATGGTGTCTAAAGGAGTAGATGAAAGGTGCTCGGGAGGGGGACTTGGGACAATATCTTCATGCAGCAAATTATCAAAAATAATATCCCCCTCCGTATCATCATCATCAATACCCGGAGGTATTGAGAGAATGTCGATTTCCTTCATAGCTGTATCATTGTTCTCAACTGAAGTAATAGACGGAGGTAAAGACTCAGAAATAGGAGCAGAATTCAACGCTTCAATTTTAGCAATAAGAAGATGAACTTTCAGTAATCTGTCGCGAAGAATAACGTCTTCCACCTCATCTACAAGACCAAGTTCAGTGGTGAACTTCTCGTATGTCGGAGAGAATAAATCAACATCGCCTTCATCGCCCAGAGGAGAAGGAGAAATTTCAAAAGTGAAATTCTCATAGCATGGAGAAAAATCATCATCATTAAGAGCGACCTCGTCCGTAAGTTCCACAAAATTCGGTGCATCACAAACCTCATCAAAGAATTTATCAAGACCAAAATCACTAATGTCACTCGATGTATCACTATCCTTAGATGCATTAGGGATATCAAGAGTAGGATTAGTTATCTCAGAAGATGGGTTGAGATCATAAATATAATCCTCGTCATCATCATAATAGTAGTATGGACGCACAAGAGGAGGAGTCTAATCACTAAGATTAGATACTTGATCTTGTTGCTGTCGCTTTTCCTTCTCCATTGCTTCTTTAAGTTTAACTACGGCTTCTTTATGTTGCAAAAGAAGGGCGTGTGTTTCGTCATTCGGATTCAAAGAAGGTTGATGATCGAGGGTGTATTGTGGGGGCTCAAAATTGTGAAAACTGGAATTATTGCACGGATGTGGTCCATCATAAATCATCGGTTGAAAAGAATTAGAACACGGATTTGGCTCATAATAATTCACCGGCTGACAATAAAAGGTATCGTGAGGGCCCCCCACAATTGTTGCTATATGGGTATTGAGGAAAACTGGGTGCGTCATGTGGATAGTTATTACCATTGTCATAATTGTAACCCGGTTCTTGCTCGTCATGAGACGGGTATCGAATCGGACACGAAACATGCCAATGAGAATCGCTTCCACAATATATGCAAGAGGGTGGAGTAAGTGCATTAAAAGCAAAGGATGAGTTAATCGAATTGCACGAGGGACAAAATCTAAATTGTGTATTGTCGATATCATTTCCACACCGCTCACATGTACACCATTGACATGTTTGAAAGCCATAAAATGGTCTTCCACACCCTGCAACACAAGCAACATACGAATTCATTAAGAACAATAGATAAGCAAGAAGAATATTTTAGGTGCAAAACTTTCGAGAAAGAAATGCTTTTTATGCTTTTTTAATTGTTTTTGGGATTTTTGAAATTTTTTATTTTTTTGGATTTTTGAAAATTTTTGAAAATGCAAGAAAAATAACGTTCACGAGTGAACGGATCCCAAAATCCATCGCCTCTCTCACAAAAAACCGTTAATCTTCACGAAAAGAGCCGGCAGCTGCGCCATTTGATACAGAGATTTGCTTATATAAAACTTTGTTCGTCTCGATTCAATTCGAATTGATTACTGGTTAAAAGTGCGACTCAGTCGTTCTTGGTGGAAAAATTAAGTGGTGTGATTATCTATTTTAAAATAAAAGTAAAAATGAAAATGTCGTTGAGTAAAAACAAAATCTTTAATAAAAATAAACTAACCGAAAAATTAACTTTCGACTGGAAAATAAAATTTACTTAATGAAAAAGGAGAAAATAAAACTAAGTGGCTACTTTAAAACTAAACGAGGTACAAGCTAAAGCGGGTACTAAATAAAAGATAAACTTAAACTTTACGAGAAAATACTAATATTAAAATTTGACGAAAAATATAACTAAAAATACTTGAATTTCAGAATAAAAATCGGAACAACTTTCATATTAAACTAAACGATTACAGAACAATATTAATTAATAAGCAAGCAGGCAAACTAGTAGTTGGAAGCACCCAGGCTAGCAGCTGGAATTTTGGCGGGAAACGTTATAAGCAGGCAGGCTGCCATGCATGTCAAAGTATACTCATTCAGGAAAATGGTTTTACAACACTCGTTCGGTAAAATGGTTTCATTCGGGATATTTTCTAAATTTCCTTCATTGGGTAAAATTTCTCAATTTCCTTCATTCGGTATTTTTTTATGAAACACTCATTCGGTATTTTTAGTTGGTTCGGGATATTGTGTTCGTTCGGTAAAAAAAACTGGTTCAGGAAAATTTATTGGTTCGGGAAAATTTGCTCATTCGGTAAAATTGCTTGGTTCGGGAAAATGAACTGGTTCGGGAAAAATTGACAGTGACGAAAACAGGGGAAACAAAAACACGAATCTTACCCAAATCTAACCAAATTAAACCCAAAGGTTAAACCAAATTAACCATTAAACATCAACTAACAATAATCACTCAAACCAAATCAACAAAACTAAGAATGAAAACCAAATCAATCAGAACCCACTTAATCAAATAAAACTTAAATCAACCAAAAACAATAAAACTAAAAACAATAAATCACTAATTAAGCTTAACCAAACACTAAAACATCTAAATCAATGAACATTATGGAATAAAATTCAACAAAATTATGAAACCCGCTTGATTAATCAAATTTAAATCAACCAAATCAATAAACCAAACACTAAATTAAACCAAACAAGGAAGGAAGGATGAGATTTAATTAAGAACTTGATTAAAAGTAAAAGATTCAACAATTTAAAACATGAAAATTAAATCTTACATATTAAATCTAGAGAGAGAAAGTAAAAACTAGAGAGAGAAAGTAAAACTACACTACTCCTATTCTAAACTAACTAACCAACCCTCAAATGACAAGTGAGGGTGGTATTTATAGGAGGGGAGAGTTGATAGGTGGTTGGTGGCTTGTCTTCTTTCTTTTCTTTTCTTTGTCGTCTCGTCTTTAAATTAAATTGAGGTCTCGACTTTGGCTCGGGATTTGTCGATAAAATCTTGAACTCGTCTTATAATTTCTTCATTTATTAGACTTGGGTTCTTTGACTTGTAAATCTTCCGTTTTTGGTCCTTTTCTTCAATAAATCTTTAAAATAGGCCCATTGACTTTCAATCTTTTGCACTCTCGATCTTTTGACTTCGTCTTTTCTTGTTTTCTTTGATAAAAGCCCGTGTTTTCTTCCTTTTTCATCTTTTGGTCCTAAAACACAATAAAAACACAAACCGCGCATAATTCCGACTTTTACGACATAAATTACACGTTTTGTCTTGGTTATTATTATAATTAAGTGGTAAAAGGATGGGTGTTTTCACACCTATCACCGCGTAGGCACTCGAAGTGTTACCACCGTTGGTAATACACTCGGAGAAATCATGACCTCCACCACAATACATACATGAAACCTCAACCGCTTTAGACGTAGCGGGAGCACTTTGTTCACCAACTTTGAATTCAATTAAAAGACCTTTAAGCTTATCAAAGATTTTGTTTTCCAAGTTCGCCTCAATTTGGCAAGCATCGATGGTATTGGACAATGAAGGTGAAGTCGAAGACGAAGCCTTACGAACACTCGATGTGTTATGAGGACTATACACCTTAGATCTATTCTCAATTATCAACAACGCTTCCTCAACCGTTTTACACAAAATATTACCACCCGCGGTGGTATTAAGATAATCCCTTTCATGATCATTCAAACCATTGTAAAACGTGTCAATTTGATGCAACTCGGATAAACCATGATGAGGACACTCATGTAACATTTCCTTAAACCTATTCCAAGCCGTTGAAAAACTCTCATTAAATTCTTGTGAAAATTTTGAAATCTCGTTTTTTAAATGCGTAGTCTTAGAGGGCGGAAAAAATCGGTTCACAAATTTTGAAACGAGATCCTTTCACGTCAATATAGAATTGGGTGGCTCTTTCTCTAACCAAATTTTAGCGGGCCCCGCTAAGGAATACGGAAAAAGCATCATCTTAATCGAATCATTAGCAATATCCTTAAATTTGCAAGTGGCGGTAAGACGATTGAATTGGCGGATATGGTTGTGCGGGTTGTCCTTTTCATCACCACGGAATTTGTTGTTTTGGATCATCGACAACAAACCCGTTTTCACTTCAAAATTTTCCGCAAGGATAGCGGGAATAACAATAGCCTCTCCATAACCCTTGGTGGGTGCTTGAAGTAACTCCATCATAGCCAGATTCGCCATGGTTGGTTCTTCTTCTACGATAAGTTCGTCAATAGGAGACTCCTCACTAGAAAGATTAGGAGTATGTGTGGACTCCTTTCGGTTTTTTCATTTACGTGCACGTCTTGCTTGATTACGAGTAAGCATAAACGTCATGTACAACGTGGGGATGAGCAAAGAAGATTCTTTTTGGTGTTTTTAATTTTTCGATTTTTTTATGGTTTTTGATTGTTTTTACTTTTTTTTTTTGGATTTTGTGATTGTATTAGGTAGACAAAAATCTACAAATCTCCTCCTTAATCAAATCTCTTGATTAAAGAAGCCTCAAGGAATGAAAACGATCACGTGAAGTGAACGCCTTCGATGACTTTAGAACGTCGGTGGAACACCAAAACGTTCAAGAGGATTTAATCAAATGAAACCAAGAAAATATATATGATACTTAGATAATACTTTGGTTGGTAAACCCACGATTAGCCCTTTTTATCTAAACACTCACAAGCAAGCGGGGAAACTAGGCGGCACGAAGCACTTAAGAGCCTTTTTCCTTAGGGTATATTTTATAATACCCGCCTTATACCCACCTTATAGTTTGTGTTTTTCAAAATTAGGCTTCACGAGAGTATTTATCTACTTTGCCTTTTCTTTCTTGTTTGAGATTAGAATACAATGATTGAGTAATGACCTTCCAATCAAGGTTGTGTTTTCATACTTTTGGAGTACTTGTGAATTTATTTTTCTACGTATACAATATAGTAATAGTATTCACACAAAAAACAAAAAACCGATAATACGTATTAGTAGAGTGCTACTAATACAAATAGATACTATGGCTATATAAAAGCAACAATTGTTCAAATCAAAACACAACACGCCTCCCCGGCAGCGGCGCCAAAATGATGTAGTGGTTTTACGTGTTTTAGAAAAAAGAACGTAATTAGGGCAAGTATTAACAAATGATTTAGGAAAACTAATAAGTGTGAAAACACTTATCCTTTTACCACTTATTTCCAATAATAACAAGACCAAAACATGTATTTTATGTCGTAAAAGTCGGAATTATGCGTGGTTTGTGTTTTTATTGTGTTTCAGGATAAAAATATGAAAAAGGGAGGAAACACGGGCTATCACGGGCTTTTATCGAAGAAAAAGACAAAAGATAAGTCAAAAGATCAAAAGTGCAAGAAGAACGGAAGTCAAAGGCCTATTCTGAAGATTTATCGAAGGAAAAGTCTAAAGACGGAAGTTTAACGAAGTCGAAGAACCAAGTCTATTAAAAGAAGAAAAATAGAAGACGAGTTCAAAATTATCATTCGACTAATCCCGAGCCTAAGTCGAGAAAGACGAGAAGAAAAGAAGAAACAAGCACTTTCCACCTCCCCTATATATAGTTAGAAAATAGTCATTAAGGACGAGTCTTCATTTTTAGTCTTTAATTTTCTAGTTTTATTTTTAAGTGTGTTTTATTTTTCTTCTCTCTAAATTTTCAAGCTTATCAAATCTTCATCTTAATCTTGTAATCTTTGATATTAATCTTTAATATAATCAAGTTTATTTCATAATTCTCATTCTACCTTTCTTAATAATCTATTGTTTTTGCTTAATTAATCATGTAGTTGGTCTAGTTTTGTTAATGATGTGATTGTTTTGCTTATTTGATTGTGCTTATTGAGTTGGTGTGTTTAGAGTTTTTAGATTAAGGTGCTTATTTGATTCATTTTTATGTTTAATAGTTTTTAAAATAAGTTGATTTTGGTAGTTTAATATTTTTATAAAAAAGTTGATTTTAAATTTTTGATTATTTAGTGTTTTTAAAAGTTTTTAAATTGTGACTTATAAGCTTTTTCTTAAAATTGATTTGGTTAATTTTTGGATAAGTGCATAATTGGTTTTAGCTTATTTTTAGATTTTGCTTAATTTTATTTTAATCCAAAATACACTCAACCCTAATTTCCCGAGTTAGGTTCTGATTCAGATTTTCCCGAATTATATTAATATCATGAATTCCGAATTATGTAAAGATCTGAATATTCCGAGTTAGGTTATGTATTTGTGGATTCCAAATTATTGTGACTCATTATTCCGAGTTGCTTGTATTTCTCTTATTCCGAGTTAAGTCAGAAATTTGTGCATTCCGAACTACATACTTGGTCTTTTTCCCGAATTACGTGTGGAAGAATATTCCGAGTTATGTCAAGGATTTATATTCCAAGTTACATCAATGTCTTATATTCCGAACTATATGAGAAATGAATATTCCGAACTGTGTATTGAATGTGATTCCGAATTAGATCATGAAGTATATTCCGAACTAGGTTCAGCTTATTGATTCCGAACTACGTCAGATTATTGGATTCCGAACTAGGTCGTGAGTGTATTCCGAATTGGATTCTTGATCTTGTATTCCGAACTACTTAAGGAACTCTATTTCGAATTAGGTCGAAGATAGAGTATTCTGAATTATCAGAGGCACAAGTATTCCGAACTAGGTTCAAGGTGAACAAATTCCGAATTAGATCAGAATTTACATTCCGACTTATGTCCAGTATTTGGTTTCCTTATTTATTTTAAAACCTTTATTTTTCCCGCCATTTTCTTAAGTGTTATTTTATTCGTTTTAACTTAGATGTATTTTAAAGTTTTCAAAATTTGCTTTTTAAAGTTTTTGTAGAAAACCTAAATCGGATCCGGTGGTCTAATGTGGTGGTAGATGGTGGTGGAAGCCATTGTTGAACTTAGAGAGAGAGAAGAGAGGTTAGATGTGTGTGAAAGATAAGTAAATGAATAAAAGGTGAAATGTTACACAACCAACACCCCTCCTTGGAAGCTAAGGAGGGGTATATATAGTCACACACGACATGCTTAACAGTACAAGAACCTAGTCTAGTCTAAACGTGTGTGACTATGATAACTAATGGGAATTCTTAAATGTCGTCACATAAAGTGAGTTTCCAACAATCTTCCCCCATGGGACGACGTGTAGAATTCCTTACAATATTTTTTCCTAACAAGTACATAATGATAAGAACAGGAGCTTTCATGAAGCGTTCAATGCTGATGATGTCTTCTGAGGCCTTTGACTTCAAAACGACTCATCTTTAACTTGTAGTAGAAATACTGTAACGGCACGAGCTAAGTAACCCATACACTTCTGGTTAAGGAGAAGCTTCTGAATTAGCTTCCCCCTAATTCATGCCACATAAACTTGATGTAGAAGCTTTTTAAATAGCTTCCCCCTAAATCGACAAACCTTGTAAGCAACTTGAAAGTTTGGGGTACACCAAGTAGATCAACAACTTCTCTTCTCACGCTTGAATAATTCTTCTGAATTTTTCTTCCCCCTGAAAGTTCAAGTTATGCATACCAGAAAGAATCAAGACATTTCTTCCCCCACATAGTTGAAGAAAGTAAATCAACCCCCATTATGAAGCTCAAATACTGAAGTAGACACTTTATCCCATTCATGAAGTTGACATCGTAACACCAGAGTCAATTAAGTCCCGGAAATGCACATATCTTCTTCCGGAGATGCACCAGAGTCAATTAAGTCCCGGGAATGCATATAGGATAATGATGATGAATAATTGCAACAACCAAACAATTAATCATCGAATCAGTAGTGTACCGTTTAGAGATTGATAACGCCACGAGTTAAAACACTGATTTTCTCTGCGGCTATGACAAATGTCATCCCGGAATGTCTTCAAATCAAAAGAAGATACGACGTTCATCACGTGTACTCGTTGTGCGTTCAATGTGTCTTCTTCTTCCCCCTTGATGGTTTCGAAACTCGGAACCATCAATAAATTGTAAGCACATGAACCTGAAAATCTCGAGAGAATAATAAATAAGCTTAATTATATTCGGTGAGAATCAGCTGTTGATTGAAAATCTCTTCTCATAAACTCTCCATGGCCATCTTTACCAACCCACTTGAAGCCAATTTGAAGTGACCACTGATGGAATGAACCAGATACATCAAACATGAAGCTGAATAAGAATCCTTCGATCTTGTGACTTAAGCTTGCACTATTGTTGAATGAAGAACGGTGGATAAAATTTTAAGTGCCCAATGCATCACTAAAGATGTCTATAAGCACAACCCCTCTTGAAATTATCCACGTCGACTATGCGCGTGACACTGAGTACAACAAAGTAACCCCTTTGAGTGATAGTTATCCGAGTCATCAACCATCCACCCCGAACCCGGAAACCAGATAACCAAGTCTTCATTCTAAGATGAAGCACGAACAAGTTATCTATTGAAAGATAAAATAAATACACGCCTTCGAAAAATTCGTCTCCGTCTTCAAATAATTAATATCCGATCCACAAAAAAATCTGTAGTCACTCAAAATCGCCCAAATTTCTTGGTCTCGTCAAAATAAATTTTGTTACGATGTCACGTCATTTTTGTCACGGCACTTTAATCCCGACAATATGCACAAAATTTTATTCAAAATAATTTATTTTGAAATCAAAAACTTGTTTACATTGTGTAATTAAACAAAACGTCCCATTTCAATGTCTTTTGAAATAAAACTTGAGTCCATCACATCTTCATGGCCCATAGCCCATACCACAGCCCGGCCCGTCTGTGATTGAAACACCCGGTCCAAGAGAAGGCTAATAGAAGCCACCTTGTGATGTCCGCCCCCCAGTATTGTAGAAAGCCACGTGTGATCAACATAAACCACAAAAGAAACGGTCCAATTAGGAAGCAAGGATGTGGGATATAAAACTTAGATTAACCCTAATTTTTCTCACACACCTAATATTAGCCGCCCCCTTTCTCTCTCACTTCCCCACTTCATCTCCTCCGTCCCCTCCAAATTACATCTCCATCTAAACAACTAATCCAATCTCAAAGCATCGAAACCTCCGTCTCAAATCATCAAGATCAACAAATCATACCCATCTACACAATCAAAACTGCGACCCCCTCATCTATCTTATCACACCCGTAGGTAATAAAACCCACGAATCGGTCAACCAAATGAAGCTTCAAGATCTATTACGATCTCAGGTAGGTCCGGTTTTGGATAAACTCGAATAAAAGACAGATTATAACAAACTTGTTATTAATCTTCTTTATATTCGAAAATTAAGATGCATGTCGGTTTTGTTGATTTAATCGAAAAAAAAAATAAAGATTATAACAAGCTTGTTATAAATCTTATTTTAATTTCGTATATTTAACATTGGTTAAAAACCAAACAACGATCTGTGATGATGACTTATTTAATAAACACGATCTATAAAGATCTTTGCTAATTAGACGAATCTGAGATCTATATTAATTGTCTGTTTTGTGTCGAGTCTACAATTGGTATCAAGAGCATGGGATGAGATAAAGGCTTGTTCTTTGTGTTAGGTTGTGTATTTACATTCGTAGAGTGTAAACTACCTTTTGGCCGAAACTTTCAAATTTTTTTTCTCGTTTGATCTTAGTGATAAGTAGTGTAACATAGGAATTTGGGCTTAAACGTGTTCTTGGTATCTTAGATTTCATTAAAACTTCAGGTTTCTTGGATCAAAAGTGCTAGAAAGTGTGTTTTTCAACATTCCGAAATTTCAGCAGACGCTTCCATCGGAAAGTACAAAAAGTACTTTGGCCTCCATCGCAATACTTTAACCATCGGAAAGGGTTAGGGTCCTACTTTGCGATCATTGGATTTTCATTACTTATTCCGATCTGAATCTTTCCGATAGCTTTTGCGATCTGAGATTCCGACGGGTATAAGGAAGGTGTATTAAGTCGTTACTCTGCTCAAAATTTGCAAACCACTTTGCGATCTAAGATCATTGCGATAGATATCTCATTGCGATCTGAAGCATTCCGATAGATATCTCATTGCGATCTGAAGCATTCCGATAGGCATCTCATTGCGATCTGAAACATTCCGATACCATCATTATTGCCACAAGGTTACATTGCGATCTAAAATCATTACGATCTGAGCTTATTCCGATAGTGAGATTTTCCGATCTAGGTATTCCGACAGAAAAACATTGCGACAGAACTGGTTTTAGATACTTAGTGGATTTTCTTCTATTTGGCATTTAATTTGGAAACGTTCAAAAGCTAATACTACAACAAGATAACAACATCTTTTAGTTAACAACACAAAAAACTCATAACCTTTATTTCATTGTTCGATCATCTTTGATAATCTTATTCAAGGGATCACAAAATGAATTCACATTCATTTATGCCAACTATGACTTCACTCACCGATATATCGATCATTTCGGGTACCGATACTCGCCCGCCTTTGCTCATCAAAGACTTATTTGAATCATGGCAAAGTCGAATGAGAACATACATCATGGGCAAACAAAGTGGTCGACTTATGCTAGAATCAATTGACAAAGGTCCATTAGATTGGGGAGAGGTTACAGTCAACAATGTGACAAGGCCAAGGCAGTATCATGAGTTAACCGATGCCAACAAACTCATTGCAGATGCCGATGAAAGGGCTGTGCAAACAATTCTTCAAGCCCTTCCACCTGATATCTTCAGAATGGTGAGTGAACATAAAGTGGCTAAGAATCTTTGGGATCGACTTGCGGTTTTGCTACAAGGGACATCTCTCACTAAGCAAGAACGAGAATGTCAATTATATGATTTGTTTGATCGATTCCAATACATTCCAGGGGAGACTCTTCATGATTTTTACTGGCGTTTTACTACTCGGATGAATGACATGAATGTCTATAATCTAAGGATTGAACAATTTCAGTTAAACACCAAGTTTTTGAACACACTACCCCCTGAATGGAGTCAATATGTGACGGATGTCAAAATGATTCGTGATCTACACAAGTCCAATTTAGATCAACTATATGCTTTCTTACAACAACATGAGAAGCATGTGATCCAAAACCGAATTTCTCAAGGACCTTATCATGAACCAATGGCATTATTGGCAAATCATCCTACACTATCATATCACAACTCTCAGCTTGTTGTAGGACACAAATCTTCATATCAACCTGTGTATCAAACACCAAGCTTTCCACAGTACTCGATTCTGCCACCGCCACCAACATCTTATCACCAACAAGCAACATCATCATCACAAGGAGCTTCACACCAGTATTCACCGTATCAACCTCCTACCAACCCTGTTAGTACCTATCCACAACTCGAGGCTCCTCAACATCATTACTCACACCAAGAAAGTGTTCCAACCAATCAGTTTGTTGCTCAACCAGCATCAGCATTATACTGTGAAGATGACATCCCTGTCCCTGAATTTAAACAAGGAGATAGCCATACTGAAGTCCTAGCTCTGTTGTCTGCATTTTTAAGTCAAACTTTAAACAAAAGAGGTTACCGAGGTTCAGCACCAACTAACAATCAGTTAAGGAACTCGTCTAACTCTCGACAACAAGCAACAATTCAGGACGGCAGGGTCATGGTGCAACCACTTCAAGGGAGATCAAATTCGTCTAATGCTGGTGCACGTTCATCCAATACTACGGCTACAAGGGCCAACAGCACTGGTAAAATGAAGGTGGTTATTTGCTACAACTGCAAAGGGGAAGGGCACATGGCCCGAGAATGCAAGCAGCCTAAGAGGAGAAGGGACGACACTTGGTTTAAGGAAAAGATTTACTTGGTGAATGCTCAAGCCCAGGGTCGTGAGCTTGATGAAGAAGAATTGGCATTCCTTGCAGATCCAGGAGTAGCGGAAACTGATCATCCCACAACAGTCGTCACCAACAATGCTGCTTATCAATGTGATGATTTGGATGCATATGACTCGGATTGTGATGATTTTAACACCGCTAAAGCAGCTCTTATGGCAAATCTTTCACTCTATGGGACTGACACCATTGCTGAGGTACCAAATACTGCTACAAATACTAGCATTGTACCTTATCAAGTTGAGCAAATGTCCGAGTATTCGGAAGAGCCTCCGGTGGTTAGTAATTCAATCGATGAGACAAACAATGATAGCAATAACATTGCAAGTCCTCAGATTTTGAGTGAACCACAACCGGAAGCTCCTATGACTATTAACTCGTCTGCTCAACCTGATTTGGTTATGGTCCCTGCATCTTTGCTTAGCAGAATGAATATTGCAGTCCGTGAAACCCTTAATGCTAATCAGACTTTATCTGCTGAGCTTGCTTTGCATAAAGACAAGGTTAAAACCTTGGAAATGACTCCTGTGTCCACTACCTTAACCAATCCTGAATTTGATAGGTTTAGGAAAGTTCAAATGGACAATCTGCTTGAAATTGAAAGTTTAAGAGCAAACCTTTCGAATGAGCTTAAAGAAAAAGAGTCAGTCGTCACTAATTTTCAACAACTTCAAACAGATTTTGAAATTCTGGAATCCAAACAGCTTGAACTGGAAATTAAGACGTCTAACAGAATAAAAGAAACGGAACTTAAGCTTTTAAAACAATATGCCGCTTCACATCTAGTACACTTGTTTCATGCTTCATTTAAAGAGTTCAACTTATCGCGTCTCATAGACTTACCACCTAACCCGGGTTATGCAAAGCAAGCACTTAACCACAACCCCCGACTGTATGATGCAACAAAGTTAGGTTTGGCATTAGACCCGATAGTGTTCTCAAGTGATTCTATATCACCATACGATGAAAAGCAGTTAAAATTACTTTTGACATATCCTGAATACGATTATGCTTCAATGAATGCAAAAAATGCCACAATAGATCTTAGAACTCGTTTTAATATGAAAAAGAAAACTCTCCAAACATCCACTTTCATGCCGACTAGAGAATGCCTTAGTATAATTCCTACACTTGTCAACTCGGACAAACCAAAGGAAATTCCTAAGAATCTTCCCCCGGTTAGTACGGTAAGGCTCAGTATTGAAGAAATTGGGCAATACCTTACCGATTTTGACAAGGTCATTTTGGAATGTACGACTTCAACGGCTCAAACTGCTGGAGAATGGGCATTCGAACACATGAAATCGGTGTTTGAAGAAGCGATCGTTCCATTTGTGGACCATATTAAACAAGGAGTCTATGATCTAGTGTGTAATTTACAATTTGAGCTTGGTGAAGTTCAAAAAGTTTTCAATAACATGGATGATGCTTATGAACAACACTTAATCGAAAAGGAAAAGATTTTATCAGAATATGACTGCTTTTTAGAACATATGGTGTCTCTTGAAGTGATGCAAGTTGTTACTACTCAATATACTCGTGAAATTTCATCTACTGTGAATATTTGTGATGATGTGCATAAATCTGTGAATAATATTGAACATGTGAATACTGTAGAAAATCATTCTTGTCATGAATCCAACGCTGAATTTTTAAAGCTTCAGGATTCATATAATACACTTTCAAAAAGTTTTAACGAGCTTCAACAACATTCTATATCTCTTGAAATTGAGAATCAATCTATAAATGAAACTCTTTCAAAACTAAATGAAGGTGGAAACTCCGTTGAGATAAGTGACAAGATGATTCAGATGGTTCAAAATTTAGAAGATGAAATGATGAGACTTAAGAGAGAATTAGTAGAAACAAAAACGGAACTAGAGGCTGCAGAGGCTAATAATCATGTCCTAGAAACAAGAATTAATTCTATACTAGGAGAGCATGAACAAGTAAGGCAGGGAGACTCACAAATTTCTGGTTCAATAGAAGAACACATCGCGTTTAATGCGACAGAGCGAAAGTCTTTAATTGACAAACTGAACAAGAAATGTGAGGAAACCTCTGACCTAAAAATTCAGCTCATAGATAAAAACATGGTTTTGGCCGAGTTAAAGGAGACACTTCGCGTCACCCGACAAGAAGTTGTTGATAACTTAGCTACTGACTCTGCCCCGTCCACTAGTGCTCCAACAACCAAGTCAGTAGTGCTTTACAAGAATCCACTTCACAAGAGAAACCAGGTTACCTATGATGATTATATGAGGAATGCCATTAAGCATGTCGATCTTCTTAGGGATATTTTAGACGATCTGTATGCCTTAGATCCCTTAAGTAGCGACTATTATTCGGCTCATGAATATGTTAAGCGAGTTCAATATTGCCTAGCATATTTGCAATACATAGGTACACCAGGTTCTGCACTACTTAATAATAAGCCCATTGCTGTCACTCCATTCAATAAAACTCCAGGAGCAAAACCGTCATTGACACTATCAAGCAAGGCACCTTTAAAATCTGTCACTAATGTTCCCTTGGCTTCTACAGGAGTAAAAGTGTCCACTAAGGCTAAAGGATCTCGAGGAAAGAAAGATAGGATCAAGCCTTCCACTAATAGGACTCAGAAGAAGCAAGTAGAAGTGCACCCTAGGAACGTTGTTTCAGTTTTAAATAAAAAGAATCATGTAGCTAAGACAAAAGGTCCTCTTTATGAGTGGAAACCTAAGCAAAATGTGAATTCTAATGCTAAATGTTGGAATTGTAACGAATGTATGTTTTCTAAGCATCATGATTTATGCCTTATTGATCACGTGAATGAAATGCATGCTATTAAGAACAATCTTGAATGGAAGCCAACAGGTAAGAAATTTACTCACGTTGGGTGGCAATGGAAACCCACTGGTAGGACCTTTACTGCAAATGGAACTACGTGCCCTTTAACTAGGATCACATCCACGGAAGTTAGGTCTAAGCGTCCTTTAAATAGGAACACTAGCACTAAGAAAAGGAACAAGCGCCCTTTAACTAGGTCTACCTCCACTAATGTGCCTACCAGTGGTAATGTCCCCAGTCACAAAGTACCTCAGAATACTAGACAACTAGAATCTAAGCCAATCACTAGTAAGAAAATCTGGAAACCTAAAGTTTTGTCTGATAGCAAATCTAAGATAACTATATCTGTATCTGCTAACTCAGAAGAACAATTAGAATCCGATACATCGTCTATGTTTGGTAAAATTTTCAGGTCGTCCAAATTATTCTTTGGTATTTGGACTCGGGGTGCTCCAAACATATGACTGGAGACCGCTCGATGCTCAAAAATTTCGTCAGCAAGTTTCTAGGAACGGTAAAATTCGGCAACGACCATATTGTAAAGATTATGGGTTATGGTGAATATCAAATTGGGAATGTCACGATTTCCAGGGTTTACTATGTAGAGGGACTTGGTCACAATCTATTTTCAGTAGGACAATTCTGCGATTCTAATCTTGAAGTGGCCTTTCGACAACATACTTGCTTCATTCGCGATCTTGCAGGAAATGATTTGTTAAAGGGTTCTCGAGGGGATAATCTATATACTTTGTCTATTCAAAACATGATGGCCGCCTCTCCTGTTTGCTTACTCTCCAAAGCATCGAAGACCAAGTCATGGTTGTGGCATCGTCGGTTATCTCATCTTAACTTTGATGCTATTAACCATTTGGCTAGAAACGAACTTGTTCGTGGTCTTCCGAAACTTAAGTTCGACAAGGATCATTTATGTTCCGCATGTTCATTGGGGAAAAGCACCAAGAAATCTTACAAACCTAAAGCAGAAGACACCAACCAAGAACCACTATATCTTTTGCACTTGGATCTTTGTGGGCCAATGCGTACAGCAAGTGTGAGTGGTAGAAAATACATCCTCGTCATAGTGGATGATTTCTCAAGGTTTACATGGGTAAAATTTTTAGCATCTAAGGATCAAGCACCAGAGTATATCATTACATTCTTAAAGATGATCCAAGTACGTTGTAATGCTACTGTTCGCCGCATTCGGACTGATAACGGCACTGAGTTCGTTAATCAGACTCTTCGCACTTATTATGAACAGGTTGGTATTTCTCATGAAACATCTGTGGCTCGCACTCCACAACAAAATGGTGTCGTTGAAAGACGTAACCGTACACTTATGGAAGCTGCTCGAACTATGTTGATTTATGCGAATGCACCTTTATTCTTATGGGCAGAAGCAGTGGCAACCGCATGTTATACCCAAAACCGCTCAATCATTCGCAAACGTCATGGTAAAACTCCATATGAGCTTCTTCATGGACATAAACCCGATATTTCCTTTCTTCATGTGTTTGGTGCACTTTGCTATCCAAATACAAATAGTGAAAATCTGGGAAAACTTCAACCGAAGGCTGATATTGGAATTTTCATTGGCTATTCACCTGCAAAGAAGGCTTACCGGATTTATAACCGTCGTCTTGGCAAGATTGTAGAAACTTTGGATGTCGATTTTGATGAGCTGACAGCGATGGCTTCTGAGCATCACAGCTCTGAACCCGCTTTACACGAGATGGGAACCGGTACAATCAGTTCCGGCTTACTTCCCAACAACCCTACTTCTCCATCATTCACACCACCAACAAGGTCCGAGTGGGATAAGTTATTTCAACCTATGTTTGATGAATTCTTTGATCCACAGAGTAATGATTCTTCAGTACCCGTAGCAGTGGCTCCGATTCCCGTAGTTGTTGCTCAAGATAATGGAAATGAATCCGAGGCAACTACTGTTACTCTTGATCAAGATATACCATCCCCTACCAATTCTCAAACAACACCTGAATCATCACCCCCACTCGTTCCTAATGATGTTGAAGAGGAATTATATGATCACGATCTGGAATACGCTCACTTACAAGAGCTTCCTTTCTTTGGTTCACACATACCTGATGACCCTACGGGTGCGTCTACTTCAGAGGAAGCTCCTGCAATCGTTCACTCCCGTCCACCAAGGATTGAAACTCACAACACTAAATGGACAAAGGATCACCCAATCCGAAATATTATTGGTGACATCGATCGACCAGTCTTAACACGTCATCAACTCCAAGAACATGCATTATATTGCTATTTTGATGCATTTCTATCAGACACTGAACCTAAAAACTGGCAACAAGCCATGACCAAATCATCATGGATTGAAGCAATGCAAGAGGAACTTAATGAATTCCAACGTCTTGAAGTGTGGGAATTAGTTCCGTTACCCAGCAACGTGGAAATCTTGACACTGTTGTGGGTATACAAGGTTAAACTTGATGAGTTAGGTAGTGTTCTGAAAAACAAAGCTAGATTGGTCGCTAGAGGTTACAAACAAGCTTTGGGTATCGATTTTGAAGAATCCTTTGCTCCGGTTGCACGTTTGGAGGCAATTAGACTATTCCTTGCTTATGCTGCTCATATGAATATGATCGTCTACCAAATGGATGTTAAGACGGCATTTCTTAATGGTGAATTAAGGGAAGATGTCTATGTAAGCCAGCCGAATGGATTCGTCAATTCAGAGTATCCTAATCATGTGTACAAGCTCAAGAAGGCTCTTTACGGGTTGAAACAGGCTCCACGCGCGTGGTATGATCTCTTATCGACGTATCTCATCTCCAAAGGCTTCTCCAAAGGCAAAGTAGACCCCACATTATTCATTCTCAAGGAGGACAACGACATGATACTGGTACAAATTTATGTTGATGATATAATATTTGCTGCTACTAATCAACGTTTGTCTGACCGTTTTGAGAAAATTATGTCCACACGCTTTAAGATGTCGATGATGGGAAAAATTTCATTTTTTCTAGGGTTGCAAATTTCTCAGAATCCCAGAGGCATCTTTATTAATCAATCCAAATTTGCTCTTGAATCCTTAAAGAAATATCACTTTGAAAACTGTGACCCCGTGGATACTCCAATGGTGGAGCGATCCAAGTTAGATGAAGATAAGGAAGGGATAGCTGTCGATCCTAAACTTTACCGTGGAATGATCGGCACCCTTCTCTATCTGACTGCTAGCAGGCCTGATTTGCAATTTGCTATAGGCATGTGTGCCCGGTATCAGGCTCGGCCTACCGAAAAGCACTTACATGTTGTGAAAAGGATCTTTCGGTATCTAAAAGGAACACTTAATCGTGGTCTGTGGTATCCGAAGGATTCTTCTATTGCTTTAATTTCATATGCAGATGCAGATTATGCCGGGTGTCAAGATACAAGACGTAGCACTTCTGGCAGTGTGCAACTCCTTGGAGATAGACTTATCAGTTGGGCATCAAAAAGGCAGAAAAGCGCTGCGATATCAAGTACTGAGGCTGAATACATAGCTATGTCTGGTTGCTGTGCTCAAGTTCTTTGGATGAGATCACAATTGACTGACTACGGCCTTGGTTTCAACAAAATCCCGATGTACTGTGATAACAAAAGTGCAATCGCTCTATGCTGCAACTATGTTCAACACTCTCGAGCAAAGCACATTGACATCCGCTACCATTTCATCAAGGAGCAAGTGGAAAATGGAGTGATCGAATTATACTTCGTCAACACTGAGTATCAGCTGGCAGATATATTCACAAAGGCTTTAGATCGAGCACGCATCGAGTTCTTGATCGAAAAGCTAGGCATGAAATCATTTTCACCAGCGACACTTAAGGAGTTGGCAGAAGAGTCTGAAGAATAGTACTGGTAAACTATTCTCTAGTATCCTTTTGATCGTGATCTTGTATATTATAGTACATACTTAAACCATCAAAAGCAAAATACAAAAATATAAAACCTAGAAAAACCATAAAAAATATAAAACCAAGAAAATCCATAAAAAATATAAAATCAAGAAAACCCAAAAATATTTTTTCTTTTCAAATTTCGGGCATGTCTTTTAGTACGGTAATATTTACGGCTTTAGAAATGTCGATTACTATTGACACGGCGCCATAAATAGAGTCCGTATAAAAGTTGTACAAGTTTTAAAACATGCCCATTATGGCTTGTAGTTATTTCTGACTGCAACCCGCTTTTCATATTAAAGTCACGTATTTCTTTTGAAAACGTTGGCTCACAACGGGAATTAAGTTTCTCGGGCAAGGTTTTACTTCAAACCTTGTAAGGGGCCAAGTTTACTTAATAACTTGGTCTAACACAAATTCGTGTACGTTTCAGTGCACTTATCTTGTTTAAATAAGAGAAATCTTATTTCCACCAGAATCGTTCTATACAATCACTTAATCGGCAAATGTCCTCATTTATAGTTGTGTCCCTAATATCCTTGATTACAGCTCTTTAATTAGAAAACGGGTCAGGGATTAAGGGGGAGCAAATATAAATTCTTTAAAGTTAACAAATTTGGTCACTCAACAGGTTACTCAGAAAATATTAAGCTACCCATCATCTTCAGTTACGCTATGTGTGCTATGTGTGAATTAAGTATATCCTGGATAGGTCATTAACATTTTGGCGAAAAGTATTTGTGTTTGTGTTTGGGAATAAGTCTATTATGTGCCAAGATAACTTGCACTTTCATTTACAAAATAGGGGGACTCGTTTTGCAAATTGGCAAAAATGGGAGGGGATTGAATTAACTTTGACCAAGTCAACAACAAACCCCCCCCCCCCCCTATCTCACCTTCCCGTCGCATTTCAAACAAACACAAAACACAGTTCTCTCTCTGCCATTGTTAAGGATCTCAAACAAGCTTTAACTTGATTCAAGACTGATTAAGTGCCTCATTATCTAGGTAAATCTATTGTTTATTAACATTCGTTAAACTCGTTTCATCATCAAATCAAACATAGCAACGACTGTCTCAAATCTCTCGATTTAGGGTTATAATTTTTGCGATAAACATGTATTTTTAGTGCTGGGATTTGTTAAGGATACCCTTTTACACAATGGTCTTGTTCAGAATTGCTTAAAACGCTGCCTAACACTCCAGATCGTGAAGTCAAACATGAGATCGAATCCCAGTCACGGATTTCGATGCAGATTGCGATAATGCTTTGCGATGACATCATTGCGATGAGTCATTTCGATGATTCGTTGCGATGGGCATTGCGATGAGTTATTACGATGACTCATTGCGATACTCATTGCGATGAGTCATTGCGATGGTTCTATTGCGATGGGTTGTTGCGACGAATCATTCCGATGGTTTGTTGCGACAGGCTCATTGCGATGGACTTTCGTTGATTCATTGCGATGGAATGTTGCGATGGCACATTCCGATGTGACATTGCGATGGTTTCGCACTATGTATTGCGATAGGGTATATTGCGATGATTATTCAGTTATTCCGATGGAAATGCACATATTGCGATAGCCTTAGATATTGCGATAGGATTTCATTAGGATTACGATGAATGTTTCATTGCGATGGTATGGCTAGGATTTTGATAATTTGCTACATTACGATGGAATTTGGTCCTTTATTCTTATGCTATTGCCTTAGGATATACCATGAGTTTCGCCTTGATTGCACTAATCTTTCTTTAGCTTTAAGTTCTTTAGGGCCATTTAAACGAAACCAAGTGTTGTTGAAATAAGCCAATTTTTATCTCATAAGAATACTTGAACGGTTTCTTATTACAAAAGTTCATCTTAGTTAATAAGTTGATTCCGATGTAAACAAAAGAGATACAAATTACTTACTCAATATCTTGGGTTTATGTTTCCAGGCCATGGCAGACAAAGCTTCATCTTTGTTCAAGCCCACTATCATTTGGATTGAGGGTAATCCTACAATTCCTGACGTAGTGGTTGAAACTAAATCAAAACCCACTGAAGTTTTGGTTGAAATCAAACCAAGACCTACTGAGGTGTTAGTAGACATCAAACCCAAACCTACTGAGGTAGTGGTTGAAACTAAATCAAAACCCACTGAAGTTTTGGTTGAAATCAACCCAAAACCTGTTGAGGTTTTGGTCATGACCACCAAGAAATCCAAATATTGTAAGAACTAAGGCTAGGTCAGTTTCTCCTTAGAATAAAATTATCCCTGGCATTCATGCTATTTTCCTAAGTGCATTGCTATATGTAAAGACCTTGTTCATCTGATGTATGTGTGAATGTTGTGGTAATAAGTGTAATGATATTTTTCCTGTGTTTAAATTTGGCATTGATTGAATATATCTACATGTGTTGTATATATCATTTGTGAATATGTCATCAAAGCAGGAAATGTCAATCACCGAGGAAGAACAACGAATCCGTGATCTTGAACTTGTCCCACTCAGTCATAGGCTCCCATATGCCGAGAACAACACTAGGTTGCAAGATGATTTTGATCCGCTTTTACCTGCCTTCAAAATTGCCACGGATATCCTAGACATATCACCCATCAGTGACACACTCAGCCGTACTGCATCTGTCCCCGAAGTCTACATTCATGAATTCTGGAATACTGCATCTTTCGATAACAAAATCATATCTTTCAAACTGAACAAAACACCAAGGGTACTCAACTTAAGCATTTTTAGGAAATTGTTTAAGCTCCCTAGGTTGGCACAAGGAGAACAATTTGTGCCTAACCCAAAGAATGATGAAGTGCTTCGAGTTATTCGTGCCATGAATTATGAGGGTGAAATTAACAGTCCATCACAATTTAACACCTCACACATAGGGCAACCCTGGAAAGCAATTATCACCATCATCGTCAAGTGTCTCACTGGTAAAACTAGGGGAACCGATGCAATGAGACCACCACAGGCTCACTTATTTTGGGGATTGTATACTGCATCAAAAGTCGATTATGCACTTCTTCTCTGGCAAGAATTTTGCTATCAAATTACTGGAACGAAGAAGAAATCCGTGCATCTCCCATTCCCGAGATTCACCAAGCTCATTATCCACTATTTTATGAAGAATGACCCAACCATTGACACTCGCGGGAAGTTCTTTTATCACACGAAAGATGATGATTATGTGATTCTCTCAATGAATGCAGACACAAATTCCACAAAGTATGCATTACTTCCTGCACTAGTACCTGACACGATGATTAATGATGGAATCAAGGAGAGTGATAAATACCAAGAAATGCTTCGTGACATCGACGCACAATTCAAGCGGGCAAATTTACCACCATCAGAGAAACAAAAAGGTAAACGCAAGAAACGAGTGTCACAGCGTCAACCAGCTGCTCCTAAAGATAAACGCTCAGGAAAAATGCAAATTGTTGATGAAGATGATGAAGATGAGCTGATCCACACAGAAGATGAACAAGAAGAAGAAGTACCACTCCGCAGGCCTAAGAAAGCAAGGAAAGCTAAAGGCAAAGAGGCAAGTGTTGCTCAAAATGATCCTGTTCAACAACAACTTTCTGAAGAAAAAAGACTTCGTATTATTCTTCAACAAAGTCGACAGGAAGCCTTTGGTGGATCAGGCTCAAGGGTATTTGATGACTTAGAAGATTTCGGTAATCCTGATGATGATACGGAATTCTTCGACGAAGAAGATACTTATGAAGCTGAGTATGAAGATACTGATACCTTTCAACTTGAAAGTCGGCAACCAAGTGAAGACCGTGAGAGCAGTGCTGACACAGATACAAGTATGATGTATCGGGATGCAAATATCACCACATCCCTGCCTGAACCGACTCACATGGTACTAAATGAAGATGCTCATGCAACTTTCATTCCAGACACACAACTTCAAAGTAAGTCTACTTCAAATTCTGATGATGTGTTGAAATATCTTAATTTCGAAGGGGAGGGTGTTGAGGTCACCAACACTGATCCGTCAACAAACGAACAAATGGTGGATGTCCCTATAACCACTATTACATCGACCAACACTTCCCTACTTTCAACCCCAATTATCAGTGAGGTCCCGACCACCACCATCACACCTGCAACTGTTGAACAACAAGTATCAACCACCACCATTACCACGGAATCTACACCGGCATCTACAGTTGAACAACCTGTATTAACCACCGTCCTAACCACTGCATCGACAACATCACCTATCCCAGTACAACCAGTATCATCCACGACCACTTTAACGGTTTTGGTTACACCTCCACCAACAGAACCACAAGCTTCCTCTACATCAAATCCTTTTCTCACAATCAATGATCCGTTGATCCTGTCTCTTCAACAACAACTAGAGGCTCAAGCTACCCAAATAGCTACGTTGGCAGAAAAGTTTGCTACTCCTCCAAAGGAACCGCATTCTGATGAGCCCATTCTTCAAAAACTATCAGACAAAGTGTCAAAGCTCAAAGAACAACATAAAGCATTTAGTAAAGAGAAGAAAACTCGGGATAAAGAAAACGCTGCTTTTCTCGGGTCAATTGACGAGCAGATGACCGCGATCATTCAACGCGAAGTCAAGTCTTATGTTGATCAACAATTACCACATCTGGTCGGTAATGGTCTATCTACTCTTCAAATCATGACATTGCTTCAGAAACGTCTGCTAGATTTGGGAGCTCATAAATCAAAATACAAACGCAAAGTTCTGCAATATCTCAACTACGCAATTGATGAAGAGAATCCTGCAGACACTACTGACTCTGAGTCTGATGATGAGAATGTGCTAGAAGAGGAAGATGACGAGGAACATGGTGAAAAGGATGATGAGAATGAGGATAAGGATAAGGAAGGAGATGAGGAGGATGAACAAGGAAAGGATAAGAATGGTGATGACGATAAGGACGAGGACGAGGATACAGATGATGGTCAGGATGACGATGACGATAATGACAAGGGTAATGAAGTCAGCAAGGGTGATAAGAATGACAACACTGGTACAAATGCCGACGAGACAAACAAGGATGACAATGAAACGGCCACCGAGAAAGGGTTCGAGGACATTGCAGAAACAGTTGCTGACACCACAGATAAGCCACTGGAAACAACAGTATCAGAAACTCAGCAGGCTGCTTCAGGTATATCTACTGCACCAGAATTCACTACTGATTCTCATATTGAGACTGTAGAATACATGCAAGCAGAAGAACCGACAGACACAATGCTTGAAGAAGAACATCACGATGATATACCGGTGACGCAAACTCAACCTTCCACATCCTCTACAGCTCAGCATGATGATGACATGGAAGTTGAAGATTTAAATGTTCCAGAACCGACATTTGCTGAGTCTCTTATCATTGATGATACGATACAAGAACAACTTTGGCTAACAAACGCAGCACCACATCATCCATTTGAAACTGCAACTGTAATGGAGATGACTCAATTCCTCAACAACCCTATCGACTTCTCGGCTTTTCTAAGGTACTCTCATGGGAAACCAACGATGACCCCGGATCTGATCAAAATGGCAGCTGCAAATGTGGACTTCTTTGATACCTTAAAGATCACCCACAATGAAGCAGAATATCACCTGAATGAGCTTACCAAAGCAATGAGAGCGACAACTACAGGAATTCAAACTCCCGTATTGCAACCTCTTACACCAACGGTCATCGCTAGTTCTGCCACTATCCCAATCGAGCATTTTGTCTCTCACGATCTTGAATACCTTGAAAATGGAGCAAAGAAGTATGCCACGTCACTAACAATGCTCAAGGCTGTCAATTTGGAGAATGTTCCTTGGATAGAAGACAAAGTGCCTGACTCAATCTGGAGAAAGAAGCTGCTCAAATTTTATGACACCTATGCTTCACTTGGCATATCTCACTGGGACAAAAAGAAGAAGTTAGCCTATAATCACTTCCATCGTCCTAAGAGAGGTGCTTCTATCGTCTCATCTCACAGAATCAAAAGTATCCTTGGGGCAACTACTCAGACGGTTTTCGGTTACGATTACTTAAATGTAATCTTGCTCAAACGTACCGATGAGAAAGAATTCCGCATTGACGAAAGTGATCTCCAGTACCTTCAACTCGAAGACATAGAAGATCTATTGCTGCTTTTGGCTCAAGAGAAAGTTGATCATCTATCACCTGATATTGTCATAGCCTTGAGTTCAAACTTTCGTCAATATGCCAGGAAAATTGTCATTCAACACCGGGTGGAAGATTTTCAACTTGGGGTAGAAAGCTATCAGAAGAAGTTAAATCTGCAACGTCCCCATACGACTCCACTTAGTAACTTCCACAAGGACAAGAAGGTCTACATGGGAACTACCAAGCCGGAAGCAGGAATCTTTTATCCGAACCAGACTGGCGTCATGCAATACATGCGATTCTCCGAACTGCACAAATTCAGTGATGGAACGCTAAAGAATGTTCGAGATGATTTGTCGGTTCTTAATTCCAACTTACCTCTTCCGGCGGTCACATACACCTGGACAGCCCAGTGCCGAAAAGGATCTTCGTATGCAATCAGGAAAATTGAGGAAGTGCTAAGGAAGCGCCGATTGCTACGAAGCATAGAACGATTCGTCGGTGGACGACCATATGGAGCTCACCATCGACTTACGGAACGAACCGATTAATTTTGGTTCGTCTCATTACAGGTCAACTCCATATGTACATTATTGTGAATATGTTATCTTTTTACTTTATCAACTTTTGTGGCTTGTTGTAGTGTTAAGGTATGATAATTTTTCAAGAATTTCTCACGAGATTCTAAATCTTTCAAAATACATCATACTAAAGCACTACAACCATCCCTTATTTAATTAAGGGGGAGCATTAACATGTTCTATGGCCAAACATCAATTTCATTTTGTGATATTTTGGACAGTTGGACAAAGAAAATGATAATATGACACATGAGAACAAGTTGTTGACGTGACAAAAATTTTTGACAAATTAGACAGAAATAAGTGTAACGAGACACAAGAAATAGATTAGACCACCAAATCGAGAATATAATCACGATCCAAGGATGGAACCGTGGCTCTGATACCAAATGTAGAAAACCTAAATCGGATCCGGTGGTCTAATGTGGTGGTAGATGGTGGTGGAAGCCATTGTTGAACTTAGAGAGAGAGAAGAGAGGTTAGATGTGTGTGAAAGATAAGTAAATGAATAAAAGGTGAAATGTTACACAACCAACACCCCTCCTTGGAAGCTAAGGAGGGGTATATATAGTCACACACGACATGCTTAACAGTACAAGAACCTAGTCTAGTCTAAACGTGTGTGACTATGATAACTAATGGGAATTCTTAAATGTCGTCACATAAAGTGAGTTTCCAACAATTTTAATCTTTCGTCATTTATTTTTAAACTCTTTATTAGTTTGAACTTTTAAAGCTTTCATTTTTAGTCAACAACCTTTACATTTTTATTTTATTTTAAATTAGAAAATTTCCTTTTAGTCATTTTTACCAAGTTCTACTATGCAACATTCATACTAGTGTTGGGCCAAAAAGTTGATGTGGCAGAAACTCAAAAACGAAGAAAACATGAAGATTTTGTCTAAGCGTTGTCAAGAGCAATCTAAGCGTTGACAAGAGCAAATCCAAGGTTGACAAAGCAAGCATTGTCATGTACAATCCAAGCATTGTCATGTACAATGTAAGCATTGTTAGAAACGTAGACAAAGAAGCTTATGGAAGCTTCTATTTAGATAAACATGCAAGATATATTCTGCATAAGTTTATTTAAATAGAAGATTTACTTGTTTATTTGATTTTATCTCTTGTAAACCCTAATCCTTACACTATAAAAGGAACCAAGGGTCTTAGGTTTTATTCATCATTCATATTCACAATGTAAACCTAAAGCGTGTGTCGACTAGACATGGGATTCAATGTATACACGTCTAGTGATTGTTGATTATCAATAAAATTAGCAATCCATTTGTTTTTAATTCATGTTCTTGTGCCCTAAACACCTTGTTAATGTGTCATGTTCTAATTCCGCTTTGATTGTATAATCATATGAACATGATACATTCCTAGTAGCTTAAAGATCCGTGAAACCAAGGTTTCCACAATTGGTATCAGAGCCTCGTGGCTCGTGATGCTAGGACCAACAAGGTGTTCGTGTATGGTGAAAAGAAGAAAAATCCGTCTAGGGTTTTTCGGGACGTTTTTGTGTGCGCAGCAGTATTCAAAAGGTCATAACTTTTTATTGGACCGTTGGATCGTCACAAAATTTCTTGTGTGTGTACACATATATCTAGACATCCACCGGAGGGATTGTCAAGTTTTGTCCCAAGGAAAAAGTTATTAAGCGTCAAAGTCAGCAGTGAGTGAATGAAGTTTTCTGTGAACAGCCATGTTCAAAACACGATCTCTCCTTCGTTAACCGTTGGATCTTCGTGATTTTTGAACTGTAGGTTCTTGGCACTTGTGTCTAGGATCTCACCGAAGGGATCTTCGATCTGAGCTCTCTTGAAGAAGTTATTTGAGGTCGAAGTTGGCTGTATAATGAAGTACTCAATTTTCTGCTTTTACATAAAATCATGATTAGGGTTTTTATAAACCCTAAATAAACTTAAGGCAAAAAATTGGTGGTTTGAGGCTGTTTGAATGTACACTAATATGGAAGCAGTTGGTTAAAATTGCATCACGTATCAATCACAGTATGAGTAACAAGGTTCACATGAGTTTTCATTGTGTTCGATGAAAACAAAAGTTGATTTGGACGTAAGAGTGAGGGTTGCTTTACACTATTGGCTATATACTTCTCATGGTCCAAAAGTACACGGATGAAGATTAACATATTATTTGTCTAATGTCTTCATGTGCTAACAGAATGTGATAACAAAGAAGTGTTCACATGGGCTTATTTGTTTAATACTGCTAATACTCGGTCGTGGCCCAGGGATTGCAAAGAAAAGATGGACAATGACATGAGATGGGAATTTAAGTTGCACAAAGTGAGTAATCACGTGGAGGCAAAAGAGGGGTGATTGCGTGGTATTGTTGTACAAGAATAGAAGATGTAATAAATCATTGAATGTGTTGGTCCTCACGTAAGGAAAAGAACATATAGGACAAGACATGGCCAAAGGTGTGACGGTAAATCACATGTGGTGTTACAGTGGATAAAATATAATGGTCTACAAGTCTTAAGGTTCACAGTGAGCCACAGATGATGTCAGCTTTTGGGACATAATGAGACGCTGACAAAGTTTAAAGTTGACGCTGATGTTTGCAATTTTGACGCTGACAAGAAATAAGTGAACGCTGACAGAAGAAAGCGTTGACATGAGTTGTCCGAGAAACGCTTGCTCAAGCGTTGATAGGTGTTGTCCGATATCTAACAATGCATCTGATTAAAGATATTGGACAATGAAGGTTCTCGGATGACAAAAGGATAGCTGCTGTTTGAGAAAATTGGTACGTTTTTAGCACACAAAAAAGAGGAATTTACACACGAAGGTACATGGAATCTCCGTTTTATTTAGAATATCATGTTGATATTTATGGCTCGGATACTTTTAAAAGGGATTAATGATTTTAATGCGAGTTAGCAACAATTCGTGAAGTATTTGATTGGAGTGATATTTGATTGGATTATGTAATCGGGGTAGCCTTGTAAAAGAGTTATCCGTAGTTAAGCTTTTACATATGATATGAAGATGTTATTTCATTGAAATTCTTCATGAAGAGGTGTTGGCTTAAGGGGAAGAATTCTTATGGTAAGTTTGATGTTTGAAGAAGATTTTTGCGAGTTTGTGTTTTATCATATCTTTAAAGATGGTGCCTAGTCAACATTATTCTTTAAAGGTAACTTGTTCGTACTTTACATGGGTGGTGACGAAGACTTGTCATAACACTTGAAGGAGTTACATTATCGTGCTCAGTGTCTCACAAAGGATGAGAATATTGACAAGAGATCGAGATCTGCTTATACTTTACGTTTTCATATAAGTTCTTCATCACCATGGATAGTGCAAGACATGGAACACAAGGTTAGGTTATTCTACTTCTACATCAAGAATATTAGTCATTTTTCTTCAAGATCATTACATAGAGCTACATTTGGAGAATCTTCAAGATTGCATACATTATTTACTTCCCTGTTGATGTGACAAAAAGGGGAAGAGATACATGCTACACTTGAGGGGAAGCAATTTGAAGATCATGTACAACTTACAAGAGATACACATAGAGTTTTGCCGACATCAACTAGGGGAAGATTGTTGGGTCAAAAAGTTGATGTGGCAGAAACTCAAAAACGAATAAAACATGAAGATTTTGTCTAAGCGTTGTCAAGAGCAATATAAGCGTTGACAAGAGCAAATCCAAGGTTGACAAAGCAAGCATTTTCATGTACAATCCAAGCATTGTCATGTACAATGTAAGCATTGTTAGAAACGTAGACAAAGAAGCTTATGGAAGCTTCTATTTAGATAAACATGCAAGATATATTCTTCATAAGTTTATTTAAATATAAGATTTACTTGTTTATTTGATTTTATCTCTTGTAAACCCTAATCCTTACACTATAAAAGGAACCAAGGGTCTTACGTTTTATTCATCATTCATATTCACAATGTAAACCTAAAGCGTGTGTCGACTAGACGTGGGATTCAATGTATACACATCTAGTGATTGTTGATTATTACTATAATTAGCAATCCATTTGTTTTTAATTCATGTTCTTGTGCCCTAAACACCTTGTTAATTTGTCATGTACTAATTCCGCTTTGATTGTATAATCATATGAACATGATACATTCCTAGTAGCTTAAAGATCCGTGAAACTAAGGTTTCCACAACTAGAAAGCAATCAAGGTTAGAAGTTTCTTTTATTTTTAATAACACTTATATTATTGTTATTTGTAGACTTAGTTAACTAAGCTCCCCCTTTTAGTGACCAATACCAACAATTCCACCATAAACCGTGTTCAATTCGAACTAAATCGAGTACGAACAACACTTTCTTGAACACACACAAAAGGATAAACCAAATGGAACCACTGCCGGCTCTTTTCATCAAGATTAACGGGTTTTAGTGAGAAAAATTGGATTTTGGGATCCGTTCTTTTGGGAACGTTATTTTCAAGCACAAAAATTTTCAAAAATCCAAAAAAATATAAAATTTTCAAAAATCCAAAAACAAAAAAAAAGATAAAAAAACCAAAAATAATTTATTTCATTTTAGTGTATCCGTACTCAATCTTCGTCTTATTCGGAGCCCGAGACTCTTAGAGACATAGATATGGCCGGTGTGCATAACAATAATAACAATCCACCCCACCCCAACATGAATAATAATAACAACAATGGCCCACAACCCGACCTACGCACAATGGAGGAGCATTGTCAGCCAACCATGAACGGACGCGGAGGAACAATTGCGCCGATGCAAATCACGGCTCCTGAATTTTCGTTAAAGCATTACATGATCCAACAAGTTCAAAACGCTTGTCCTTTTTGCGGATTACCGGATGATGATGCCAACAAACATCTCGACAAATTCATTACCGTCAAGCATGAAACTGCCCGGTGTTTTCATGGATTTTCTTCGCCTTCACCTTTTTCCACACACTTTATCCCACCATGCCGAAAAATGGTTTGATCTTCTTCCCAAAAACTCAATTCATACATGGAATGACATGACTCAAAAAATTTTGTCGCGCTACTTTCCACCCTCCATGGTCACTAGCCTTCAGAACCAAATTAGTGGATTCACTCAAGAAAATGATGAATCACTTTTCGATGCTTGGGAATGATACAATGTTTTGATCGACCGTTGTTCAAATCATAACATGCTCCCCGTCACTCTCATTGATGCTTTCTACAACGGTCTCACTTTTCGTGATCGTGATACGATTAATGCCACCGTCGGTGGTACTTTTGTGAAAAGGAGACCGGAGGAGTGTAGAGAGTTAATTGAAAACATGACTACTCACCACAAGAATTGGGATTCATCCGCATCCTCAAGATCTGATTGCATTAAATTTAGTCAACTTGCTTTAGGAAAAACAAGCAACTAAAAATAGCGGTAAGTATCGAGTGATGATTTTAGGAAAAATCAACACTAATGACCCAATCAAATAAAGAGAGAGAAAGTTCGTTTCCCAAGGAGGTATATGTGTGTGAATTAACTTGTAATTATTTGAGATTAATATTTAGAAGATGGGGATGAGAGGATGAAAAGACGGTTACGTTAAAATTACACTTACGACGTAAACGTAAAGCCGTGAAAAACTACCCAAATTAAAAATTTAACTAAAACCAAAAACAAAATAAATAAAAGATTAAAAAGAAGTCAATAATAATATAAATAAAGATAAAAATCCAACAAAGATATTTTAAAACCTTTTATTAATTAAATATTTAATTTTAAATGCTAATTAAAGCCCTAAAATTAAATACAACTAATAAAAATGTCTAAAAATATGATTTTATTGAATAATTACTTAACTTATATTTTTATAAGACTAAAAAGTAATTTTCTAAAAATTAAAAGCTAATAAAACTATTTTTAAAACTCTAAAAATGATTTAAAATGATTAAAAACTAATTAAACTTAAAATAATTATAAAAATAAATCTAAAAGCTATAAAATTATTCTAAAAATGGGAAAAGTCCTAATTAATGATAAAGAACCTAGGAAAAATGAAAAAGAAATAAAATAAAACTTTGAATTTTTAATAATAAAATAATATTAAAATAATACTAAAAATAAAAAGTTTATAAAATTAATTCTAAAAAATTTCTAAAATCTTAAAATAATCTAACTAAGAGAAAAATGCAAACTAAAGTTCCTAAACCCTTTTTAATAATTTTATAAAAATTATTAAAGTTTATAAAAAACCTTAAAATAATATAAAATTAAAAATAAAAGTTTATAAAACCAAAACCTATTATAAACCTCAAAGTATTATTTTAAAAGCTAAAAATTATTTTTCCTAAAAATTAAAACTCTTTTTTCTATTTTTTAATGATTTTTCAAAATACGGCTAATAAATAAATGCTAGAAAATAATTTAATAAAGGGAAAATTTTAAAAACTATCTAGAAAAATCCTAAAGTCTAATAAGGTCCTAGGAAAAATCAAATAAGCCAAAAACACAAATAAAATAAGCTGGAAAAGGGGTAAATAAGCTACGGCTTATATTTATTAAGCTAGAAAAGAAAATAGGTTAAATGGCTATTGAAATGAAACTAAAACGTAAAAAGGCATCTAGATCAATGGTAGGCACGTTACTCCTCCTTCGAGAGGTCGCGTGTTTGAGTCCGTTGCGGGTGATCTTTTTGCCAAAATTTTCTTTTTATTTTTTTACTTTTCACAATCCAAACTGACACACTTAATAAGCTAGAAACACAAACCAATTCTCTTTTTAAACAAGATTAAGTCAGATTCAAAGGAAAACGTGGCCTGTTCTTAGTTTGAACACAAGCAGTTAGCTTGTTTTCTTGCTTATCTTCACAAAGGATTGAATCACCAAGAGGACTTGGTGGTGAGCTTTTATGGACGTTTTGTGGACAAGAGGGCACCCTTGTGCTCTTTGAAGCACAAGGAGTCAAGTATAAGTACAAAGCAGGCACTCAACTCAATCACAAATCACAATCAAAGCACTCACTAGCAAATTTAAGTTGCTGATGCACAAATGAGAGGTCTGGTGGTCTAAGAGCTTGACAGATTTCACAGGCCAGAATTTTGCACACACAAGCTCAAACTAGCATACAAGTAATCTAAAACCCTATATTAACCTAACACCTAACAGCTTTCAAAACCTTAGAGCAAATTATGAAGAAAACAAGCAGAAAAATGCCAATGCAGATTTAGCTATACTATTTTCCTTTTTTAACACACCATTTGCTTCAAAACTTGATCCAATCCAAACTAGTACCTACAAGCAACCTTACTCACACCTATATGACCTATCTAACACCTCTTTAAATCACAAATCAAGATTTTAAACCTGCTAAATCACTTATCCAAACAACCCTTTATATTCTTTTTATGCAACTTTTTCAAATCAACACACTCTAAAACCTATTCAAACTGATCAAAATAGCATCTAACATGCATAACACCATAAAACAACTCTAATCAAACAATTTAAACCTGCAAATAACACTTAGCATGCAAAATCACCACATCACACAATTTCTGAAATTTTTAAAAAGGAAAAATGGAATTACCTTAGAACCTTACATCCAAGGTTCTAGTGGATGAAAATCCACCTCCTTATACACCCGGGTGTATGCAGAAACAAAGATCAACAATCCTCCAAACCTGTTAAGAAAAATCAAACAAAAAACACAAGTATAATATCCAATATACTCTTTCTGTTTTACTTTCTTTCTTCCTTAACCTCTTTCAAAACCTCTTAAAACTTATCAAACACGTTTTCAAAACACTTAATCACCAAACAAGTGAACCTCTAATCACAAATCCTAGAACAGATTTCTCCAAAATAACTCTCAAATTCCACAAACCTTTAACTAATTTTGAAAAACAAAATTAGTTAACCAAATTAAAAATGGAACTCAATCTCTCTTCAACAGTAAATACCAACTTTAAATAAACATAAAAAGGAATTATATTGCTTAAAAACAAATACCAAACTTTTATTTTAATTAAAAAGGATTACAAAATTTTTGAAGAGAAACTGGAACAAAGGGGTTTCCACAGGTTGGACCTCCTTTTATACTACTCTAAGAACATACTAGAATGCTTAAAATCAAAACCCTAATCAAAGAAAATCTCAAAAATGCCCCTTGGGTCTTCTAGACGATTTGAGGATTTGAGCTGTCAAATTTGATCTCCATCGTTTATTTATGCGTTGGGAGGAAGCAATGAATCACCACTGTTGATTTTGGACACGTCAACATGCTTGGAGGCCAAGGTGTGATGTGATTGGGTGAAAGGGAATTTGGGGGTAGGGCCCACAGTGAATGGGGTGAGGGTTTTATGTGTGGGAAATGTTCCTGTGTGTGTGAATCACACGTGTGCACAAGGAATTGATTTTTAACCCACGTTTAAGTGAGGTAAATTCTGGGAGTGAAAAAGATAAACAGTAACTCTGTTTGATCCGAAATTGGGGGAAAAAGGGTGTTAGGCGCGTGTTTTGGTTTAAATGTTTCAAAGTGTGCACATTCAGTCCTTGTGTTTTGGAATTTTTGGCATATAAGGTTTTCAGCCCTAAAAACGTATCTCCCTTGTTAATAACTTTCACACTTTGTCATTTTTGGCACCAAACTTTGGAAAAAGGTTTTCAAGGGTTCTTTTTGCCATTCTTGGATAATTCAGGGACTGATCTTGGAATTTATTGATCTTCAAAGGTCTTCTTTGTATCTTTGACTTCATGAGGGACCATAATTGACAAATTGATTTTGTTGAGGGACCAATCTTGTCATTTCTTCAAAGTTGAAGGACCTTTTTGCAATTTTGACAAACTTAAGGGACCAAACTTGTAATTATTAATATACAAGGGTTTTAAGTGTCATTTCTTCATTAATGGAGGATCAATCTTGTTTGTCTTCAAGTCTTCAAGGGTATTTGTTGAATATTTCATGATTAGGGCCCGGTTCTTTGTACGGCTTCGTTTCTCGTGTCCGTTTTTCCTTGTAACTTGTGATCTTTTGTCTTTTTCACGATATCCATACCTAAAATACACAAGTAAACAAACACAAGCATATATATGGTATTTTATGACATTTTTGTGCATTTAAAGCCCGAAAAGAACGATGAGATCATTTATAAATGCCATCTCATCACTCCCCCATACTAAGCCATTGCCGTGCCCTCACGCAATGCTAGAATAAAGTATCTAAGCATCACCAAAATTCAATTTTATTAACCTTTATTGAAGAGTAAAAGACTTGCAACATACTACGAGAATGTGTAAAGACATAATATATGATTTTCATCACCAAAAGGTGACTTTTAGGGTCAAAGAATAGAAACAAGTTAATGTCCCTTAGAGTAAACTTCGTCATCCTTGATTGTCATACATTCCATGCTAAGTGCAAAAACAAGATCATTGTTGGTACAAGTCACAATGCTAACACTACTCATACGTCCAAATTGTGTAATACTTTTTCTCCCCGCAATCCTAGTTATTATAAAAGGAAATGGGTTACTAGCATTTTTTATCTATTTGTCATGGATCACAAGTGATACATATTGACTTATTTGAGTAGTTATTTGTCCGAAAGCAAAGTAGCACGATTTGATCAATAGTTAGCCGAAGGACAAAATCTTTTAAAACGGCTTCTCGTGTATCTCCTTAAGTTCATATCTTGGCATAACTCGTTTCACGATTTGAGACCTTTCTCGGACCGATATTTGGCATGTACTTCATACTTCAAATCTTGGGAAGACGTTCTTGAAATAATGGTCTTCTCTTCACATTTTGGAATTTATTCACTTGACGTTTTTGAGAGATTCTTCATATAGGACCACGACTTCATCATTTTTCTTCAATCTTTACTTTGGATTTTGATATACAACGATCCGCCTCCTTTTCGGACTTGGATATATTTATCCTCATACCTTGTTAGGGTCTTTTTGGATAGACTTTCTCCATTCTTTAGGGGAGTAATTGCTTCTCGTCGTGTGTCTCGATCCTTCATATTGATTTAGGAATAATGATACTTCACATCATCTTTGGATCTTTAGCAAAAATAGAGCTCCTCATGCCTTGTTAGGGCCTTTTTGGATAATCGCCAATCTTCGCGTCCCGCTTCAATAAGTTATGCCTTGGCTATGAACTCTTTTCAACCCCGAGCAACTTTTAAACGATCTTGCGCTAGAGGCTAAGTAACCTTTCAAATCGTACGACCTTACTTATTGCAATTATGATTTATTCCTAATGCATTGATCTTATGGGAAGAAAAAGCCACAATTAAAAACATATGAGTTTTTGAAAGAACACTTTCATGTTCTACGTTTAGCATGATCACTTGTCTAACTCTATCATTTCTCGTTCTTCACTATATAAAGACCTCTAATTAAAGAGACTCGTGAATACTTAGCCATGCAAGTCAAAATTAAGCCAAATTTGGATTAGCTTTCATTAAGACTATATCAAATCAAAGTTTTGGGTTTTCAAGCCACCTATAGGATCTTGCACTTTCTTGGACTTTTTCAAGTTTAGAGAATGCGTTTTATAGTTCCCTTGATAAGTGACTTTCTAGAATCAATTATAGGAACTTGCGAAAAGTTCTTGTTCTTAACCCGAATGAATTAAGACTTTCGCGTTTTAAAGCTCCCTATATAAAAGTCTAGCAAAACATGAATTGAGCGGGTTAAGGAATGTAAATGGCTCCAAATGCCCATCAAGTCAAAAATTAACTCTTATTCTACCCATCAGAAAATATACATTCGTGTCTTAAAAACACTTATGAAAACTAAGAAAAATTTTAAAATTTGGCCATTTTTAGCCTTATTAGCAAAATAAAACATTGAAAGTTGGAAAACGTGAGGGCGTAGCAAAGCAAGTACCTATTCACCCCCCCATACTAAAAGTAAACATTGTCCTCAATGTTTCGAGTCTAAAGGTGGAGCACCCCCATACTAGAGACGAAGAGTCGAATGCTTAGGATCTAGCATGGAAAGGGTGATCAACAATATATCTAAAGCCGTTTATTAAGTATGCTAAAAGATAATTGTTAGAACAATAAAGGATATGTCATGGAATCGTGAAAAACTTCTTCAAACGAACGATGGAGGCTCACGTAAACGAACACGAGAGTCTTCAATCGTAGATGATGATGATGATCTAGATAACACAATCACAAACAACCACGAGACAACGAGTTGAAAGGGTACAAGTCCCCTTATTAGTGAATAGTAAGCCTAAAGGATAAGCATGGGATCTCCCCCACGAGGCACCTCGTTTTTGATTACCGAGTCAAAAGCTCGACTCGAATCCCCATAAAATGTGAACATTTAGGGAAAATCATGGTGTGGTCAATTTTTGATGGGGCTTACATGATAAACAAGGCCCAAAAAGCAACCGGTATAAAGGACTAAGTCCTTAGATGATGCAAAATACCGGGGTCGAAAATGGCGTTCTCGTTTCCATTGGAAAAACAAATCAACGCCACTTCAACATGTGCCATAAACTCAAAGAGTTCGAAGAAAATAGATAAGAAGTAGAAGGGTGGGACAATTGGTAAGACAAACGTTTGAGCTACTCGAGGTAGACTCGCACCAAGCAAATAGAAAGATTTTCCATTTATTGCATCTGTGGAAGACCGAGATTTCCCTTTATATGAAATTCCGGGATCGAATATCTCGTCCTCGGTGGACAAGGATGAGGGAACATAAGGGGCTTCCCCCATACTAGAACCATACAAAGCATCGTCAAAAGGAGTAGACGAGTTTGTAGCACTCAAAACACGTGGTGATGACGGAGTTAGATTTGTAGAAAAATCAATTAAATCACTTTTAAGATCTTTTTCTTTGTTATCTTTTAAACTCTCCTTATGAAAACCCTTTTTGATTATGTCGAAAATATTCGGTGTTTCTAAGACGATGTTAGTTACACTAAAAATTCTCACATTTTGAAACCGTTTTGGTTTTGGTGGTGGCAAGTTCTCAAAACGTTTATCGACGAAGAAAACCTCCCCATCGGGGTCTACATATTCATCATCCGAAAGATCTTTCGTAGAAACCGGCAACTTATCAATACTTTTCAAGAATGAATGTTCGAGGTGAGGCGAAGGATTTTTCGATTCAAGTATTGATGGTTTCTTCTTTGTAGGCTTTACACTCATAACCTCCACCGGCGGAGGAAATGGTAAATTGTTTTTGGAGACATTCCCTAAAACTCTTGGTGAAAATTCTTTGCAAACGACATTGGTTGAATCACCATGGTTTAAAGTTGCAATAGAATAGACATGAGAAAGATTGGAGTTTTGTGTTGCATTGATGACAAGTTCTTCTTCATTGAAACGAAGGGTGATTTTTCGAGCATGAACATCGATAAGTGCTCTTGATGTATCCAAAAATGAACGACCCAAAATGAGAGGAACTTTTCGATCGATAGGAATGTCTACAACGATAAAGTCAACGGGATAGTAAAACTTTCCGACTTTAACGAAAACGTCCTCGGCTACTCCACATGCTAGAATCGTAGAATGATCGGCCATCTCGATAGACATGTTCGAAGGAGTAAGAGCCGGAAGCGAAAGCGATTTGAAAATCTCGAGAGGCATTAAATTAATACTAGCACCAAGATCGGCCAAGGCGTAGCATTCCTCCATATCTTGAATAGCACACGGAATCAAAAATTTACCGGGATCACCGACTTTTTGTGGTATGCGGCTAAGAAAAACCGATGAACAACTAGACGATTGTTGTAACTTCTCTTTGTTGTTTAGCATACTTTTGAAGTTTGCGGCGAATCGAGGCATCATGATAAGAGCGTCGGCAAAACTTATGTTAAAATGTAAATCACGTAACATTTTCATAAATAGCTCAAATTGATAATTGTTCCGTTCTTGTGCTTTCTCTTTGTTACGTCTTGAAGGGTAGGGTAAAGGTGGTGTGGGTTGGTCATTAGGCAACGGCCTTGGAAACTCGGGTTCCACAATTGGTATTGGTTCAACCGTAGGTGTGGTTTGAGCGGTACTTCGTGGGATTGTAATATGCTCCTTTTCGACCATCACCTCGGGTTCTTTCTCGATTTCCTTCTCCTTAGAAGTACTTGTACGAGAGATTGGTTCCTTGAAAGTTTTACCACTTCGTGTAGCAACAACCTTCAATTCTCCCCTCGGGTTGTTAATGGTATCACTAGGAAGACCACCCGAGGAAGAGGGCTTACACATGATAGCTTCAAACATCTTAGCCATTCGGTCCTCAAATTTTGATTGCCTAGCATCCGCTTTCAATAACTCTTGCTTAATCTCATGTTGTCCTAATTCCATCTTTTGTTGGTTTTGTTGAAGACGTTGGACATTTCCTTCCATTTTGTTTGCATGAGTTTTAAGTTCATTAGCAAGCTCATTTTTAAGCTCGTTTTTCAACTCGGACCTTAAGCTAATCATCTCACGTTGCATATTATCAAATTTAGCATCATTTGCTTTTGCATAATCCAAAACTTCTCCTTGCAAATTCTTTGTGTGAGCATTTTGAAAACCTTGTGTAGTGTTTTGAAAATCACGGTTTTGGTTTTGATTAGAGATTTGTCCATTCCCACTTTGATAATTCCCTTTGTTGTAATTGCGTGTGTTGCCTTGGTAATTACCTTGGTTGTTGTTTTGATAATTATTAACATTTTGGTTTGGTGGAGCTTGATTTGGACGAGAACCTTGGCCGTTTTGGTTATAAGTTCCCGTTGCTACATAAGCACTCGAAGTGTTACCATCCGCGGTAATGCACTCGGAAAGATCATGAGCTCCCCCACAAGATAAACAACTCTTAGCAACCGCTTTAACCGAAGCGGAATTGGAAGCTTCTTGAGCCTTCCAATGGGACATTAGATTAGCAAATCTATCAAAAAACCGGTTTTCCTCATTAGCTTCATCATGTAAGGCATTAATGCTACGAGACGATTGTGACGACGATGACGAACCCATATTGGCAACACTCGGTGTGTTACGAGGGCTATAAACCTTAGATCGATTCTCAATGATTTGTAAAGCCTCATTTGTCGTCTTGCACAAAAAATTACCACCCGCGGCGGCATTCAAATAATCTCGTTCATGATCATTAAGCCCATTATAAAAAGTATCCACTTGATGCAATTCCGTGAAATCATGGTGTGGACATTCATGTAACATCTCTTTAAATCGTTCCCATGCCATTGAAAAACTTTCATTGTTACGTTGCACAAATCGTGAAATCTCATTTTTTAAGTGTGTTGTTTTAGATGGTGGAAAAAACTTGTTCACAAACTTAGAAACGAGATCGGCCCATGTCAAAATCGAATTTGGCGGTTCTTTCTCGAGCCAAATTTTTGCGGGTCCATCCAACGAGTATGGAAACAACATCATCTTAATGGCGTCATGTGGAACATCCTTAAATTTGCTAGTGGCGGTGAGACGGTTGAAATTCCTAATGTGGTAATGCGGGTTGTCTTTCTCGTGACCTCTAAACTTATTTGCTTGCAACATAGACATTAAACCCGTCTTAATCTCGAAATTCTCCGCAAGGATGGCGGGAATCACAATAGCCTCTCCAAAACCCTCGGTGGGTGCTTGTAGCAACTCCATCATAGTACGATTAGCCATGACGACTTCTTGTTCTACAATAGGTTCAACAATTGGAGGTTCTTCAACAATCAACGATCCTTGATTTGCTTGCTTTTGTTTACGAGCTCGTTTCGCTTGATTACGAGTGATCATAAACTTCACGAAGAATGGGAGGTGAGCAACGAAGATTCTTTTTGGTTGTTTTGTGAATTTTCAATTTTTTTGTGTTTTTGATGATATTTAATTTTTTGGATTTTGGTGTATCTTCGTAGACAACAATCTACAAAATCTCTCCTCGAATCAAACTCTTGATTAAAGAAGCCTCAAAAGAATGAAAACGATCACGTGGAGTGAACGTCTTCGAATGACTTTAGAACTTTGGTGAAAACCAAATTGTTCAAGAGGGTTTAATCACAAAGAAACCAAGCAAATATAGTATACGTATTAATACTTTGGGCGGCAAAACCCTCGATTAGCCTTCAATCTCGAAATACTCACAAGCAAGCGGGGAAACGAGGCGGCGCGAAGCACTTAAGAGCCTTTTTCCTTAGGGTATATTTTATAATACCCGCCTTATACCCACCTTATAGTTTGTATTTTTCAAAATCGAGCTTCACGAAAGTATTTATCTATTTTTGCCTTTTCTTTTTGTTTGAGATTCGAATACAATAATTAGGAGATCAAATCCCAATTAAGGTTGTGTTTTCACACTTTTGGAGATATTGTATATTGATTGTGATACTTAATACAATATAGTAATATTTATACAAGAAAAACCAAGAAAACCGATAATACGTGTTAAGGGAGTTCCACTTAACACAAATACTTATTATGGATAATATCAAAAACAAAAGCTTCCAAATTAAAGCACAACACACCTCCCCGGCAGCGGCGCCAAAATTGATTGCAGTAAATTTAGTCAACTTGCTTTAGGAAAAACAAGCAACTAAAAATAGCGGTAAGTATCGAGTGATGATTTTAGGAAAAATCAACACTAATGACCCAATCAAATAAAGAGAGAGAAAGTTCGTTTCCCAAGGAGGTATATGTGTGTGAATTAACTTGTAATTATTTGAGATTAATATTTAGAAGATGGGGATGAGAGGATGAAAAGACGGTTACGTTAAAATTACACTTACGACGTAAACGTAAAGCCGTGAAAAACTACCCAAATTAAAAGTTTAACTAAAACCAAAAACAAAATAAATAAAAGATTAAAAAGAAGTCAATAATAATATAAATAAAGATAAAAATCCAACAAAGATATTTTAAAACCTTTTATTAATTAAATATTTAATTTTAAATGCTAATTAAAGCCCTAAAATTAAATACAACTAATAAAAATGTCTAAAAATATGATTTTATTGAATAATTACTTAACTTATATTTTTATAAGACTAAAAAGTAATTTTCTAAAAATTAAAAGCTAATAAAACTATTTTTAAAACTCTAAAAATGATTTAAAATGATTAAAAACTAATTAAACTTAAAATAATTATAAAAATAAATCTAAAAGCTATAAAATTATTCTAAAAATGGGAAAAGTCCTAAATAATGATAAAGAACCTAGGAAAAATGAAAAAGAAATAAAAATAAAACTTTGAATTTTTAATAATAAAATAATATTAAAATAATACTAAATATAAAAAGTTTATAAAATTAATTCTAAAAAATTTCTAAAATCTTAAAATAATCTAACTAAGAGAAAAATGCAAACTAAAGTTCCTAAACCCTTTTTAATAATTTTATAAAAATTATTAAAGTTTATAAAAAACCTTAAAATAATATAAAATTAAAAATAAAAGTTTATAAAACCAAAACCTATTGTAAACCTCAAAGTATTATTTTAAAAGCTAAAAATTATTTTTCCTAAAAATTAAAACTCTTTTTTCTATTTTTTAATGATTTTTCAAAATACGGCTAATAAATAAATGCTAGAAAATAATTTAATAAAGGGAAAATTTTAAAAACTATCTAGAAAAATCCTAAAGTCTAATAAGGTCCTAGGAAAAATCAAATAAGCCAAAAACACAAATAAAATAAGCTGGAAAAGGGGTAAATAAGCTACGGCTTATATTTATTAAGCTAGAAAAGAAAATAGGTTAAATGGCTATTGAAATGAAACTAAAACGTAAAAAGGCATCTAGATCAATGGTAGGCACGTTACTCCTCCTTCGAGAGGTCGCGTGTTCGAGTCCGTTGCGGGTGACCTTTTTGCCAAAATTTTCTTTTTATTTTTTTACTTTTCACAATCCAAACTGACACACTTAATAAGCTAGAAACACAAACCAATTCTCTTTTTAAACAAGATTAAGTCAGATTCAAAGGAAAACGTGGCCTGTTCTTAGTTTGAACACAAGCAGTTAGCTTGTTTTCTTGCTTATCTTCACAAAGGATTGAATCACCAAGAGGACTTGGTGGTGAGCTTTTATGGACGTTTTGTGGACAAGAGTGCACCCTTGTGCTCTTTGAAGCACAAGGAGTCAAGTATAAGTACAAAGCAGGCACTCAACTCAATCACAAATCACAATCAAAGCACTCACTAGCAAATTTAAGTTGCTGATGCACAAATGAGAGGTCTGGTGGTCTAAGAGCTTGACAGATTTCACAGGCCAGAATTTTGCACACACAAGCTCAAACTAGCATACAAGTAATCTAAAACCCTATATTAACCTAACACCTAACAGCTTTCAAAACCTTAGAGCAAATTATGAAGAAAACAAGCAGAAAAATGCCAATGCAGATTTAGCTATACTATTTTCCTTTTTTAACACACCATTTGCTTCAAAACTTGATCCAATCCAAACTAGTACCTACAAGCAACCTTACTCACACCTATATGACCTATCTAACACCTCTTTAAATCACAAATCAAGATTTTAAACCTGCTAAATCACTTATCCAAACAACCCTTTATATTCTTTTTATGCAACTTTTTCAAATCAACACACTCTAAAACCTATTCAAACTGATCAAAATAGCATCTAACATGCATAACACCATAAAACAACTCTAATCAAACAATTTAAACCTGCAAATAACACTTAGCATGCAAAATCACCACATCACACAATTTCTGAAATTTTTAAAAAGGAAAAATGGAATTACCTTAGAACCTTACATCCAAGGTTCTAGTGGATGAAAATCCACCTCCTTATACACCCGGGTGTATGCAGAAACAAAGATCAACAATCCTCCAAACCTGTTAAGAAAAATCAAACAAAAAACACAAGTATAATATCCAATATACTCTTTCTGTTTTACTTTCTTTCTTCCTTAACCTCTTTCAAAACCTCTTAAAACTTATCAAACACGTTTTCAAAACACTTAATCACCAAACAAGTGAACCTCTAATCACAAATCCTAGAACAGATTTCTCCAAAATAACTCTCAAATTCCACAAACCTTTAACTAATTTTGAAAAACAAAATTAGTTAACCAAATTAAAAATGGAACTCAATCTCTCTTCAACAGTAAATACCAACTTTAAATAAACATAAAAAGGAATTATATTGCTTAAAAACAAATACCAAACTTTTATTTTAATTAAAAAGGATTACAAAATTTTTGAAGAGAAACTGGAACAAAGGGGTTTCCACAGGTTGGACCTCCTTTTATACTACTCTAAGAACATACTAGAATGCTTAAAATCAAAACCCTAATCAAAGAAAATCTCAAAAATGCCCCTTGGGTCTTCTAGACGATTTGAGGATTTGAGCTGTCAAATTTGATCTCCATCGTTTATTTATGCGTTGGGAGGAAGCAATGAATCACCACTGTTGATTTTGGACACGTCAACATGCTTGGAGGCCAAGGTGTGATGTGATTGGGTGAAAGGGAATTTGGGGGTAGGGCCCACAGTGAATGGGGTGAGGGTTTTATGTGTGGGAAATGTTCCTGTGTGTGTGAATCACACGTGTGCACAAGGAATTGATTTTTAACCCACGTTTAAGTGAGGTAAATTCTGGGAGTGAAAAAGATAAACAGTAACTCTGTTTGATCCGAAATTGGGGGAAAAAGGGTGTTAGGCGCGTGTTTTGGTTTAAATGTTTCAAAGTGTGCACATTCAGTCCTTGTGTTTTGGAATTTTTGGCATATAAGGTTTTCAGCCCTAAAAACGTATCTCCCTTGTTAATAACTTTCACACTTTGTCATTTTTGGCACCAAACTTTGGAAAAAGGTTTTCAAGGGTTCTTTTTGCCATTCTTGGATAATTCAGGGACTGATCTTGGACTTTATTGATCTTCAAAGGTCTTCTTTGTATCTTTGACTTCATGAGGGACCATAATTGACAAATTGATTTTGTTGAGGGACCAATCTTGTCATTTCTTCAAAGTTGAAGGACCTTTTTGCAATTTTGACAAACTTAAGGGACCAAACTTGTAATTATTAATATACAAGGGTTTTAAGTGTCATTTCTTCATTAATGGAGGATCAATCTTGTTTGTCTTCAAGTCTTCAAGGGTATTTGTTGAATATTTCATGATTAGGGCCCGGTTCTTTGTACGGCTTCGTTTCTCGTGTCCGTTTTTCCTTGTAACTTGTGATCTTTTGTCTTTTTCACGATATCCATACCTAAAATACACAAGTAAACAAACACAAGCATATATATGGTATTTTATGACATTTTTGTGCATTTAAAGCCCGAAAAGAACGATGAGATCATGTATAAATGCCATCTCATCAAGATCAAACCCGAGAGTTAATGTTTCTTCTACTTCTTCCAACCCTGATATGACCGAAATGACCCGCGCAATGGTCGAAATGAGCAAAAATATGCAACTTTTGGTTACTCACCAAAATCAACAAGCTAAAGCTGTTGCTATTTTCTTGTGAAACGTGTGGTGGTCCTCATTCTTACAATGATTGCCCCTCTACCCAAGGAAATCTTTGTGAAAACGTTAACGCGACATACAGTAACTATTCCACGGGAGGCTATCAGGCTCGGCCTCAAGGAGACAGTAACTTGCTAAGTTATCGTTCCAACAAATTTCTATCTCTACCCGGTTTTCCTCCTCAAAACCAAAACCAACAAAATTTCAATAGAAACAATCAAAGCCAACCTCGAGCTGCCAATCAATATCAATCCCAAAGAAACTCATATCCACCTCAAGGAAATAACAAGCTTACCAAGCCCCACCTCTCAATCAACCCACGACATTGAACCAAGACCTCGAAACTTACATGAGGACCATTAGAGAGATGGTGACGAATCTTTAAAGCCAATTCATTAACTTGATGGGTGACATGGCGAAACAAGGGAATGATATTCGAGCCGAGCTAAGGAACGACATGCGAACTTCGTTGAGCAATCAAACGAACGACTTAAGAGATATGATGGCTTCGTTTTTCCAAAGTAACCAACCCTCTACTTCGGGTTCTCTTCCGAGTAACACCGTTGCTAACCCAAGAGGGGAGATGAAAGCAATCACCGCTCGAAGTGAAAAAGGTTATAAGGAACCCGAGATTCCTACACCTACTCCCGTGATTATGACTAAGGAAAAAGAGCAATTTTCCCCAACTCCTTTACCTTCCAACCCCACCCCTCCACCACTTAAGGATGTGAGTGAGAATTCCATTCCAAAGCCTTCATCTCAACCCAATATACCTTATCCCTCAAGGTTGAGGCAAGAGAAGTTGAAGAACAAGGATGATATCCAGGTTTCTAACTTTCTTAAAATGTTTAAACAACTGAATTTCAACATCTCCTTTGCCGAGGCTCTCGCTCACATGCCGAAGCATGCTAAAATGTTTAAAGATCTTCTCAGTGATAAGGAGAAACTCCTTGATATCGCTCAGACCTAACTTAATGATAATTGCTCTGCAGTTCTCTTAAGGAAATTACCAACCAAACTTGGTGATCCAGGTCGTTTTCTCATTCCTTGCAACTTCCCCGGGGTAGAGAATTGTATGGCCCTAGCCGATCTAGGTGCTAGTATCAACTTAATGCCTCTAAGCGTTTAGAAACAATTGTCTCTACCTGAGCTAGTCCCCACACGAATGACATTGGAATTAGCTAACCGTACGGTTGCTTATCCAGTGGGGATAGCCGAAGATGTCTTCGTCGGTGTCGACAAATTCACCTTTCAGGCGGATTTTGTTGTCGTTGACTACGAGATGGATCCCCGTGTTCCATTAATCGTTGGACATCCATTCTTGAGGACCGGTCGCACTCTCATTGATGTAGCCACGGGTGAATTAATCATGAGAGTTGGTGACGATAAAATCGTCTTCAACATGGGTAAACTTTCTAATCAACCTTATGAAACGAGAACGTTAATTTCATTGACGTACTTGATGAGGCTTGTGAAGAGCATTTCAAAGATGCTTGTAAAAGTGGTTCTTCTTCTCTACCCATTGTTGAGACCGTTGCCTCTATTGCTCCCTCACTGACTCCATTTGGAGATAGTGATTTCCTTTTGAAAGAATTTGAAGCAACTTTAGGGAATGTGGACTTAAAATATGACGATTCTCCCTCCGATTGGGATGAAGAAATTCGTACCATTGAGAAACTTCTCAATGAGGACCATATTCCTCCACCTTCTCCTAAGGATGTTACAATCGATGATCCGAATTTGAATAAACCTTCCATCGAAAATCCACCGGATTTAGAGCTTAAGGATCTACCGTCTCATCTCGAATACATGTTCCTTGAACACAATAAGAAGTTACCCGTCATCATCACAAAGGACTTGAAAGAAGAAGAAAAATCTCGACTTATCGACGTGCTGAAGTATCATAAGAAAGCAATTGCTTGGAAAATTTCCGATATCCGCGGAATTGATCCGAACTTTTGTACTCATAAATTCTCATGGAAGATTACTTTAAACCCGCAATCCAAAGCCAAAGAAGGGTTAATCCTAGAATTCATGACGTCATCAAGAAAGAGGTTATCAAACTTCTAGATGCCGGAATGATTTACCCTATTTCGGATTCGCCATGGGTTAGTCTCGTCCATTGTGTGCCTAAGAAAGGCGGAATAACCGTTGTTCCCAATGAAAACAACGAGATGATTCCTACTCGACTTGTCACGAGTTGGCGAGTTTGCATAGACTATCACAAGCTCAATGATGCCACTCGCAAGGATCATTTTACTCTTCCTTTCATGGATCAAATGCTCGAGCGTTTAGCTGGTAATGACTATTATTGCTTCTTAGACGATTTCTCCAGGTATTTTCAAATTCCCATCGATCCTAAAGACCAAGAGAAAACCACATTCACTTGTCCTTATGGAACATTTGCTTACAATAGAATGCCTTTCGGCTTATGCAATGCTCCCGGGACTTTCCAAAGGTGTATGATGGCTATATTCCATGACATGGTTGAAGAAACTATGGAAGTCTTTATGGATGATTTCTCGGTCTATGGTGATTCTTTCTCTACTTGCCTTTCCAATTTAGAACGTATGCTCAAACGGTGTGAAGACACTCGTCTTGTACTCAATTGGGAAAAATGCCACTTCATGGTAAAAGAAGGCATTGTTCTTGGCCATAAATTCTCCAAAGCCGGTCTTGAAGTCGACCGTGCTAATGTTGATGTGATTGCTAAATTACCTCCACCTTTAACCGTGAAGGGTGTGAGAAGTTTCCTTGGTCATGCGGGCTTCTATCGTCCATTCATTCAATATTTTTCTAAAATCGCTCGCCCGATGACCCACCTCTTGGAAAAAGATACTCCTTTTATCTTTTCTAAAGAGTGTCTCGAATCTTCCAATCTTCTTAAGGATAAATTAACTAAGACACCGGTCTTGGTTACCCCTAATTGGGAGTTACCTTTTGAATTGATGTGTGATGCTAGCGATTTTGCTATTGGAGCGGTTTTGGGACAAAGATTGAACAAACACTTCCAACCAATCCATTATGCTAGCAAGACAATGACGGGGGCTCAATTACATTATACCACTACCGAAAAAGAGCTTTTAGCTGTATTGTATGCTTTTGAAAAATTTCGCCCCTATCTTGTTCTTTCCACCACCATTGTGTATACCGATCATTCCGCGTTGAAGTACTTGTTAACTAAACAAGATTCCAAGCTAAGACTTCTTCGTTGGGTTTTACTCCTTCAAGAATTTAAAATTGAAATTCGTGATAAAAAGGGAGCGGAAAACCTAGCCGCGGATCATCTTAGTAGACTCGAGGATCCTTATCAAGGGGAGCTCCCAAATCACGAGATTAATGACTCTTTTAACCTTGAGGCCTTAATGTCTATTAACTCCAATCTTGATGAAACCCCATGGTTTGCGAACATTGCAAACTATTTAGCGGGTGGGATTCTCAAGGAAGGGTTAACGTCCCAACAAAAGAAAAAGTTCTTTAAAGACATTAAGCACTATTTTTAAGACGACCCTTACCTTTTCAAACAATGTGCGGATCTTATCATTCGTCGGTGTGTTGATGGGCCGACAGCTTTCCTAATCCTTGAAGCCTGCCACAAAGGACCCATTGGTGGTCACTTTGGTCCTAACTATACCGCGAAGAAAGTGTTCGACTCTGGATTCTATTGGCCCTCCATTTATCATGACGCTCATGAAATGGTTAAACATTGTGATGCTTGCCAATGCCAAGGCAAGATCACACATAAAGATGAGATGCCTCAAAATTTCATACAAGAATGTGAAATCTTTGACGTATGGGGTATCGACTTTATGGGACCATTTCCATCATCCAAAGGGAACAAGTACATCCTCGTAGCCGTTGACTACGTATCTAAATGGGTTGAAGCAAAGCCTCTCCCTACGAACGATGCGAGGGTGGTTGTGAACTTTTTGAAACAACTTTTTGCTCGATTCGGTGTTCCTCGTGCTATCATCAGTGACCGCGGGACTCATTTTTGCAGTGATCAGTTTGGTCGAGTCATGACTAAGTACGGTGTCAATCACCGTCTTTCCACGGATTATCATCCCCAAACAAATGGTCAAGCCGAGATATCTAATCGTGGACTGAAGAGAATTTTAGATCGAACTGTGGGAGAGCATCGTGCCTCGTGGGATGATAAGTTAGATGATGCTTTTTGGGATTTCTGTACCGCATATAAGAGACCTATTGGTTGCACTCCATATCGTCTTGTGTACGGGAAGGCATGCCACCTCCCTATTGAGTTGGAACATAAGGCATATTGGGCCTTGAAGTGGGCCAATTTTGATATCAACAAAGTCGGTGATCTTCAGAAGATTCAAATCAACGAGCTAAATGAACTGAGGAATGAAGCTTATGAGAATTCATTGATCCACAAGAAGGAAACCAAGCTCATTCATGATGCTAGGATTAAGAACCGAGAGTTTCACGTTGGGATGATCAAGTTTTACTCTTTAACTCTCGATTGAAGATCTTCTCGGGCAAGCTGAAGAGCCGTTGGTCTGGTCCATTCACCGTCGCCAAAGTCTTCCCTTACGGCACCATTGAACTTTCTCAACCAAATGCGCCTAATTTTAAAGTGAATGGCCAGCGTGTGAAGCTGTACTTTGGTGAGGACATCTCTCATGAGATGATTCCATCCCTCACCACGTTTCCCTTGAATTAGTTATGGGTTGAGTCAGGCTCGTGACTCGGTTAACAAAAACAAGCGCTTCTCGGGAGGCAACCCGTTGATCTATCCTTTACCCGTTTTCATAATAAGTGTAGGGAGAGCTACATAGGGTTTGTTGTCTTGTTTCTTATGATGTGCAGGGATTAAAGCTTCAAAGAGCACTTTTGATGACATTTGACGACCCGTGATCCCGTGTACCCGTCTTTCTGGTTCTATCCTAAACTGTTGTGATTCAATATTTCATATGTTATATTGAAAGTCCCTAATCAATGCTAGAAACACTCAACTTAACTAATCAACACAAGTAAATACTTTTCAAACGTAATACTTATTATTGTATAATAAAGAATTACAAGTGTTATGGATAACACCGTTTGATGACAATGTGTTGTGCACAGTTTAAACAACTAAATAACCTAACTTATGAATACAGTCACAGCTGTTTGATTCAATAAGTTCTAAGCATTAATGTGTGAATATTCTCAAAGTGTTAAACATTAGTGCTGGGCTACACATCCTATTTATAGTGATACGAGGTTGACCTAAGTACTAGTTGATGGTGACTACACAAGACATTCACTTTTCAGACATCTGTCACAAGATGCTCTTCTATTCTTGGTAGTCTGCCATAATGCTTTAGGGAAACAGATCTTGAAATAGTTTCCCTTTTCTTCATAGTCTCGTACACACAAATGGCATGTCCAAAGTGTGCTGAGTGTTAACCGGGTATTGCCACCCCTGTTAACCCTCAACCCCTCAGAGTCCCTGATACATCTTGGCTGTTATCCATCATAGCCAATGAGTATGTATTCAAGTAATCTTCGACTTCCTTGACAATGTCTCTTACATGGACTCCTCTGAGGTTGCTCACAGAGAGTTGGATCTCTGTGAGTCTTGCGATACTTGCTTGCCTCCTAGGCACAGGCAAGTGACTATCTAATAGCTTAATTTGTGTTTTAAATCTATGATACAGGGAATCTAACAACTTAGATTCCCAACAATCTCCCCTATTTAAACATAAATATAGCTAGATCTATCTAGGTTAAGGTAAGTGAGATAATAGCTTCTTCTTACTCATAACAGATCTAAACAAACATACCTCATGATTTTATTCATACTTAAAGAAAATTACAAGTACAATACAAAAGTGAAATAAAATGTGAAGGTAAAATTTACCTGAGAAATTCTTCAATAGTCATCATTTTTTATCTTTTCTTCAGCTTTAGCTATGTTAGTTCTAGTATCCAATTCTGCCTGCAAAGCTTGTGCAAAAACCTTGGAATACTCTGAGTTAATCTTGAGCCCCTTTTTAAGACAATGCAGCTGAATTGTTGATGCTAAGCCAAGTTCATCTTCTCTTTGGAATGCATACTGGCAAGCTCTGTTCATGAAAGCCATACCTCTTTCAGGCTCTGTGTAGGTCTGACCATCGACAGGACCAACGATTCCATTTGGTAGTATCAAATCCCTGTGTATTCCATCCACTTGAACATCATCTGTGACGAAGGTTTCCTTAACAAGTTGATTCATCCTTCTTCTTTTCTTGCCAGACTTTAGGGGTTCTTGTTCAAACAGCTGTGGTGGGGGATCTATTTTGAGCTTGGCTGCTATTTCTTTAATCCAGGTGAACTTAGCTTTAAGGGTCTTAAGAAGAATGAAATTAGTTTGACCCGTTATTTTAGCAGCCAAGGCTTTAGGTTCAAACCATTCAGATAACCTAAGTTTCTTTAACATGAATTCCTCAAAGACATCCATATTACCCTGTTGGTTATCTCTCCACAATATCATTTGTGGTGTATTGGTGGACTTGTGAATTGTGTATTTGAACTTGGTTATCTTGCCAGGTGCATACCTGTTGTTGACGCATGCATCATAATCAGCTTTTACCTTTCTTAGTGCCTCTGTGCGTTTAGCTTCCATTTCCCTCAACCTTTGTCTTTGCTTCTCCCTTTCAGGAGGAGTCATCTTCCTCAGAGTTTCCTCATTTAGCTCATTGGATTTCTTAATTTCATTCAGCCTTTTGAATTCAACAACCTGTTTCTCAATCTCTTTAGGTGTTAGAGGATTCTCATTAGCAGGTGTGAAGGTTGAAAATTAGGAAAGGTCTATGGTTGATCCTCCTGTCTCTAGCATCGCAGCTATCTTCTTTAGTTTGGCGTTTGTGTCTACCATAACTATTTCCTTTCCTTTCTTCGAGACAGAGGATTCCACACTCATGTTTTTCAGCTCCTCAGCTCTTTTGATGAACGCTGACTGAGCATGGGTTTTTATTGCCTTGGGTAGGGAGCTAACAGTGAACTTTAGTTTCTTGGCAGCTGGTTCACCATCATCCACAGACTCGCTGGTGTTAACCAAAGTCAGGGACTTTGATGAATCAACTCCATCATTATTCTGTTGCTCCCCCTTAATTTCATCCTCATCATCGGGTATGATTACAGGTGTGATGACTTGGAGGGGGACAGGTGAAGAAATAGTGTTATCAGCAGAGGTTGAGCCCTGTTTGGCAGATTCAAGGTTAAGTACCTTTTCCTTCTCCCCCTCACGTTCAGCCTGTCTCTTCAGACGTTTGGATGAACATGCCTGAAAGTGCCTTGTAATCTGTTCAACAGAGGCAGCCATATCACGTTGCCTGGTCCTTGAAGCTCTGGCAATCTTTAGTAGGAGGTTGCAATTTCCATTTGTGTTGCGATGAACACGATTAATGATAAAGTTTATGTGACGATATTGCCTGCTACGAACAGCTTCAAACTCTCTATGCATTGTTAACTCATGAGCATTAAAAAGAGCAGGGACCTCTGTGACAATGGCATCCTTGATTCTTGTAGACAAATGACTAAGTCCTTGGGACACTCCTTTTCTTGCACCATCCTTGATGGGTTCAGTGACTGCATCCCTTACCGCCTGATTGATGATCCATGGAAAGGTGACAGTGAAATTATGCATCTCAGATTTGATAACATCCAACTTTCTTGACAGGCGCTCCATATCAGATTGATGATGTAAAGGTTGAAGATTATGGATGTTCAGGCTTTGTTTTACATAATCATCCTCCCTTGGCAAAATATCAAAGTTGGTTTGGGCAGGATGATCAAACATAAGGAACTCAGCTGTTTGATCATAAGCAGGTCTTTGGAAGACTGTAGTGGCTGAGGTAGTAGAAGTGGGAGTTGCTACAGCTTCTTTGGGAGGAGGAGTGGTATTAGCAGCTGGTTGAGACACAGCTATTTCCTTCGGAGGAGACAAAGATTGTTGGTCATCTTCTTCTTCATCTTCCTCCTCCTCAAACATCCCCCAGGGAGTATCTCGTCCTCAGGCATCGATTCAGGTTCTGAGGAATCATCAACTAATGAGAGCACTTCGTCATCAATATTAAGCAGGGGCTCTTCTTCATTTAGTTGATCATGAATGATTGTATCAGCTTCTTTGTCTGGCTGCTCCAGGGATTCAGTGTTTGGCTATATAATATCAGCCTACAAATTGTTTCAAATTAGTAACAGGGAAGTAATGAAGGGGATTGGTCGCCATGTCGCTGTCCCAAAGAGGCTAAGGGTGATTACTCAGCCACTCCAAAGGATAAATCCTTGGGATTCTTTTAAGGGTGAAAAGTATAAGGTTAATGATCGTCATTCGCTGCCCCTATGAAAGCTGAGTGTGATTATTCAGCCCCCCCCCCCAAAAGGTTAAGAAACCTTTGGGACTCTTTTAAGGATGAAACATATGTGGGTAAAGATCGCCTGTTACGCTGCCCCTAGGAAAGCTGAGGGTGATGATTCAGCTCCCCCTGAAAGGATAAATCCTTTGGGATTCTTTTAAGTGTGAAAAAGATATAGGTTAAGATTGTCTTGTTACGATGTCCCTGGAAGAGCTGAGGATGATTATTCAGCTCTCCTAAAAGTAAAACTTTTGGGATTCTTTTTCTGAGGGAACCAAGAGGCTGTGTGAGGTATAACTGATCAAGGTTGAGACATATATGTATTCAAGTTGTTGTTTGCCTGAATACTGTCTAGAGGGTGCACGGTCATCGGGGTGCTTTAGAAACACAAATGAATCATTCCCTGGTGCATAGACAGGGTGTACAAAAGTGTTAAGGATTTCTAAGTGCATACAAAGACTTCTATGGGTCGAGGATTACCCTAACTTCACCACTCTCACCTACAGACATTTGATAGTGGCTGCTTGTGGACCTCTAAAAATTAACACTGATTACTTGTGTGATATCAGCAGAATTCGGTTGGTTCCCCGTTATCTCGGCTGACATCGAGACACTAGACCCTTGTTGTTGGTCAGCTGAAGTCTCTGATTCTACAGGAGTCTCTGGAACAGAGGAGGTTGTGAGGTTCACATTCTTCTTTGCCCTGGCCTTTGCAATAGTTTTGGTGTGGGAAGAAGATGGATTTTTCTTCTTCTTTGGCTGTTAACCAGTTGTTGCCTTGGACGTCGTGGTGTGTTGCCCAGAGGTCAAAGACGTAGACTTGCCAGACACACCAGAGGTATTCACCTTCTCAGAGGAAGGGAGCAAGGACTTTTCAATAGAGGGTTGTTTGTTAGCAATGTTCATCATGTGAGAGGTGACAGGGACATCTTCAACTCCAATCTCCTTGTAAATGGCGCTAGTGATGCGATAGGGCTTCAGAGAAGTGAGTGCAGAGTTGTGATAGCTGTCACCCAACAGGCTTTCGAAAATAAGAGATAGAAAGCGAACGTAGCATATGTTCTTCTCCCTGACCTGGTTTCGTCCCTTCAGCTGTTCTACTAGGTTGGAGAAAAGAATACTTCCTACATCAACATCTGTACCCCAGATCAGCCCATATGCAATAGATTAGTGGTTGAAGGACATCTGATCTTGGGATCCCTGCATTCCTCCTAAGGATTTGACTATGTGAGTAAAGAGGACACGCCACATAGGGGAAAAATACTTGATCTTCAAAGGAGACTTGGAGAGAACCTCAGCGGGTGTAAGAGCAGGGTTTACATCATGAGAGGGTTTAAGTGTGGCAAGGGCGTCCTTAACAGCCTTTTTGTCAACCACCTTCAGGCATTCATCGCCATGTCTTAACCCATCCACACTTGCAAAGTATTTTAGAGAGAAGGCAAAGGGGTGTTCGTTGCATGAGAGGCTAAAGGTAATGGTGTCATCAACGACTTCAGCAGAGTACCAGAATTCCCTAAGGTATTCTTGGTAGAAGGTGGTTGGGGATTTTGTGAGTGCTTCACTTGCATCACAATTTTTCATGAAGTTTACCAGATCTGAGTAGGATTCGTTGGGAGCCTTGAGCCATCCAATGGAGTTGTTCGATGCAAGAATGCTTTCGTTAAGTTCAAAGTTGACGTTTGCTGCCTTGGGAACTGGGAATGCCATGGATTCAAGGTTGAAGAGAAACGAAAATGGAGGATGGGTTTAGAGAGAGAAAGCTTAGAGAGAGAGATGAGATTGTGAAATGAGAATTATGGTAGGTAAGGAGAGACATGAGACAATATATATATTCAAATTTGAAAACAGTTATTCAACCGCATTTAATGCATAGTGGAAAAATGACTACATATGTGGGTCCCTTGACCTTTCAAAAACTATTTGTCTCCTCGTTATTCGGAAAATAAATGATTTAATATTGAGAATGGTTTTTAGTATTTACTTGGAAAGTAACTACCTAGTTTCATGTGAAAAACATTTAATATTGAATCAGACATTTAATGAACACATTTATTATCAAGCCACAGGCTTTGAGATATTGAGCATCCCTAGCTCAGCAACTAGCCTGTTGAACGAAGGTTCAACCAAAGGCTTTGTGAAAATCAGCTAGTTGCAGCTCTGTGGGAACAAAGTGCAGCTCAATATCTCCCTTCATTATGTGATCCCTGATAAAATGATACCTGATATCAATGTGTTTGGTACGAGAGTGAAGAACAGGGTTGTTGGAGATGGCAATGGCGCTGGGTTGTCACAAAAGATTGGCACTTTGTCATATAAGATCTCATAGTCAGCCAATTGACTTTTCATCCAGAGCACCTGAGCACAACAGCTGGCAGCAGCGACATATTCTGCTTCAGCTGATGACATGGCTACAGAGTTTTGCTTCTTAGCACTCCAACCAACCAATTTTCCTCCTAGGATTTGACAGCTGCCTGAGGTGCTTTTTCTGTCAATACAGCATCCAACATAGTTTGAATCTGAATAGGCCTTGAGATTAAAGCCTGATTCCTTGGGATACCATAGACCTAGGGAGGGTGTTCCTTTGAGATACCTGAAAATTTTCTTAACAACCACTAGATGGGATTCTTTTGGGATAGCTTGGTACCTTGCATAGAGACATGTGGAGAATTGGATATTAGGACGACTAGCTGTTAAATAAATGAGTGACCCAATCATGCCTCTGTATAAAGTCTCATTAACAGAGACCCCTGACTCATCAGGACCCAAGTTGTTGGGTGGAAGCATGGGGCATTTCACTGATGCACAATCAGCTAAGTCATATTTTTTAAGTAAATCTTTAACATACTTTTCTTGACAAATTGAAATTCCCTTAGGACATTGTTTGATTTGAAAACCCAAAAAGTAAGTTAATTCACCCATCATACTTATCTCATATTTCTTGGTCATTAATTTAGCAAAACGTTTACTAAGATTAACATTAGTTGACCGAAAGATGATATCATCCACATAAATCTGCACAATGATGAAATCACTCTTATCCTTGAAGGTAAAGAGTGTTTTATCAATAGAACCCCTAACAAATTTGTTTTCAGCTAAGAAATTTGAAAGAGTTTCATACCACGCTCTTGGAGCTTGTTTCAGCCCATACATGGCTTTGTGTAATCTGTACACATGATTGAGAAACTCGCTGTTCTCGAATCCTTCAGGTTGTTCAACATAAACTTCCTCAGCCAAATCTCCATTGAGGAAGGCACTCTTAACATCCATCTGATACACAGTGAAGTTCATATAAGCAGCATAAGCAAGGAAGATTCTGATGGCTTCAAGTCTTGCCATAGGAGCAAATGTTTCATCATAATCAATTCCTTCAGTCTGTTTATACCCCTGTGCCACCAGCCTAGCCTTGTTTCTGATGATGTTTCCAATTTCATCCATCTTATTTCTATAGATCCATCTAGTACCTGTGATGTTCTTACTAGGTGGAGCTGGCACTAGTGTCCATACCTTGTTCCTTTTGTGGAGTCCATTGATCGTTAGACTCAATGGTTATGAACCATTATATCTAGGTTGATCATCGTTCATATGATAACATAGCGGAAAAGAACAATGATCATAACAAGGTGTTTGGACACAAAGAACATGAATTAAAACAATTGGGTTGCTAATTATATTAATAATCAACAACCACTAGACGTGTATACATTGAATCCCACGTCTAGTGCGACACACACTTTAGGTTTACATTGTGAATGAATGAGATGAATAAAACCTAAGACTCTTGTTCCTTTTATAGTGGAAGGAACAGAATCTACAAGAGATCAAATCAAATAAACATCTAAATATTCTATTTAGATAAACTATATATTGTGTATATCATAAATAATATACTCAATATATTCCCTAAATAGAATTCTCCATCAAATCTTCAATATCCATCAGCGTTTGACTTTTTGACTGCGTTTGACTTTTGTTGACTTTCTGTCAACGCCTGAATTGCTCTTGTCAACGCCCAGATTGCTCTTGTCAACGCTTGAACATATTACTTGATATTTTCTTCGATTTTGAGTTTCTGCCACATCAACTTTTTGACCCAACAATCTTCCCCTAGTTGATAGTGGCAAAACTCTATGTGTATCTCTTGTAAGTTGTACATGATCTTCAAATTGCTTCCCCTCAAGTTTAGCATGTATTTCTTCCCCTTTTTGTCACATCAACAAGGAAGTAAACAATGTTGCAATCTTTGAAGATTCTCCAAATGTAGGCTCTGTGTAATGATCTTGAAGAAAAATAACTATAATATTTTTGATGTAGAAGTAGAATAACCCAATCTTATGTTCCATGTCTTGTTTATCCATGTGTTGAAGAACTTATACTCATGTTACAAAGTATAAGTAGACCTCGATCCATTTGTCAAAATCCTCATCCTTTGTGAGACACTGAGCACGATAATGTAACTCCTTCAAGTGATAGCAATTGGTTTGCTAGATATGACAAGTCTTCGTCACCAACCATGTAAGCACGAACAAGTTACCTTAAAAGTCCATGACTGGAAGTGCATGACTTTAAGATATGATAGAACGCAAACTCGCGAAAATCTTCTTCAATCATCAAACTTACCATAAGAATTCTTCCCCTTAAGCTAACACCTCTTCATGACGAATTTGAATGGAATAACACCTTCATACCATATGTAAAAGCCTGTTATGGATAACTCTTTCGCAAGGCTATCCCGATTACATAGTTTAAATTATCCATCAAACTCTCATAAAAAAATTGCTAACTCACTTTAAGATCATTAATCCCTTTCAAAATATCCGAGCCATAAATATCATCATGATATTCTATATTAAAACAGAGATTCCATGTACCTTTGTGTGTATAATCCTCCTTTTTGTGTGCTTAAAACGTACCTATTTTCTCAAACAGCAGCAAACTTTGTGTTGTCCAATATCTCTTCTGTCCAATATCTTGGTCAGATGTATTGTCCGATATCTGACAATACCTATCAGCGTTGAAGCTCATATATCGGACGACACTGTCAACCTATCAGCGTTGACTTATTCTGTCAGCGTCAATTTCACTCCTGTCAGCGTCTATATCAACCTTGTCAGCGTCATGGTTTTGTCAACGTCAAACCATACTCTTGTCAGTGTTGCATTCTTTCTTGTCAACGTTGAATATCAACGTTACCCTTTCAACCTTAAACAAGTGATAAAGCTTCTTTGATCCTGTACCCGCACGCCCATAGTAACCATGTGAACATAGATCGTGTGAATACACTCTTGTTCCACCAATTAGCAGCAGGCATCATATGATGCTTTCGTGTGAACACAATAAATATCGGCCAATCAGATGTTTTCAATCGTGTGAACACAGCCATGAAGAACCAATAGAAACGGTTTGCATTTGCAATATATAAACTTTACTCCTTGGCCGTGTGAACACAATTGGTTTTGACCAATCACATCTGAGGAGCCGTGTGGACACAAAGACAAACCTTCCTTCAATTCTAAAATTGGAGTCGTGTGAATGCAAACATGAGTAGCCAATCAAAATCTATCCATCATGTGAACATAAGACTTTTCCTTCCAATTAGAATTGAGTGACTTTGCCTACGTGAATTACCGTAGACTAGCATGTATAGGATTCGTATTAAAATCAGTAACACGAATCTGCATTAACCTTCACGTCTGCAACATTAAAACATAGCCAAAACATAGTGATCTAGGGTTTGGAACTTTGAGCATCGAAACCCTAATTAGGGTTTGTGAATAACCTTAGATCGTGTATCTTCACATGTTTTAACAGCCACGAACATCATAACATTCTGCTTTCTAGGTAGATCTAGGGTTTGAGAAACCCTAGGTCATGATTTTATGTAAAAGCAGAAAACTGAAAATCTACCATCAGCCAACTTCGACGCTTAATAACTTTTGCCTGGGGATAAAACTCGACAATCCCTCCGGTGGATGTTTAGATCTATGTATGTAGAACACACATATAAAATTTCGTGACGATCCAACGGTTCAATCAAAAGTTATGACCTTCTGAATACTGCTGCGCACACAAAAACGTCCAGAAAAATCCATACGAATTTTTTCTTTTCTTCACCATACACGAACACCTCGTCGGACCTAGATATCAAGAGCCTTAGGCTCTGATACCAATTGTGGAGTCCATTGATCGTTAGACTCAATGGTTATGAACCATTATATCTAGGTTGATCATCGTTCATATGATAACATAGCGGAAAAGAACAATGATCATAACAAGGTGTTTGGACACAAAGAACATGAATTAAAACAATTGGGTTGCTAATTATTTTAATAATCAACAACCACTAGACGTGTATACATTGAATCCCACGTCTAGTGCGACACACACTTTAGGTTTACATTGTGAATGAATGAGATGAATAAAACCTAAGACTCTTGTTCCTTTTATAGTGGAAGGAACAGAATCTACAAGAGATCAAATCAAATAAACATCTAAATATTCTATTTAGATAAACTATATATTGTGTATATCATAAATAATATACTCAATATATTCCCTAAATAGAATTCTCCATCAAATCTTTAATATCCATCAGCGTTTGACTTTTTGACTGCGTTTGACTTTTGTTGACTTTCTGTCAACGCCTGAATTGCTCTTGTCAACGCCCAGATTGCTCTTGTCAACGCTTGAACATATTACTTGATATTTTCTTCGATTTTGAGTTTCTGCCACATCAACTTTTTGACCCAACACCTTTTGAACTGATTGATTTCTTCTTGCATAGCAGCTACCCACCCATCTTCCACAAGAGCCTCAGCTACTCTCTTAGGTTCAATTTGAGAGATAAATTCAGCAAAGAGACATTCGTTGGCTGAGGCAGACTCTAAGTCATGAATTCGCTGTCTAGTAGTAACCCCTGCATTAGGTTCCCCAATGATGTTGACAAGAAGAATGTGTTGATCTCTTGACCACTTGGTTTGAGGAGCTGGGGAATCATGGACAGGGACAATTGTGGGTATAGCTGGTACTATTTGAGTTTCATCTTGCTGACTAGGAGGGCTTTCTTCAAAGATGACTTCAGTGTATGAGTCTACTTCAGCCATATCAAGGGGTACAAGTTCATTATCAGTAGGAGATTCTTCAGGGGTTTGAAGAATTGGTGAGTCATCAATAGCAGTTGAGGAAGAAGGACTATAGGAAGGCTGTGGTTCTTCTTCATCAAGTTCTTGAGAGGTAGGAACTTCAATGTTGTGAGTAGACAGAGGGTCAAAAGCAGGAACATAAGGAGTGAGAGTGTTGGAGTGATGATGGTGATGACAGGCAAATCTTGGTTCTGAGAATTCATCACTTGGGAATGACACATTTTCATTAAAATCAATTTCATCACCCTCTGTTCCAGTTCTCTGTATGACATCATCATCTTCATTGAATCTGACATGAAAGGTTTCTTCTACTTCTTGTCTTCTGGTGTTGAATACTCTGAAGGCTTTGGCTGTTGGAGAGTATCCCAAGAAGAAACCATCATCAGCTTTTTCATCAAATTTTACAAGTTTATCTCTGTAGTTATAAATGAACACAGGGCAACCAAAAACATGGAAATATCTGACATCTGGAGCTCTGTTTCTAAAAACTTCATAGGAAGTTTTACCATGTCTTTTGACAATGATTAATCTATTCTGGGTATAGCAGGCAGCGTGAACAGCTTCTCCCTATAATTGCTTTGGTAAAGCTGCACCATTAAACATAGTTCTGGCTGCTTCAATCAAAGTCTTGTTTCTTCTTTCAGCCACACCATTTTGTTCAGGGGTGCCAGCTAAGGAGAAGTTTTGTGATATTCCCTTTTCATCACAAAAAGATTCAAGTTGATGATTCTTGAATTCAGTACCATTATCACTTCTTAGAGCTTTAACTCTAACATCATTCATATTTTCAACATGTCTGATGAAGGACATGATGGTATCAGCTGCATCACTTTTCCTTATAAGGAAGAAAACCCATATATACCTTGAAAACTCATCAACTATGACCAAGGTGTATTTGTTGTGATTAATGGTCTGAGGTTTGACAGGCCCAAACAAGTCCATGTGAAGGAGATGTAAGTACTTGTCAATAGAGAATGATTGCATGGTCTTGAAAGAAGACCTGTGATGCTTTCCCTTGACACAGACCGAACAAGTCTTGTCTTTAGAAAACATCACTGAAGGTAGACCAGCAACCAGGTTTTTTGTGGCTATCTTGCTGATGTTCTTGAAGTTGAGATGAGACAGTCTTTTGTGCCACAGCCAATTGACACTTTTAGAGGATTTAGCAAGAAAACAATTTGAGCTGTCTTCAGAGCACACACCCATGTTGATGACATATACATCTCTCCTTCCTGGTGCAATAAGCACTACCTCATTGTTCTTGTTGAATATGGTTCCCTGAGTCTTAGTAAACAAAACCTTGTAGTCAGCATCACACAATTGGCTGATGCTAATGAGATTGTGTTTAAGACCATTCACATATGCAACCCTTGTAAAAGTTATCCCATTGCAGTTCACTGAGCCGTATCCCTCTGTGTCGCCTGAAGAATTATCCCCAAACACCACTTTAGGACCAGGCTCCTTTGAGTATCTATGCAGGTATTGTTGAATCCCTGTCATGTGTCTAGAACATCCACTGTCTAGATACCATACTGATTCCTTAAGATGTTTCTACATAGATACATAGAAACAAGTTAGTTCCTATGGTGAACCTACTTTCCAGTGGGCTCCCTGAATTGCTGATTAGCAACTCTTGAGTTCCTGTTGAACTTTTGGCGATAGGAAGGACAATTAGCTGTCTCATGGGTGAAACTTCCACAGATATCACAACCTGGGAAGTCACCACACTCATCTGAGTGATGGTCGGTGAATCCACATAATTTACAGGAAGGATAAGGTCTGTAATTTCCTAATTGTCTCTTAGAACCCTGTTGTCTTTCCCTAGAAGGTGTCTGAGCTCTCTTAACAGCCATTTGTCTATCATGGTCTATGGTCATGTGATGAGAGTTTTTACAGATATTACAATAAGGTTTGACTAACCTTTCACCCTTGGGTTCACCTAGAACAGACTTAGGTTCACGAGAAGTAGAGCATTCATCGGAAGGCTTAATGTGTTGTTTAAGAGTTCTACTTCTTTCATCAAAGACAACAGGCGTTCTTCAGTTGAGGAATCAACTTTGTTTACAGATTTTTTTGAGACAGGCTAAAAGGCAACTTGCTTAACAAATTATTTTGTAGGTACTGAAAAAATTTTAGCTGGTGGTTTCTCAACATCTGTTTTAGGATCACCTTTAGCTCATCTAGAGGAACTGCTGGGTTCAACTCCTGAGAGTTTGGGTAAGGGTGGTTGTGACAACCGCTGTTTTGAGGTTCGTCACTTAGTTTTATTTTGTGCTAGTTATGTGTCTTTACGTGTTTATGTGCTAATTGGTGTGTATAGAGTGTGGTTTGGATATCGTATCCGGTACGGGGTACCTTGTGAGTGAAACGATGTGTGATGATTTCATGTTCATGAGCTCACATGGTAGTGACTATGAAATGAGATGGTGTTATTTAGTGGTTTATGTATACGTATATGTATTATAGAAAAATCGTATTTTTACGATTTACTGTTTAGCATTTTGAGGTCTCGGATAAGGTGTTTAGTCATGTGAGTATTTTTTGGGATGGTTTTAAGTCATTTACTACATAGTTATAAAGTTTATTTCAAAATTTAAGATTTTTTTTAAAACTGTATATTTTACGTCTTTTACGGTAAATGCGTAAATTTGACTAGTTTTACGGTTTTGAGGTTTTGGAGGTTTTAGGAGTTGTAATAAATTAAGGAAATGTAAGGTAACACTAGTAGTGTAATAATAAATAATAAAAAGAAAAAAAAGAGAGGGGAGGGTCGGTTTGGACGATCAAAAGAAAAGGAAAGGAGAAAAAAATGGAAAGTGGGTTTATACTTGGACTAGGATTTGTGTACACACTATATAAGGTTTTCTAATAAATCAAAAATATAATTTCTTTTCTCCTGGAAGCTTAAAACCGACGGCCACATAAAAAAATTAGGGTTCTTCATAAAAATCTTGGTTTCCATTAAATCTAAGGTAAAACCTTCAATAACCCTTTTCAATTTAATTGTTTTAATGTTTTTATAATCAATATATGATGGATTTAGGTTAGGTTTAATTATAAAATCTGTATTATAATGATATACTAATTATTAATTAGGGCTTGTGATTAAATAAACTATGGGTAATTAATTAGGTTAGTTTAATTAAATTCGTCATTAAAAACTGGGCAGAATTTTTGTGTCATTGTTTTGATCATATAGGGAGTTCTACAAACTCTTATTTTGCGATCCAAGTATCCATGGAAAGGTAATTGAAATGGCTTTCAAATTCAAGAAACGAGAACTAAATTGGAGGTCGGGAAGTGGGTAAAAAACAGGTTACAATAGTCGGAGGTCAAAATAGTTTTGAAATCGGCCTGTTTTCTTTTTATGTTTTGGGTTGTTTGGGGTACTTAGGATTGTATTGGGACTTTCAAACGAACATGGGAGTTGGTTTATATATTATAGGAAGTATCTTCATTGGGGCTAAGATTGGGGGTAAGACCCCCTAATCATAACAAACTTTTTGTATGTTCAAAATCAGTAAAAACTAGATAGACAAAAGTATATATATATATATATATATCGGGGCCTTAAAAGTAGCTTTAAGGTTGGGGCAAAAAGGAGGATTTAGCTAACACATGTAAGGGCATGGGGTTTCCTTTACAGAGGTCATGGGTTTGGTTAGATGGGCGTTTGGCTTATAGTTTGGAGACCTAAAAACCGGGATTGTTTTGGGTAAAATGTTAACGGGACGGGTAATGAAGTAAACAAGGTTAAGGGATTTAGAGAGGGTTGTAATAAGATGCTTAGAGCATATAAATGAGGTATACATATGGGAGAAGGCTAGATGTCCATCATAAGGTTAATGAGCCGTCTTAGTGATTGGTTCATGTTTTGATTATGTCTTTTTGTTTGTTAGCTTGTTGCTAGTGCGCGGACGTTTGGAAAAGCTCAATCAGGTGAGTTTCATAGTCCCATGTCTACTAATGATTTTGACTTCCAGATGGGATGGAAGAGACACTGTCTTGTTTTTTTATAAATTATGATGTGAATGTTTTGTGTTTGGTGATGGACTTGTGCATACTTATGTGATTAACTGCTAGTTGATTCTTGATTGTTTTATGTTTTGACTTGGTACCAAGGAGATGTTGACAAGGAGGGGCCTTGGGGAGATACATAGATGTGTGAGCATCTATGGGACCAAATGATAATGGCAAGGCGGGGCCTTGGGATTGGTACATAGGTGTATGGGCGCCTATGGTACCATGGTGTTTGGTAAGGCTGGGAGCCTTGGATTTGGTTTTGTTGTTAAATCTTGAATATTAGTTGTTAATGCATGTTTGTATCACATTGTCCATATGTTCTTTTGTTAGTGGTTGTTGTTCACAGCTTATGGTTTGATTTTGGCGTTGGAGTCTAAACCTATGACTCTCACCAACTTTATGTTAACATGTTTTAGTGTCTCTTTCAGGTGATATTGTGGTTAAGCGTGAGAACATAAGTGGCTAGGATTTGGAGTTGCATAGGAATGCATTTAGAAGGAGATCCTCGTTCCTTCTTAGTTTCTTTTGTTTGTTTAATAAGTGATACTGTTGACACCTATATGTTTGCTTTGTTTATGTTAATTGTTTGTCTCGGGTAAGTGGTAGGACTGTTACCTACTTACCTAGACTTTTGCATTGTTGATATATTGTCATGACTTTTGTGTCACCATTTTATGACATTTCTTATTTCATTTAGTTATCTCTATAGACACGCCATGTTGTGATGATATCCATACGTCGCGCCCCATATTCCGCCATGGTGAGGTGTGACAGAATGGTATCAAAGACAATGGTTATAGAGAATTAGGTTGCCTAGTCGCGTAGCCTAGTCTATAGCTTAAGGGTCCCTGCATATAGGCGTCATAGGAGTATGTGTGCATTTTATAATAATTGATGTGTTGGATGTTATTTTTGTGATGTTTGTTAAGATATGAACTACTATGGTTCATACTTAGCCACATGTTATTTTCTTTTCGGGTTGTGACTAGTGCGGGTTGAACCATAATCGTCCACGCTAGTCATTGTTGTATTTTGCTTAAATTGTACATTATAGTACATAATTTGGTACAAGGCAGTTTCTATCTTTTGTTGAGTTATTTTATGTACCTGAGGTATGTTATTTTTTTCTTTTGATGTTTAAGTCATGTTCCCTAAGAATCGTGTGGTGGTTCGAGTTACTAGGAGTACATGGGTAGAAAGGATTTTAAGGTGTTTCCATTCTAATGGGTGACATGACTTATAATTGATTATGTTTTCGTTTTGGATTTTGTCTATGCTGTTTTAGCTAGACTATGGATTTCTGTATTCCAAGAGTTTGACTATGTAATTTTATTAGTTGGAGTTTTTGACCTTATTGTTTATGTGGTTATGTGCTTAGGTGAGTTGATGGATTTATGTGTTGTGTGTTGTATTGATTCTTATAAGTGTCATCATAAGAGGGAGTGCATTGGGGAAAGGGTAATTGTATAAGTATGGTGGCCAACATAGTTATACAAGTACCACAACTTCAATGGGTTCCTAAGTATGATTGCATGAAAGAGGGTTAGTACATGCTTGTATATGATGAGATGTGGATTATTGGTATATGTATAGTATATGGGTTTATGTAACGGTTGCCTACGATATGGATATTTTTGAGTGTGTTATTGTTTTGGGTTATAGTCATGTTGTGTGATTATAGGGTCACACGATATGGGCTGGTTTTAGTGATGGGTTTTATGCCTTGTGGTAAGATGGTGGTTACTCGTAGAGAAAAAAAAAACGAGTGTATGACGCGATTGATTGATCTGATATGTATGGTAACGAGTATGTTTTGGGTGATTTAATAGGTATATATATGCGGATGTATATATACCACTATGTGTTAAGTTATGGTATATGGTCGTTCACTAGTTATTATAGCTTGAATGTACCTTGTGTTTGTTCGTGTTTTATGGTGATGTAGTTTGATGGAGTTCCAACGACATTTTGAGTCTTTTGGATGTGTGTCTACATTCGGGTATGTATTTTTATTAATGCGAACTACTAAATTTTATTGCAAATAAGTCTGGCTAATTATAGGAAACGGTTTTGAAAATAATTTGTAAGTGTATGGTATGATATCGTAACTTACATTTTTTTTAGTTGTAGTAGTAAATTATAAAAAAAAGATGTTGTCTTGAAAATAATTGGATTAGTCTTCTATGTAACATGTGATAATATATTTTAAAGGGGTAAAGAAATTTTACAATAATTTTCTTAAGTAGAGTTAAAATTTTTGAATAATTTAACTAAGACGGAAAGAGTAAAAAAAAAACAGTGTGTATTTTATAAACATGTATTGGTTTCATAATAACAAGTGAAATAAGTTTAATATGGGTAAACAAGATAATGGTTAGAATAAGATTGTAGTATACTAACTAGGTGATATCTTGATAGAATGATGAAGATAAAGGATGAGTTATTGGTTAAAAATGAGTATGATTGATTTTAGTAGTATTGGAGTTTAGTTCTTTTGAGAAGTAACTAATTGCGACGAAAGTTTAAAATTTTTCTAAGGTATCGAGATTTGGTAATACTAATCGTGAAGAGTCTAAATTTTTTGTTGTTGGCACACTCCATTGATCTTTCGGATTACATTGTTTTGTTTTCGGTTGTTTTGGCTAGGGTTCGTTTTACCCTATATTTTATTTTGGGACACGAGTGTTTGGAATTCTTTTGTTACACGTCATGGATGATTTAGTTATGCGGTTGTGGAAACGTTAGAATGAGAGGATAGAGTTGGGTAGTATTACTTATGGTTAGATACTATAATGGAGAGATGTTTTTTGGTTTAAAGGTTGTGTTGAAGGAATGATTAAGATTTGTGGAGTTTGGAAACTTAGATTGGTTACGGGAATAAGAAGGTAAGTAAAGTTAGTTAACTGGTAGTGGGAACGAGAAGTAATGCTATGAGAAGTTGGTTGAAGTACCATTAGGAGATTGATGAAAGTACTAGCGGATGTGAGGGTGGAGTAGAAAGTTTATACTAATGGAAAGGTTGGGTAAATAACACGCAGGGATTGGTATAGTTTTGGGTTGAAGTACTTTTAGAAATATTGTGGTAGATGAGTAGAAGTTAGAAGCTACTGGTAGTGTGAAGTTCCTAGGTAACATCATGGAGACGAGAAAGAGTGCGTAAGAGCTACATCGCGAAGCAAGGAGCTGAAAGGACTACGTGTCGGCTGCAAGAAGGATGCAAGAGATTTCGAAGGAGTCACAAAAGTTGCGAGGACTGGAAAGGTGACAAGCACTATGATGGGAAATTTACGTATGGTTCGTGACGAAGAAGGGCAGATCGAGTATCAGAGTGGAACTACAAAGAGCTGAACTGGTGGATCGTGATGAAATGAATACATGTCATGGGAGATTAAGAACTCGTGGAAGTAACAAGGGGATCGAGGGATGAGAAGTGAAGCTGAGCTGAATAAGTTTCGTGGAGAAGTGATTAGAGAGTCGGTTTTGTGAAGGTGTTATGAAAGATCTTTGGGAAAGACAGCTATGCATTATCCAATACACTAGTGATTTCCATACATTTGATGAATGAAGTATGGAATTTTTGTTGGACGGGATAGTGTAGGAATAAGGGAGAACCATGGAAGGAGAGAACCAAGTATTCCGAGAAGATGATGATTGAAAATACCTCATGTTGGGTGCAAGATCAAAGTAGAAGTATGAGATTTGAATAAGAATTCAAAATATGCCTTAGTAGACAAATGGAAACTAATGTGGGTATAAGATGAGAGTGTGATCCGCATGGAATCACATGAAACTCTAGTCTGTCTCTATTAGGAGGGAGTAGGAGAACTGGTTGTGAGAAAAAAAACAAGTGAAGCTACTTGGAAAAATTTTGCGTATAGATGACTAGATAGACTTAGTTAGTGGAGCTGGATTGTTATATCTGCCTAGAATGCTAGAGCATTTGGGGTACGAGACGTAGAGAATGATCTATAAAGATCATGAACGTCTCCAACACATATTTAATCATCTGGATTGAACATTTGGAAAAGGTGATGGGTGGAGTTATGTGATGAAAGAAAATTGCAAGGCCAAGTACCATCTGGGAAAGGCAAGCATGGTTGATGAGACATGGAATAAGAAGAATGAAGTGAAGCTGAGACGAACTTGAACTATATGGATGACGTATTAGGATGGTTTGGATGAAGGATGTAGGTTGCACGAGTTGAGTTGTCTAAAGCAGAGAACGCGTCAACATGTATGTTGCGTGGCTTGGACAATCATATGAAGAAAATGGACGTAGACTATACTTCCTACATAGATAGGAGTAGCTTAGAAAGGGCAATGTAAGGACGAAATTGGTGAAAGGGATACATAATGGGGTGGAGGAATAAGTACGACGAGAGTTGGGTGATAGTCGATAGACTAACTAATTCATCTCATATTTCAAGAGGAATGAGAAGTCACGTAGTTGAGAAGTTGGAAGAATTGCGTACAGATGTGATGGAATAGAGGGTTTTGCGTAAAAGTTAGCCTAATATGTATGAAATGCCTTATGAAGGATTATGGCAAGGGGAGAAACGATGGGAAGCATCACATCGTGATGTATGGTAGGAGTTGAGGAAGAAGAAGGAAGTATGTATAGAAGCGAAGCATGAATGAAATAGGTCTAGATAGGAACCGAAGGTAAAACTTTGGTAGGTCTTAATGAGTAGAATAAAGCACAACGCAGGCTAATACTATCGTAGTGTGGAAAAGGAAATGGCACTGACCTATACTGATTGTTTGGGAGGCTTAGTATCGATAATCAGATGGATGAGGAGTTATAGGTGTGATGTGCCATAGGGACGAAGGGCTTGGTCTAACTGAGACAAGATGAGGAGCAATATGACCTTGAAGGTAGGACATTGTGTAGGTATAAAGGAAGTGTTGGGTATAAAAAAATCATGAAGAAAAGTGAGAAAGAAGTGTATAGGTGCTACTAATGAGCTATCCAAATTTAATGGAAGTAGTTGTAGCATGAGTTTGGATGGCAGTTGATAGACTAACTGAGATAACCGTCCTTTTGATGATATGTATAGATCATAAGTTGATTTGGATTGAAAGAAGTAATGGATATGTGAAAGACCGTCATAGGTCACTTTGTAAGGAAATTGGAATTTTTAAGTAGTTTAGTGTATGGACTAAAGGGAGTTGATGAACATGATTGGATATGAGTATATCCAGCTAACTGGAAAAGGATGGGCAAGTGAGATATTTATACAACCTTAGGAGTTACACTGAGGGCATAAGTGATTGATTTAGATGAAGTTAGGAAACTCTTTAGCGATGGCTGAGTTTTCATATAATGATGGTTATCATGCTAGAAGTCGATAAATGCCATTTGAGGCACTATATGAAAGGATAGGGTGAGTTGTCCCCATTGTGGACTAGAATTGGTAAAAGAGGCTACTAATGTGGTGATGGTGTTTGTGGAAAGGATGAGAGCAACAAGGGATGCTATGTTGAAAAGGAGGAAACCACTAGAGTTGAGTGACAAAGTTATGTAGGAAGTTTCACCCATAGTAACAGGTGGTATGTTTTGGTAAAATGGAAGAGTTGATGTAGAGTTTTGTAGGTCCATTTATGATCTTTGGAAAGATCGGACCAGTAGCTTATGAGCATAGAATTACCTGGGGGGAAATGTGTGGTATACATGTTATATTTCGTGTATTAAGATTGGTAAATGTTGTTTGAGAATGCATATTTGCGTGTACGGTTATTCGGGATTTATGTTAATAAGGGTTTGTGTTATCAAAGAGTCATTTGTGAGATTTATTTACTGTGAGGTCAAGAGTTTGGCAATGAATTTAATTATTGTTAGTTAGTATATGTGGTGATTTGAGATTTGAACTAAAGTTCACGTGGAAATGAGAGGAGTTCATTTAGAACAAGTATCCTCAGTTGTTTGCTAATGGTATGTTTGATCCTAAGGAGTAAATCTCGGGACGATATTTCTATTAGGAGGGAGTGATGTGACAACCGCGGTTTTAAGGTTCGTCACTTAGTTTTATTTTGTGCTAGTTACGTGTCTTTACGTGTTTATGTGGTAATTGGTGTGTATAGATTGTGGTTTGGATATCGTTTCCGGTACGGGGGTACCATGTGAGTGAAACGATGTGTGATGATTTCATGTTCATGAGCTCACATGGTAGTGACTATGAAATGAGATGGTGTTATTTAGTGGTTTATGTATACGTATATGTATTATAGAAAAATCGTATTTTTACGATTTACTGTTTAGCATTTTGAGGTCTCGGATAAGGTGTTTAGTCATGTGAGTATTTTTCGGGATTGTTTTAAGTCATTTAGGACATAGTTATAAAGTTTATTTCAAAATTTAAGATTTTTTTTAAAACAGTATATTTTACGTCTTTTACGGTAAACGCGTAAATTTGACTAGTTTTATGGTTTTGAGGTTTTGGAGGTTTTAGGAGTTGTAATAAATTAAGGAAATGTAAGGTAACACTAGTAGTGTAATAATAAATAATAAAAAGAAAATAAAATTAAAAAAAGAGAGGGGAGGATCGGTTTGGACGATCAAAAGAAAAAGGAAGGAGAAAAAAATGGAAAGTGGGCTTATACTTGGACTAGGATTTATGTACACACTATATAAGGTTTTCTAATAAATCAAAAATATAATTTCTTTTCTCCTGGAAGCTTAAAACCGAGGGCCACATAAAAAAAATAGGGTTCTTCATAAAAATCTTGGTTTGCATTAAATCTAAGGTAAAACCTTCAATAACACTTTTCAATTTAATTGTTTTTAATGTTTTTATAATCAATATATGCTGGATTTAGGTTAGGTTTAATTATAAAATCTGTATTCTAATGATATACTAATGACTAGAATAATTAGGGCTTGTGATTAAATAAATTATGGGTAATTAGTTAGGTTAGTTTAATTAAATTCGTCATAAAAAACTGGGCAGAAGTTTTGTGTCATTTTTTTGATCATATAGGGAGTTCTACAAACTCTTATTTTGCGATCCAAGTATCCCTGGAAAGGTAATTGAAGTGGCTTTCAAACGCAAGAAACGAGAACTAAATTGGAGGTGGGAAGTGGGTTAAAACTAGGTTACAACAGTCGGAGGTCAAAACAGTTTTGAAATCAGCCTGTTTTCTTTTTATGTTTTGGGTTGTTTGGGGTACTTAGGATTGTATTGGGACTTTCAAACGAACATGGGAGTTGGTTTATATATTATAGGAAGTATCTTCATTGGGTCTAAGATTGTGGGTTAGGGTAAGACCCCCTAATCATAACAAACGTTTTGTATGTTCAAAATCAGTAAAATCTGGATAGACAAAAGTATATATATATATATATATATATATATATATATATATATATATATATATATATATATATATATATATATATATATATATATATATATATATATATATATATATATATATATATATATATCGGGGCCTTAACAGTAGCGTTAAGGTTGGGGCAAAACGGAGTATTTAGCTAACATATGTAAGGGCATAGGGTTTCTTTTACAGAGGTCATGGGTATGAATAGGTGGGCGTTTGGCTTATAGTTTGGAGACCTAAAAATCGGGATTCTTTTGGGTAAAATGTTAATGGGACGGGTAATGAAGTAAACAAGGTTAAGGGCTTTATAGAGGGGTGTAATGAGATTCTTAGAGCATATAAATGAGGTATACATATGGGAGAAAGCTAGATGTCCATCACAGGTTGATGAGCCGTCTTAGTGATTGGTTCATGTTTTGATTATGTGCTTTTGTTTGTTAGCTTGTTGCTAGTGCGCGGACTTTTGGAGAAGCTCAATCAGGTGAGTTTCATAGTCCCATGTCTACTAATGATTTTGACTTCCAGATGAGATGGAAGAGATAGTGTCTTGTTTTTTTTATAAATTATGTTGTGAATGTTTTGTGTTTGGTGATGGACTTGTGCATACTTATGTGATTAACTGCTAGTTGATTCTTGATTGTTTTATGTTTTGACTTGGTACCAAGGGGAAGCTGACAAGGCGGGGCCTTGGGGAGGTACATAGATGTGTGAGCATCTATGGGACCAAAGGATAATGACAAGGCGGGACCTTAGGATTGGTACATAGGTGTATGGGCGCCTATGGTACCATGGTGTTTGGCAAGGCTGGGAGCCTTGGATTTGGTTTGTTTGTTAAATTTTGAATATTAGTTGTTAATGCATGTTTGTATCACATTGTCCATATGTTCTTTTGTTAGTGGTTGTTGTTCACAGCTTATGGTTTGATTTTGGCGTTTGAGTCTAAACCTATGACTCTCACTAACTTTATGTTGACGTGTTTTAGTGTCTCTTTCAGGTGATATTGTGGTTAAGCGTGAGAACATAAGTGGCTAGGATTTGGAGTTGCGTAGGAATGCATTTAGAAGGAGATCCCCGTTCCTTCTTAGTTTCTTTTGTCTGTTTAATAAGTGATATTGTTGACACCTATATGTTTGCTTTGTTTATGTTAATTGTTTGTCTCGGGTAAGTGGTAGGACTGTTACCTACTTACCTAGACTCCTGCATTGTTGATATATTGTCATGACTTTTGTGTCACCATTTTATGACATTTCTTATTTCATTTAGTTATCTCTATAGACACGCCATGTTGTGATGATATCTATACGTCGCGCCCTATATTCCGCCATGGTGGGGTGTGACAGTGGTAATTCAGCCATATCTTCAGAGACAGGGTCATCAGCCAAGATGGGATCTGGCATATGAATTGTCTCTGTAGATTTAAAAACAATCTCTTTGGGTTTGGTGAGAATTTTCAGCTTATTTTTCTGAGCAGAGACTCCCTTTTAATATCAGCAGGTAGTTCATCATTAAGCAATTGATCTATAGTTAACCTACTGCACAGCCATTTTTCTATAACCTTGTTTAATTCAGATACTTGATCATTTAAGGCACTATTCTTCAAGGTTAACCTATTGACTTCGTTTTGAAGGGATGTTTTTTCTAGATTTACCCGTTTGAGAGTTTCACATTCAGACTTAGCATTTAGCAGATCATTTTTACCAGAGTGAAACTTATCAAGCAAGTTCTTTCTTTGTTCCTCAACAAAGTGCAAATCAACAATGATGTAATCAAGGACATGGCGTTCATCACTATCAGACATAGATAAAAGCCTCTGTACCTTTTTCATTGTGATGTTAACCCATTGTCCTGATCTTGCATCACCTTTCCCAACAGCTGGTTCATCCTCAGCTATATCCATGAAAGCCCTGACTCTAGTAGTATCTTCCTCATCTGAAGCCAGCGGCTCATCATTCCAATCATACGCTTCAGCTACCAACCCTTTCTCTGTCTTTTTATCACCCCGTATATTCTTAGACAGAGCTTCAAGCTTCAAATTCATCTGTTCTAACTCAGCTTTAAGGGCCTTATATTTGTTCTTGTAATCCTTCTTCTCATTGTCTGAGGAGTTGAATTGGTGAGATGAGTTGTTGTGTTGTGATTTGAACTTGTAAGGTTTGGTGGAAGATGATGGATAAGAAGGTGAGGATGTCTTTGTGGAAGGACAGTCATTTTGGAAGTGTCCAAGTTTTCCATAGGCAAAGCAAGTTTCTTTTGATCTGTCATTTTGTTTGCTAGCTGATCCTATTCTCACTGATCTTTTGTAGAATCTTCTTTGATTTGCTAGCAAGGCTCTTTCATGAAATTCAGCATTCAGGTCTGTCAAGAACTCTTGGCTGCTACGTGTGTCTTCTTCAACATCAGAGTCGCTGTCATGAGGGTGTGGGGTAGAGATCAAAGCTTTGGAAGTTTCTCCTTGAACTACAAATCTTTCAGTCTCTGATTTGTATATGGTATCAATCAGCCCTTCTGCATAATTATACTTTCCATAAAGCTGAGCTAGGGTGTCATTCTTGATTGAGTTATTGGCTCTCTGAGTCTGATTCATACTCAGCCATTTTCTTGGAAGGATGTTGACAAATGTGGCATTAATCTCAGCTTGACCAATGGTGACATCATTCATAGCAAGGTCATTGAGAAGAATCTTCAGCCTTGTATATGTTTGTTGAACCTTTTCACCTCTAAGTGCCTTGAAAGCATTGAACTGAAGTCTGAGTGCCTGAATCTTGGTCTCTCTGGTTTCAGAGGGTCCTTCATGACCAAGGATAAGGTCTGTCTACATTTGTTTAGTTGTGGGGCACTGAATGATAGATTTCATGATGTGTTTGGGAAGACAGGATATGATGATGCTTTTGAGACATTTATCTTGGTTTGCCAATTTCCTATCAGTTGGAGTCCATTGTTTGAGAGGTTTGGGAAGAGGGTTATCATCAGTAGAGGTACGCGCCATGGGAACATAAGGACCATTTTCTAGAATTTCTAGAAGAAATGGTTCAAGTCCATCGAGATACACGAGGAATTGACTCTTCCAACTAGCAAAATCTTCTTCATCAAAGACTGGTACGCTGGTGACATGTGATCCTCCTCTAGAGTCAAGAAGTTGAGGTAGATCATCTTCATTAGGAGGTGGAGGAGCGAGTCTAGGTGAAGTTGGTGGTGCATTGTTGTTGTTGTTCCCAGAAGACGATGGTGGTGGATTGGTTGTTTCCGGCATGGTGGATCTTGATTATAAAACTTAGAACGATGTTTCTTAAAGGTTTTAATATCAAACACCGCTCTGATACCAATTGAAAGTCCCTAATCAATGCTAGAAACACTCAACTTAACTGATAAACACAAGTAAATACTTTTCAAACGTAATACTTATTATTGTATAATAAAGAATTACAAGTGTTATGGATAACACCGTTTGATGACAATGTGTTGTGCACACTTTGAACAACTAAATAACCTAACTTATGAATACAGTCACAGTTGTTTGATTCAATAAGTTCTAAGCATTAATGTGTGAATATTCTCAAAGTGTTAAACATTAATGCTGGGCTACACATCCTATTTATAGTGATACGAGGTTGACCTAAGTACTAGTTGATGGTGACTACATAAGACATTCACTTTTCAGACATCTGTCACAAGATGATCTTCTATTCTTGGTAGTCTGCCATAATTCTTTAGGGAAACAGATCTTGAAATAGTTTCCCTTTTCTTCATAGTCTCGTATATACAAATGGAATGTCCAATGTTGAGTGTTAACAGGGTATTGCCACCCCTGTTAACCCTCAACCCCTCAGAGTCCCTGATACATCTTGGTTGTTATCCATCACAACCAGTGAGTATGTATTCAAGTAACATTCGACTTCATTGACAATGTCTCTGACATGGACTCCTCTCAGGTTGCTCACAGAGACTTGGATCTCTGTGAGTCTTGCTATACTTGCCTGCCTCCTAGGCACAGGCAAGTGACTATCTAACAGCTTAATTTGTGTTTAAATCTATGATACATGGAATCTAACAAACTTAGATTCCCAACATATATGTTCACATTGAAATCACTATAGTTGTCCTTTCCTTAGCGAGATTTAAACAACGTGCATAATGTCCTAAGTGTAGGGGAGTTTACTCCCACATGCTTAAACATTGAGGATAATGTTTATATCAAGTGTAGGGGGAATTCTATCGAAGTAAGTGGTCTTTTCCATGAATTTGTCCTCATTTTAACCGGAAAATCTAGTTTTTCGACATTTTTCAAAATTTTTAATCTATTTTGGCCTAGTTGTACAGTAGTATTTTCCTTTGTTAGCGTTATTTACTTTCTTTCCTAAAATAAAATTTTGAATAAAGTGGTTTTAATTTTTCAACGTTGTGAATCTTTTGACTTAACCCGAGTTTACTTATCTAAGTTTAGTCTAGCTAGTATCCTTAACGTGTTTAAGTCAAGTTTTGCTAGGCTTTTATATGGGGAACTTTAAAACGCGAAAGTCTTAACACTCACGGGTTAAGAACAAGAACTTTTCGCAAGTTCCTATAATTGATCCTAGAAGTCGTTTATCAAGGGAACTTTAAAATGCGAATTCTAAACTTGAAAAACTCTAAGAAGACGCAAGATCCTATAGATGACCTGAAAACCCAAAACTTTGATTTAATTGGCTAAGCATCCACGAGTATTATTCCTTGAGATTTTAAATTGTGGAGAACGAGAGATGATAGAGTCAAATATAAGTTTGGTATTCTTTCATGAATTTATGTGAGTTGATTATAAGCTTTTTCTCCCATCGCTTGTTAATAAATATATTTGCAATAAATAAAGTTGTACGATTTGAGAAGTTACTTAGCTTCTAGCCCAAGATCGTTTAAAAGTTGCTCTGTATTAATTAGAGTTCATAGCCAAGGCGTAACTTATTGAAGCGGGATGCGAAGATTGTCGAGTCCGAAAAGGCCCTAACAATGCATGAGGGCTACATTTTGTTGCTAAAGATCCAAAGTGATGTGAAGAATCATTTATCAAAAATCTATATGAAGGATCGAGACACACGGCCAAAAGCAAATACTCCCCTAAAGATCACGGAGAAGTCTATCCGAAAAGACCCTAGCAAGGTATGAGGATAAATAGATCCAAGTCCTAAAAGGAGGCGGATCGTTGTATATCAAAATCCTAGATAAAGATTGGAGAAAAATGAAGAAGTCGTGGTCCAAGTATGAAGAATCTCTCAAAATGTTCAAGTGAAGAAATTCCTAATATGAAGAGAAGACCATAATTTCAAGAACGTCTCTCAAGATTCGAAGTATGAAGTCGCTGCCGAATATTGGTCCGAGAAAGGTCTCAAATCGTGAAGCGAGTTATGCCAAGATATGAACTTTATGAGGTCCCGAGAAGCAGTTTTAAAAGATTTTGTCCTTTAGCTAACTACTGATTAAATCTTCCCACTTTATTTTTAGCCTAAACAAACTATCAAAATAAGTCAAACAATGAATCCTCGTGATCATTCTAGACAATCACAAAATATAAGAGATACACCTAGGAATAAGGGAGTTTAAGTGAATAATTGGGCCACATGAGTTCGTGTTAGTTTGGTAACTTATAATAACAATGATCTCGTTTATAAGCTTGGTGTGGGGAATGTGAAACTTGAGGGTGATAAACATTCATTACACGCCAAAGCCTAATGTAATTCTTTTATTTCCTTACTTGTTTTGTATATATTTCTATCTTTTTAGTTTCCTTAATGTTTAGTATTTAATAACGGCCAAGGTGTGTTATTTATGATGAAAAAGTAAAACGTGCTTCGAAATTAATGCATTGCATGAGGGCATTGCAATGGTCAAGTGTAGGGGATTTAATAAGTGTGAAAACACTTATCCTTTTACCACTTATTTCCAATAATAACAAGACCAAAACGTGTATTTTATGTCGTAAAAGTCGGAATTATGCGTGGTTTGTGTTTTTTTTTGTGTTTCAGGATAAAAATATGAAAAAGGGAGAAAACACGGGCTATCACGGGCTTTTATTGAAGAAAAAGACAAAAGGTAAGTCAAAAGATCAAAAGTGCAAGAAGAACGGAAGTCAAAGGCCTATTCTGAAGATTTTTCGAAGAAAAAGTCTAAACACGGAAGTTTAACGAAGTCGAAGAACCAAGTCTATTAAAAGAAGAAAAATAGAAGACGAGTTCAAAATTATCATTCGACTAATCCCGAGCCTAAGTCGAGAAAGACGAGAAGAAAAGAAGAAACAAGCACTTTCCACCTCCCCTATATATAGTTAGAAAATGGTCATTAAGGACGAGTCTTCATTTTTAGTCTTTAATTTTTTAGTTTTATTTTTAAGTGTGTTTTATTTTTCTTCTCTCTAAATTTTCAAGCTTATCAAATCTTCATCTTAATCTTGTAATCTTTGATATTAATCTTTAATATAATCAAGTTTATTTCATAATTCTCATTCTATCTTTCTTAATAATCTATTGTTTTTGCTTAATTAATCATGTAGTTGGTCTAATTTTGTTGATGATGTGATTGTTTTGCTTATTTGATTGTGCTTATTGAGTTGGTGTGTTTAGAGTTTTTAGATTAAGGTGCTTATTTGCTTAATTTTTATGTTTAATAGTTTTTAAAATAAGTTGATTTTGGTAGTTTAATATTTTTATAAAAAAGTTGATTTTAAATTTTTGCTTATTTAGGGTTTTAAAAAGTTTTAAAATTATGTATTATAAGCTTTTTCTTAAAATTAATTTGGTTAAGTTTTTGGATAAGTGCTTAATTGGTTTTAGCTTATTTTTAGACTTTGCTTAATTTTATTTTAATCCGAAATACACTAAACCCTAATTTCCCGAGTTAGGTTCTGATTCAGGTTTTCCCGAATTATATTAATATCATGAATTCTGAATTATGTAAAGATCTGAATATTCCGAGTTAGGTTATGTATTTGTGGATTCCGAATTATTGTGATTCATTATTCCGAGTTGCGTGTATTTCTCTTATTCCGAGTTAAGTCAGAAATCTGTGCATTCCGAATTACATACTTGGTCTTTTTCCCGGATTACGCGTGGAAGAATATTCCGAGTTACGTCAAGGATTTATATTCGGAGTTACGTCAAAGTCTTATATTCTGAACCATATGAGAAATGAATATTCCGAACTGTGTATTGAATGTGATTCCGAATTAGATCATGAAGTATATTCCGAACTAGGTTCAGCTTATTGATTCCGAACTACGTCAGATTATTGGATTCCGAACTAGGTCGTGAGTGTATTCCGAATTGGATTCTTGATCTTGTATTCCGAACTACTTAAGGAACTCTATTCCGAATTAGGTCGAAGATAGAGTATTCTGAATTATCAGAGGCACAAGTATTCCAAACTAGATTCAAGGTGAACAGATTCCGAATTAGATCAGAATTTACATTCCGACTTATGTCCAGTATTTGGTTTCCTTATTTATTTTAAAACCTTTATTTTTCCCGCCATTTTCTTAAGTGTTATTTTATTTGTTTTAACTTGGATTTATTTTAAAGTTTTCATTTTTATTAAGTTTTCAAAATTTGCTTTTTAAAGTTTTAATCTTTCATCATTTATTTTTAAACTCTTTAATTATTAGTTTGAACTTTTAAAGATTTCATTTTTAGTCAACAACCTTTGCATTTTTATGTTATTTTAAATTAGATAATTTCCTTTTAGTCATTTTTACCAAGTTCTATTGTGCAACATTCATACTGGAAAGCAATCAAGGTTAGAAGTTCTCTTTTATTTTTAATAGCTCTTATATTATTGTTATTTGTAGACTTAGTTAACCAAGCTCCCCCTTTTAGTGACCAATACCAACAATTCCATCATAAACCGTGATCAATTCGAATTGAATCGAGTACGAACAACACTTTCTTGAACACACACAAAAGCATAAACCAAAAACCACAAGTAATGACCCAAAGTGGGGATCGTTCTCAAGGAGGCTAGTGTGTTGTGTAAGAAATGATTAATAGTTTGTGATTATATTGATAAGAAATGAAAAATAGAAAAGAGATTAGAAGAGACTGACGGTTACGATTATGAATTAAACTAAGACGATAAGTCGTGCACGTAAAACCGTAAAAAGTGACCAAATTAAAATTTTACCCTAAAAATTCCTAGAAAATGGCAATAAATCCTAAAAAATGTAATTAGAGTTTACAAAAAATCAAAAATCACTCAAACCTTTTATTTAATTAAATAATAATTTTTAAATGCTAATTAAAGCCCAAAAAATCAATTTAATTAACAAAAAGCCCAAAATGAGATTTTTTAACTTGTAAACCTCTAAAATGACTTAGCTAAATTTAACACTATTTTTGAAAATTTTAAAATTAGTTAAAACTATTTAAAAACAATTAAAAACTATTAAAACTTAAAATAATTCTAAAAATTAATTTAATGACAATTAAGTTATTCTAAAAATTGTAAAATTCCTAACTTAATGTATTTGAACTAAGAAAAATGAAAAACTTGTAATACTCTAAATTTTAATTTATAATAATAAAATAATAATAAAAATCCAAAATTTATAAAGAATACTAAAAAGTTGCAAAATAGTTTATTTTAACCTAAATAACACATAAATGAAGTTGAATTTACAAAATACCCCTATTGGGCCTTGAAATGGGCAAAAAGTCCAAACAGACCCCTTAATGGGCTTTTTATGGCCCAATAAGAAAAATGTTGTCCAAATAAGTCCAAAATCTCCTTTCTGATTTAAAAATTGATTTTAAGAACAAAACTCTGAAGGCCCAAAAGCTAAAAATGTGTTTAAGCTAGCTTATTTCAAAGCAGTTTATTCTTAATGGGCTTTTTGGCCCATTAAGCTATAAGCTGATGCTATAAGCTAAAATTTGACACACAAGCTTTTTTTGAGTTACCAAAGAGATCTGTAAAAAGAAATCTTGAAAAAGCACAAGAAATAAGCCTGAAATAAGCTAAGACTATCTTCACAAAACGACAAAATAGTCGTTTTTTAGTTCTAGACCACCTCAAGTGCTGATTTAAGTTTCAAAAGGTTTTAAATGACTTAATTAAGCAAAATAATCAAAAAGTTTTCCAATAAGCACACTAAATAAGCCAGAATAAGCAATTAATCACTTATGTAAAAGTGAACTTAATGATTTTTCTATTAAAAAGTCAAAGTCAAACCCTAATAAGCTCCAAATCAAATCAATGGGTCAAATAAGGAAGATCTATCACAAAAAATAAGTTGTTGCAAGTCTGGATAAGCCAAAATGGCTTATGAATAAGTTGTTTGATGTTTTACACTAGCAGGGGCTAGTTTTGGAGGTTGAGTAGTGGGAACTTTTCCCACTGCTTGACCAAATTGACTTTTTGTCTTTAGTGACTTTTTTGTGGATTCAAGTTAAGAAAAGGTACCCAAATGATCAGTTAATCATAAGGAGTCAATATCAACAACAAAAACACAAATCCAACCAGCCAATCAGTGCAATTAATTCAAAACATCACCAGATATGCATTAGACATGAACAATAAGCAGTTTTCACTCAATAAGCACTTTTAGCAAGAATAAGCCCGCCAAACTTCACCAAATGCATACACAAGCTATAATTAATTCAAATGAAAAAATATAAACAGGTTTCATGCACTGATTCAAAGTCTAGATCAAAATTCAAGTAGATTAAAGTTACTGATGAACAAAGAACATGCAGTTTTGATACTTTGCTGATATACTTGACCACAAATCCAATTTTAAACACTCAAATCTTCTTAACAGATTACACAAACTTTGATTTAACACTTTTTAGCCCTAAACATGCATACACTCTAGGTGTTTCCAAAATTTTAGGTCAAATTAAGCAAAATCAAGTGAGTTATAGCACAATCTTGGATTTGATGTTTTAAAGCTGAAAGTTTGCAGATTTTAGCACACAACCAAGTATGAAGCAGATACAAACTCAAATAAACAACAAACAAACACTCAATTCCAACTTATGCACTTAAACAGGTTAACCCAAACATCCCTTATCTTTTTCATTCCAAGATTTAAACAAGTATAAGTGTGATTCAATGTTACCCAGGCCCAATCAAACACAATAACAGATATATTATGCAGTATCAAGCAAGATTAAGCCATAAAAACAACAAGAACACAAGTAGAACTCAAAATCAAAAATTTCAAGTATTTAGACATATTTTTGGGTTCAAGGGCTCAAACCTCATGAATGTACATCCACACTCATGAATTTTTGAGCTGATGTGCCTAGCAAAACAAGGCACAAGATTCCACAAACAAGCTGCTAAGATTCAACAAGGTCAGTGTGGAAACCTTGGTTTCCTTGATCTTTTAGCTACTAGGAATGATCATTGTTCATATGATTAACATAATCAAAGTGGAATTAGAACAACAACCATTAACAAGGTGTTTGGGCACAAAGAACACATGAATTAAACAAGTGGGTTGCTAATTATATTAATAATCAAAATCCACTAGACGTGTATACATTAATCCCACGTCTAGTGCAACACACGCTTTAGGTTTACATTGAGAATGAAAGTTATGAATAAAGCTATGCATGGTATGTGTTTATATACTACACATAAACCCTTGTTACAAGGAAACTAAATAAGATATTCAGTAAATAATATTCACTAAATAAGATATTTACTAAATCTTCTATTCTTCTTGCAATATATCTTCTACAAGTTTGTCCACCGGCTTGTAGAATCTTCTCTTGTTAAATTTAGTCCTTGTCTTTTAGTTTTGACACATCAACTCATAATACTTCATATTTTCGACCCAACAATCTTCCCCTAGTTGATGATGTCAAAACCTTTTGTATATGGTACACGATCTTCAAATTGCTTCCCCTTAAGTATAGCACATATTCTTCCCCTTTTTGACACATCAATAGGGAATATGTGAAAGTATGCAATCTTGAAAATTCTCCAAAAGTAGCTCTATGTAATGATCTTGAAGAAAAATAACTATAATATTCTTGATGTAGAAGTAGAATAACCTAAACTTGTGTTTTATGTCTTGCACTATCCATGTGACGTCGAACTTATATGACACAGAAAATATAAGTAGACCTCGATCTCTTTGTCAAAATCCTCATCCTTTGTGAGACACTGAACACGATAATGTAACTCCTTCAAGTGATAGCAAGGTTTCTAGTTGCTAGATTTGACAAGTCTTCGTCACCAAACATTTAAAGCACGAACAAGTTATCATCAAAGTCAGTAGCTGTTGACTTTAAAGATATGATAAAACACAAACTTGCGAAAATCTACTTCAAGCATCAATTTTACCATAAGAATTCTTCCCCTTAATCATATACCTCTTCTAAGAAAAATATCTGAGCCATCAATATCAAAACGATATTCTGAATAAAAACGGAGATCCCATGACCTTCGTGTGTAAATACCTCGTTTTGTGTGCAAAAATTCGACCAAAAATTCCAAACAGCAACATTTCCTTTGTCATCCGAGATCCTTCACTGTCCAAGAATTTTACAATATATATCGGACAATACTTGTTAGCGTTTAGACAAAATATCTCGGACAACACATGTCAGCGCTTTCTGTCAGCGCCTGACTTATTACTTGTCAGTGGCTAACTTTGCTCTTGTCAGCGGCTTGACTCATCCTCTGACATCATCACTTTTCCTTAACGACATCATCACTTTTCCTTAACTGCCTTCTTTATCTCACGTCTTCATTAATATACTACGGGACCACAGCAAGTCTCGCCCCACGTTACTTCTTTAGATGAGTAACATAAGCTCCAATATAATAATAACAAATAGGAACCATGAAAGTATGTATTACTTGACTCACAAATTCTTTTTAACTATCACGTGTATGTATTACTTGCTGCTATCAAACACATCATCAATGAATTGTATATTGATATTATAACTTACACTGACCATAAGTCATCACGTGAGCAATACATATGAATCAACAATTCATCACGTCCTTTGACAGCTCCGTATGTAGTGGCCCTAATGTGTAGTGGACCCAGATGTTTCTTCACTTTTGACAGCATAATATGATCATGTGAAGACCATCATACCTACAAGTACCTCACGTAAACAACAACTTTCAATCTTTCAATACTTTGTTTGATCTTATTGTACCAATGACCACAATTCACATGTTTCTTTTTCCAAATAATCCCACGTGAATAATACTTTAACTATGTCAAACTTCTCAAACATATCTCTGCTGCCTTAACCATCATACGATCCACCCATCATTACGATCAGATTTAATGCACAGATCGAGGGTTTTGAAACCCTAAGAATATGAAGATCATATTAGCATCCATTAACGAGAACCACATCGTACGAGGGTTCATCATGGATTCACGAATCCACTCACCAAAGCTTTTATGATCATCTCCCGCAGCAACGAACAACAAATCTAGGGTTTTTAGACAAAACCCTAAAAAACGAATATCACCACTGCAGCCAAATTCAACGCCTAATAACTCCTTCATAAAAGCTCAGATCGAAGATCCCTTCGGTGAGATTCAAGATACATGTGTCAAGATCCTACAGCACGAATTTCACAACAGTCCAACGGTTAACGAAGGAGAAATCGCGTTTTTACTATCACTGTTCACAGAAAACTGCATATGATCACCCAACATGCTGCTGACTTCGATACTTAATAACTTTTTCTTGGAGAAAGATCTTGACAATCCCTATGGTGAAAATCTAGCCACATATGTGTAGAATACACATACCAATATTCGTGGCGATCCAACGGTTCACGAAAAAGTTATGCTCTTCTAACTTCTGCTGCGCACATAAAATCGCCCAGAAAATCCTATACGGATTTTTTAATAACTTTACGTTACGAACACCTTGTTGATCCTAGCATCGAGAGCCATCCGCTCTGATACAAATTATGGAAACCATAAATTCACGGATCGATTAAGCTTGCTAGGATTAATAGGTGTGTAAACACCCATCCTTTTTACCACTTAATTACAATAATAACCGAGCCAAAACGTGTATTTTATGTCTTTTATGTCGGAATTATGCGTGGTTTGTGTTTTTGTTGTGATTTAGGACGAAAAGGTGAAAAGTGGAGAAAACACGGGCATTCACGGGCTTTTATTGAAGAAAAAGATGAAAGACGAAGTCAAGAAGTCAAGAGTGCAAAAAGAACGGAAGTCCAAGACCAATTATGAAGATTTATCGAAGAAAAAGTCAAAAGACGGAAGTTTACTTAAAGCCGAAGAACTCAAGTCTATTTTATTAAAGAATTAAAAGACGAGTTCAAAGAAATCCCGAGCCAAAAGTCATTAAAGTCCAAGATTAAAGAAGATTAAAAGGCTTAAGGACTAATGGTGCAATTAACAAGAGATTAAGAAGAGAAGGACTAAGCATGCAATTAAGGAGAAAGGAAAGAGGGGAGGAAGCTTCCTAAGCACCCCTTAATCCTCCCCTATAAATAGTCATTAGGATTAATCTTTTCATTTTTTGTTGGCTAATAGTGACAATTAGTTCTTCCACTTTTAATTACCTTGTCATTTATTTACTTGTCAAATTTAAATAATTGTCTTACACCTTAATTACCATTTAATTTCAAGTAAGTTTTCTTTTTAATTCTTGTTAATCTTTATCTTTATTGTTTGATCTCATCCTACCTTTCTTTAATCTTTGTTTTTCATGTTTATGTTCATGTTCATGTTCTTATTTTGATCAAAGTGGGTTTTGATTATCTTGATCTTTATTGTTAGATTTGTTGTTTTGGATTGTTTGATTATCCTTAATAGATGTTTATTTGTTAGTTTGATTTAATCTTGTGGTTGATTTTGCCTAGATTTGATTAGATTCGAGTTATTTTTGTTCCCTGTTCTTCGGGGTGTTTGTTCTCTGTTTCTGATCTTTCCCAGGAAAAACAAGCCCAGCAATATTCCGAGTAGAGGATTCAAAGAGCTTCTCATCCGGAATATTAAAACATTCCGAGTAAGACTTTTGTTCCGAATCAAGGTCTTGACCAAGGTGCTCCATCCGGAATATTGGATATTCCGGATAGAAAAGGTATTCCGAATAGGCTGAGTATTCCGGATAGGCAAGAACATTCCGAATAGCAGATTATTCCGAATAGGGAAGGTATTCCGAATAGGCCAATCATTCCGAATAGGCAGAATATTCCGAATAGCAAGATTATTCAGGATAGGCAGATTATTCCGAATAGACTAATATTCCGAATAGAGAGGATTATTCCGGGTAGGTGAGATATTCCGAGTAAGCCATTTATTCCGAATAAGGGTATTATTCCGGATAAGCTGATTTTCAGGTTTCTTTAATTTCAGTTTTTAAGTTTCTGCCTTTTAATTTCGAGTTTTATTTATCCCGCCTTTTTCCTTACTCGCACTTTAAGTTTAATTGCCTTAGATTTATTTTAGCCTTGCCTTAGTTTTAAGTTTTAGTTGCATTTTAAGTTTGCCTTAGTTAGATTTAAGTTTGCGCTATTTACATTTAGCGCCCTTTAATTTCTCGTCACGCTTTTAAATACTTGCACCATTTATTTTAATTAGACCTAGATTTACTTTAACGTCATTTACATTTAAAGTTTCGCACATTTATTTTAAAACAACCATAAATATTCGTTTCACCAAAAATGACTGAGTCACACATAAAACCTAGATCAATTCGTTAAGATACCGAGAACTTAACTTTCTTACATACAAAATCCGAACATTAAATGGCGCCGCTGCCGGCTCTTTTCGTAAAGATTAACGGTTTTCTGTGAGAGACGCGTTGCTTTTTGGGATCCGTTCACTTGTGAGCGTTATTTTCTTGCACAAAAAATTCAAAAATCCATAAAAATTAAAAATCCATAAAAATTAAAAATTTCAAAAATCAAAAAAGATTTTACTTTTATTGTGTATATATATTGTCTTTGTGTTTGGTTTCTTTTTCTTTTGCATTTTCAGGTGTATGCGTACTAGATCTTCTAATTATCAAGAGCCCGAGACTCAAGAAGATTTAAGTATGTCAAGTGTTAACAACAACAATAATCCACCGCACCTCAATAATAACAACAATGTTCTTCCACAGCCCGATCTTCAGACAATGGAGGAGCTTTGTCAACCTACCATGTTTGGACGAGGAGGACCGATTGCGCCGATGCAAATCACGGCTCCGGAGTTTTCGTTGAAGCACCACATGATTCAGCAAGTGCAAACTAATCCATTCGCCGGAATGCCTGATGATGATGCCAACAAACACCTCGACAAGTTCATTACAATCACCCAAAGCATGAAGTTGCCCGGTGCCACAATGGATGTTCTTCGCCTACAACTCTTCCCACATACTTTATCGCATCATGCCGAGAAATGGTTTGATCGTCTCCCGAAGAATTCTATTCATATTTGGGATGACATGACTCAACGCTTTTTATCGCGCTACTTTCCACCATCCATGGTCACGAGCCTTCGCAATCAAATCAGCGGTTTCATGCAAGACCCCGATGAATCTCTTTTTGATGCTTGGGAAAGATATAATGTCTTGATTGATCGTTGTCCAAACCACAACATGCTTCCCGTCACATTGATTGATACTTTCTACAACGGTTTGACTTTTCGAGATCGTGATACGATTAATGAAGCCGCCGGTGGCACATTCATGAAAAGGAGACCCGAGGAGTGTAGAGAGCTTATTGAGAACATGACTACTCACCACAAAAAAATTGGATTCCTCTGCTTCTTCAAGGAACAACCCGAGAGTCAATTTTTCTTCCACTTCAGCAAGCCCTGACATGACCGAACTCACCCGCATGATGACTGAAATGAGAAAAAGTATCTTTCTTCTCGCTTCAAACCAACAACAACAAGTTAAAACGGTTGCACCTTCATGTGAAACATGCGGCGGTCCTCACTCATACATCGATTGTCCTTCTACACAAGGAAATCCGGAAAATGTGTATTAGTGCACCACCATTCATCCCTACTCCTCCTACACCTAGTATTAGTGCACCATCACCGTCTCCGCCTCGTCATGACGATGTACCTGGGAAGGACCCTTCAACATCTCAACCTTTACCTACACCTACACCTTCACCACCCAAACCCAATATCCCTTATCCTTCTCGCTTAGGCAAGACCAAAATGCTAACCAAGGATGACTCTCAAGTGTCAAGCTATGTGAAGATGATCTCTCAAATGAACTTCAACATTAGCTTTCTCGAAGCACTTGTCCACATGCCGAAATTTGTCAAAGCATTCAAGGAATTGCTTAACAAGAAGGAAAAGTTGATTGAGCTCGCCAACACACGCTTAAATGAAAACTGCTCTGCAGTTATTCTTAAAGAACTTCCTGAAAAGCTTGGAGATCCCGGTCGTTTTGTGTTGCCTTGCGTTTTTAACAAAACTGAAGAATTTACTGCCCTTGCTGATCTCGGGGCCAGTATTAATTTGATGCCTTTGAGTGTTTGGAAAACACTATCATTACCCGACCTTACTCCAACAAAGATGACTCTTGAACTTGCAAATCGCACTCTCGCTTACCCCGTTGGTATTGCCGAAGATGTGTTCATCAAAGTTGGCACATTTACTTTCCCGGTCGACTTTGTCGTAGTTGATTATGAAATGGACCCTCGTATTCCTTTAATACTTGGTCGGCCATTCTTGAGAACCGGACGAGCTTTAGTTGATGTGGCCGAAGGTGAGTTAATCTTAAGAGTCGGGAATGATTCACAAGTTTTTAAAATGGGGAAGCTTACAAGCAAATCCTATGGACGAGAATCAGTGAATATGATTAATGTGCTTGATGATTTTGTCATCTACAACAATCCGCTATTCAACTCTTGCATTGATAATCCACTCTTTCATGATGATGTGGATGATTCTCTCTCCTATTTGGAACCTTCTCCCATATACGATTCTCCACCGATCTTTGATGCTTATGATGATGATTCTAGCTCAGATTCGGATGATTATGATGACCTTACTTCTGAGTATCCCGATCTGCCCACTTACAATGATTTTGATGAGGCCGATACTCTTTCGAGTGATTCTTCACATGATGAAGATCCTCCGCCATCACTCGATCCTACTTTGGACGATTACTCATTTGAGGAAGACTTCTCTGCATTTCTCAACACTTACTTCCCTCATGAGAGTGATGCTCCTCCTTATGATTTTGAAGATTATCGTCTTGATCCTACTTTGGATTTGAAGAACATTCTTTCAAAGGAGAAGAAACCGGTCGACACCAATATCCGCAGCACATATGGTTTAACACCTCTTTGTCCACCTTCTGAGGACGAGGTTGTGCATCTTCTTCGCGGATCTTCTTCACATTCTGCTGCGCCTGAGTGCTATTTTCCCTTAAAGGAAAAGGTGTTCGACCCCGGTATCGATATTCTGCAGCCATCTCAGTATCCACCTGATGAAATAAAAGGAAAAATCTTTGGAACTATTGAAGACATGCTTGTACCTCACCATACTTGCTCCCACCGTGCTCCATCGCTGCTTAAGGTAACCTTGCCTATTCTTCTTTGGCTTGCCTTGTTCGCCTTAAGCCTGTGCTATTTGATGGACGAAAACTATGTCTTTGATCCTGGTGGATATATTTCATACTTCTTCCGTTGATAATCAAGGTCGAGTCAGGCTCACGACTCGGTTAAAAAAATCAAGCGCTTCTTGGGAGGCAACCCATGTATCTATCTTTTCGCTTTCTTTATCCTAAGTGTAGGGGAGACCCGTTGGTGTTTGCTATTTCCTCTCCTTTCTTATAATCAGGGATTCGAGCTCAATGATTCACTCTTGCTGATTCGTGACGACCCGTGATTCCGTGTTCCCTTCTTCCCGGTTCTATCCTAAACTCTTTTCGATTCACTATTTTATATTTCTCAATATTAAAATAGGAATCTCTTTAGTTGTCTCTTCCTTAGCGAGATTTAAACAAAGTGCACAATGTCCTAAGTGTAGGGGAGTTTACTCCCACATGCTTAAACATTGAGGACAATGTTTATGTTAAGTGTAAGGGGGACTTCTATCGAAGTTAAGTGGCCCTTTTCCTTGTATTTGTCCTCATTTTAATCGGAAAATCAATTTTTCGACATTTTTCAAAATTTTTGATCTATTTTGGCCTATTATTTTTTACCTTTGTATAGTTATTTTCTTTCCTTATTAGAATAAATGTTTAATAAAGAGGTTTTAGTTTTCAAACGTTGTGAATCTTTTGACTCAACCCGAGTTTACTTGTCTAAGTTTACTCTAGCTAGTATTCTTAACATGTTTAAGTCAAGTTTTGCTAGGCTTTTATATAGGGAGCTATAAAACGTGAAAGTCTTAACTCTCACGGGTTAAGAACAAGAACTTTTCGTAAGTTCCTATAATTGATCCTAGAGAGTCGTTTATCAAGGGAACTTTAAAACGCGATTTCTAAACTTGAAAAAGTCTTAGAGTTTGCAAGATCCTATAGGCGACTCGAAAACCCAAAACTTTGATTTAATAGGCTAAGCATCCACGAGTCTCATTCCTTGAGATTTTAAACTGTGGAGAACGAGAGATGATAGAGCCAATTATAAGTTCGGTATTCTTTCGTGAATTTATGTGAGTTAATTATGAGCCTATTCTCCCATCGCTTGCTAATAAATTTATCTGCAATAAATAAGGTTGTACGATTCGAAAAGTTACTTAGCTTTTAGCCCAATATCGTTTAAAAGTTGCTCGGTATGGAATTAGAGTTCATAGCCAAGGCATAACTTATTGAAGCGGGACGCGAAGATTGGCGAGTCCAAAAAGGTCCTAACAAGACATGAGGGCTACATTTTGTTGCTAAAGATCCCAAGTGATGTGAAGAATTATTTATCAAAAATCAATATGAAGGATCGAGACACACGACGAAAAGCAAAAACTCCCCAAAAGTCATGGAGAAGTGTATCCGAAAAGAACCTAGCAAGGTATGAGGATAAATAAAGCCATGTCCAAAAAGGAGGTGGATCGTTGTATATCAAAGTCCAAAATAAAGATTGGAGAAAATGAAGAAGTCGTGGTCCAAGTATGAATCTCTCAAAACTTCAAGTGAAGAAATTCCTATATGAAGAGAAGACCATTATTTCATAAACGTCTCTCAAGATTTGAAGTATGAAGTCGCTGCCAAATATCGGTCCGAGAAAGGTCTCAAATCGCGAAGCGAGTTATGCAAAGATATGAACTTTATGAGGTCCCGAGAAGCAGTTTTAGAAGATTTTATCCTTTAGCTAACTATTGATTAAATCGTTCACTTTATTTTCGGCCTAAATAACTATCGAAATAAGTCAAACAATGCATCCTCGTGATCATTCAAGACAAAAATACAATATAAGAGATACCCCTAGGAATAAGGGAGTCTAAGTAAGTAATTGGCCCACATGAGTTCGTGATAGTTTGCTAACTTATAATAACAATGATCTCGTTTTTAAGCTTAGTTTGGAGAAAGTGAAAACTTGAGGATGATGATTATTCATGACATTTCCAAAACCCAAGGTATGCTTTTTGATTTCTTTACTTTGAATGTTTGTAATTATCTATCTCTTTAATAAAGGCCAATGTGGATTGATTAAGATGAAAAATGTATACGTGCTTTGTAACTAATGCATTGCATGAGGACATTGCAATTGTCAAGTGTAGGGGATTTGATAGGTGTGTAAACACCCATCCTTTTTACCACTTAATTACAATAATAACCGAGCCAAAACGTGTATTTTATGTCTTTTATGTCGGAATTATGCGTGGTTTGTGTTTTTGTTGTGATTTAGGACGAAAAGGTGAAAAGTGGAGAAAACACGGGCATTCACGGGCTTTTATTGAAGATAAAGATGAAAGACGAAGTCAAGAAGTCAAGAGTGCAAAAAGAACGGAAGTCCAAGACCAATTCTGAAGATTTATCGAAGAAAAAGTCGAAAGACGGAAGTTTACTTAAAGCCGAAGAACTCAAGTCTATTTTATTGAAGAATTAAAAGACGAGTTCAAAGAAATCCCGAGCCAAAAGTCATTAAAGTCCAAGATTAAAGAAGATTAAAAAGCTTAAGGACTAATGGTGCAATTAACAAGAGAGTAAGAAGAGAAGGACTAAGCATGCAATTAAGGAGAAAGGAAAGAGGGGAGGAAGCTTCCTAAGCACCCCTTAATCCTCCCCTATAAATAGTCATTAGGATTAATCTTTTCATTTTTTGTTGGCTAATAGTGACAATTAGTTCTTCCACTTTTAATTACCTTGTCATTTATTTACTTGTCAAATTTAAATACTTGTCTTGCACCTTAATTACCATTTAATTTCAAGTAAGTTTTCTTTTTAATTCTTGTTAATCTTTATCTTTATTGTTTGATCTCATCCTACCTTTCTTTAATCTTTGTTTTTCATGTTTATGTTCATGTTCATGTTCTTATTTTGATCAAAGTGGGTTTTGATTATCTTGATCTTTATTGTTAGATTTGTTGTTTTGGATTGTTTGATTATCATTAATAGATGTTTATTTGTTAGTTTGATTTAATCTTGTGGTTGATTTTGCCTAGATTTGATTAGATTCGAGTTATTTTTTGTTCCCTGTTCTTCGGGGTGTTTGTTCTCTGTTTCTGATCTTTCCCAGGAAAGACAAGCCCAGCAATATTCCGAGTAGAGGATTCAAAGATCTTCTCATCCGGAATATTAAAACATTCCGAGTAAGACTTTTGTTCCGAATCAAGGTCTTGACCAAGGTGCTCCATCCGGAATATTGGATATTCCGGATAGAAAAGGTATTCCGAATAGGCTGAGTATTCCGGATAGGCAAGAACATTCCGAATAGCAGATTATTCCGAATAGGGAAGGTATTCCGAATAGAGGGAAATATTCCGAATAGGCCAATCATTCCGAATAGGCAGAATATTCCGAATAGGAAGATTATTCAGGATAGGCCGATTATTCCGAATAGACTAATATTCCGAATAGAGAGGATTATTCCGGGTAGGTGACATATTCCGAGTAAGCCATTTATTCCGAATAAGGGTATTATTCCGGATAAGCTGATTTTCAGGTTTCTTTAATTTCAGTTTTTAAGTTTCTGCCTTTTAATTTCGAGCTTTATTTTTCCCGCCTTTTTCCTTACTCGCACTTTAAGTTTAATTGCCTTAGATTTATTTTAGCCTTGCCTTAGTTTTAAGTTTTAGTTGCATTTTAAGTTTGCCTTAGTTAGATTTAAGTTTGCGCTATTTACTTTTAGCGCCCTTTAATTTCTCGTCACGCTTTTAAATACTTGCACCATTTATTTTAATTAGACCTAGATTTACTTTAACGTCATTTACATTTAAAGTTTCGCACATTTATTTTAAAACAACCATAAATATTCGTTTCACCAAAATCGACTGAGTCACACATAGAACCTAGATCAATTCGTTAAGATACCGAGAACTTAACTTTCTTACATACAAAATCCGAACATTAAGGATAATCAACATTCATATGATAAACATAGCGGAATTAGAACATTGATTATAACAAGGTGTTGTGGACAAGATGAATTTTTCCAAATGTTACTTGTATTATTAAACAGAAATAACATCTAGACATGTATACATTGAATCCCACGTCTAGATACACGAATTGCTTGTAGGTTACAATATGAATGAAAGTTATGAATAAACCTACGCAGGGTATGTGTTTATATACTACACATAAACCCTTGTTACAAGGAAACTAAATAAGATATTCAGTAAATAATATTCACTAAATAAGATATTTACTAAATCTTCTATTCTTCTTGCAATATATCTTTTACAAGTTTGTCCACCGGCTTGTAGAATTTTCTCTTGTTAGATTTAGTCCTTGACTTTTATTTTTGACACATCAACTCATAATACTTCATATTTTCGACCCAACAGTTAGAAGCAAAAATATCAAAATCAAAAAAGTGACAAAGCTTGATTGATGCAACCTTTGTACCCACTCTTTGATTATCCCCAAGCCACAAGCCTCACAACACCTTGATAACTTCTTATCAGGGTACTATGATCCGCTTATAGCCCAAAAATTCCAAAGGTGTACCAAAGAACTTAACAAAATATCAAGATTTTGGAAAATTGAGCAATTTCTTGCACAATCTTTAAAAACAGGTTTTAGGATTCAACTTTCATAAACATTAAACATAAACAAGAGTATATTAAGATGGCACTTGGAATTCGTCACACAATTTCAAACACAATTCATTAAAGATGAAGTAGGATTTACAGAAATGTTGACCAAATGAAAACCAAGAGCAACTGAAAATATAAAGCCTAAATGCCTTTATATAGGCTACAAGGGTTCTAGAAATGCAAGAAAAAATGTAAACCCTAAGCTAACGAAGTCCCCATTTTGCCCTTGAAGGTTTTTAAAACTTGGAATCATGTGAAGGAATGTTGGTTGTTTGTGGACATGTGAGCTGTTGGAATTGCATCAAAGGCTCACAAGGAGCTTAAGTTTGAAGCTAAAATCATGGACGTTGGATGGCTGGCAGTTTTTGGCATCTTCCTCACAAAATCGTGTACAAGGTTGGTGGCATGTGACATGTGGTGATGTGGCATGCAAAGTGAAGGTTGGGATGTGTTTAGTTCTACCTTAATCTTAAATCTGGAGAAGATTAAGGCTTAATTGCAAGTAATGAAGGAATACCCAGTTTGATTAAGAACATGAAGAACACACGTTTTAATCTGTTTTGGGTTTTAAAAAATATGTTTAGCGCCTAATTAATAAATTAATTAAGGTTTGTTAAGTCTGGTGTGAGTGGAAGGTGAGGTGGAGGAAGGGTGGGTTTTGATGGGTTGTGGGAGGTGAGTGGGGCACGTGGCAGGTTGCCACTGGTTAAGGTAAGTTTGTTTGTCTGCCCATTTTAGTCCTTCTTCTCTCTTTTGCTTGTCACTTGAAGTTTTAGTCAGCCAAACACGATTTCCTTTGTATAACAAGTTTCCCTTTTTATACTTTGGCCACAAAATGTTTTCCAAAGTATTTTCAGGGTACTTCTTGCAATTTGATGATTCTTGAAGGGCTGTTTTGGTATTTTCTTCAAAGATTATGGTGTTGACTTGTATTGTTGACTTTTTGGAGGACTAATATTGACAAGTCTTGATTGTTGAGGGACCATTCTTGCCAATTCTTCAAAGTGGAGGGCCCATTTGTAAATTTGACAAACTTTAAGGACCAAACTTGTAATTATGAATATACAAGGGTTTAAAGTGTCAATTCTTCAATATTGGAGGACCCTTCTTGTACAATCTTCATTTCTTCAAGGGTTATTCTTGGAAGATAATAGGGCTTGGTTCATTGTGCGGCTTCGTTTCCCGTGTTCGTTTTTGCTTGTTTCTTGTGATCTTTTGTCATTTTTTCAATATTCGTACCTAAAATACACAAGTAACAAACACAAGCATATATTTGGCATTTTTGATGATATTTAATGCATTTAAAGCCCGTTTTGGACGATGAGACTATGTATAAAAGCAGTCTCATCATGGACGTAGCCGTCATACGTTCCGTAATGACCTTGTCAAAATCAGCAAAGTGTTGGTGCACCACATTTAAGCTATCTGACACCTTACTTACCTGTGGAATTAACTTAGTTAAATCCTTTTTGACAAGTGTAGGAGACGTACTAGGAAGGTTTTCCTTTGACAAACTTTGGGGCACAAAAACTAATAATTAAGCTAATTCCTTTTGTAAGCGAATACGAGTCTTTTTAGAAAATTGATCTTTATTATGCTTATCATAATCAAGCTTATGGAATTTTTAAAGTATTTTAGATTGATTTTCTTCCGTAAGTGACATAGTCTCCTCAGTATTACGAACATAAGGTGCTTCTTTTGATTTGCCAATTAGGGTCACATCATAAAGACAAGGAATATATTCCTGAGCTTGTTTTACATAACCATGATTAGGTGGTAAATCTTGAAGACGCTTAAGTTCGAGTTCTTTAAACATTTTAGTTAAAAGATGAACCTTTTCTGTGGAAGCATATTGTTTTAAAAGTTGTTGTTCCTTGAATTTAAGAAGTTTGGTAGCATATTGTTTTCTAATTCAAACTTTTTTAGACTCGAGAGTTTCGAAATCCATTTTAAGTTTCTGAAAATCATTAACAACCGACTCTTTTTCTTTTAATTCATTGGAAAGATTAGCTTTTAATGATTCTATTTCTTTTAAGTGTTCAATCTTTTCAAAACGAAATTGGTCAAATTCAGAATAAGTTATTTTTTTCGCTTGAGGGACCATTTCAAAAGTTTTGACCTTTTCCTTATACAAAGTAAGCTCAGCGGTTAGGTTGGTATTCATATCTACGGTTTGTCGAACAGCCACATTCATGTTATCAATAATATGTTTAGGCACCATTACCATATCACGTTGATCATAAGATTCCATCCCCGTCGTAGCATTTGGTTGAGGTTCTCTCAAATGTGTTGGATTGGATACCACATCATTTGAGTTACTAGTTCCCGAATGTTGTTCGAGGTTGTCATTTTCATGCTCAACATGATGTGGATTATCATGAACATTATTAGATGTGGTTGGTACCTCACTAACAACATCAGAACCGTAGTGAGAGAGATTAGCAACAAGTGCAACTTGGGCTGAGTGATTGTCATTATAATCCGAATCATATGCATCAAGATCATCTGCTTGATATGCTGCATTAGTAGTAGAGACGAATGCAATGCCTTCATTATCTGCTGCCCCTGGGTCTGCAAGAAATGCTAATTCCTCTTAATCCAAGATCTTTCCCTTTGTTTGAGCATCAGCCAAATACATCTTCTCACGAAACCACGTTGCATCCCTTCTCCTTTTTGGCTGAGTGCATTCCCTAGCCATATGACATTGTCCTCGGAAATTGTAGCAAGTCACAACCTTTTAAGGACCAATAGTGCTTCCATTTCCACTAGCTTGAGAAGTCACAGCTTGAGCGTTCACGGTCCTTGTATGAGGTCCATATGAATTTTGCCTTCCCTGAATGGTTTGCACCGTCACTTGACCATCTTGAATAGTGGCTTGTTGTCGAGGATTTGAAGAAGTGCGGAGCTGATTGTTCGTTGGTGGAAAACCTCTAGTTGCAACAAGTTTTGAAAAGTAGGAAGTGAGATGGTTTAAGACATCAGTAGGTGTCTCATTTGGAGTAAAGACCGGTGCTTAAATTGGAGGAAGTTCATTAAAGTAGAGGGCTTGTGCTTGTGGTGCTTCAATTGGAAAATATCCTTGTTGAGGAGTATAGCCCATTGGAGAAGTGATAGCTTGTGATGGTGATGACTGATGTGTTGGTTGTTGTGGAAGAACACTTTGTTGATATGCTTGTTGTGGCATAATTAGTGGTTGATAAGATGATTGCGGTGGTTGCTGATATGTGTGTAGTGGTGGCTGCTGCAAGTATGATTGTTGTTGATAATTATAAGCCATGTTTTGTTGGGGAGTCATTTGTTGAGAAGCATACATGGCAAGTGGATCACAAACTTGTGGTGTTGACAACCAAGCCTCGATCACATGGCATTCGTGTTGTTGAAGAAAAGCTTGAAGTTGATCCACATTGGTGTTATGCAAGTCCTTAGCCAATTTAACAGTCGTCACGTACTTACGCCATTCGGATGGAAGAGTGTTCAAATATTTGGTGTTTAATTGAAACGTAGGAATTTCCATGCCATAGATATTGAGCTCATTCAACAATAGTGTGAATCTCAAATAGTAATCATTGAGAGTCTCCCCGGGGACATAGGCAAACTTATCAAATGTATCATAAAGCTTACACTCTCGTTCTTGTTTAGTTAACGAGGTACCTTGCATTAGAACACGAATTCTATCCCATAACTCTTTGGCAACTTTATGTTTACTCACAAGTTTGTAGACATCTGGAGGAAGGGCTTGGAGAATGATGTTGGTTGCTTGTTTATCACACTTGTCTTGAACCTTAGCATCTCCAGTTAATTCACAAGTTGTGCGAGGATGAGTAATTGTACCTTCCGTCACAATACCATAATCTACAGGTCCCGATGCCCAAATGAGATGTCCATTCTCTTTGTTCAACATGTAAAGTTCCATTCGGTAAGTCCAATCCTCGTACATAGTGTTCACCAACATTGGTGGACGATTATCCGTACCCGAGAGGATGGACTTATCCGTAAGAGATGTGTACTCCATTTCGATAAGTTAAGATTTACAAACGTTGATTGAACAATGAGAGAAAGTAAACGTGTTTGTTGTTGTGTGTTGAATTCGTGAAAATAATGTTGTAATCCCCTAAAAATTGTTCTCGATAAACCAAAAAATTCCAACACGTTTTTGAAAAAATCTTGGAATACTTGTCACTGTATCGCAATACCATAATTTAATCCCGTCGGAATGTGATCGGAATGACATTGTCACAATGTGATCGTAATACTGATCGCAATGTGATCGCAATAGTTATCGCAATGTGATCGCAATACTGATCGCAATGTGATCGCAATAGTTATCGCAATGTGATCGCAATCCTTGATCGCAATGTGATCGCACTTCTTGATCGCAATGTGATCGCAATCCTTGATCGCAATGTGATCGCAATCCTTGATCGTAATGTGTGATCACAATGTAGAAACCCTTAGGTGTTTGCGATGGAGTATGTCGCAATACGTGAGCACAAGTTCCACTGTTCTCGGATAGTACACAACTAAGTTGAGATTTTTAGCCAAAAAATGAATCAAACACCCAAAAATTTTGTGTTTTTAACCAAAGTAAAAATACCAAATCACTACCACAAGTATGTAGATGATTTGTATCAAGATTAAACCATAAAAACACAAAAAAAACATTTTTGGTTCGAGTGATATATGTAGAAACTAGAGGGGGGTTGAATAGTTTCTTAAATTTGCTTGTTAAAGTTTGGTTTTAAAAAATCCTTTTTCAAAAACTTAAGTTTGAGTATTTATGCCAAACCTTCTTATACACAATATGAATAAGGTATAGTGCAACTAACTAATAATCACAAGTATAAAGAATAATGAATGTATAATGCAACTAAACTAATAATCACAAGTATAAAGAATAAAGAATGTAAAGAGATAAGGGAAGGAAAGATCAAACCAGACACCAAGGATTTATAGTGGTTCGGCAACGAAGCTCACTCCTCGTTCCTAATCCACTCCTCGAGTACTCCTTACTAGAGAGTTCACTAATCAACAAGCTCCTTAAGGTGGAGAAACCGTACACAACGTCGCTTAACTAATTTCCGACTCTAAGCTAAAAGTCGAACCCTAATCTTAGCTAGGACCAATATACACCAATATACTTTGAGGACTAAGTATTAACCCTTATACATACACAACTTCCAAATAGACACAACTACTTGGATCTTCACAACAATGACACAACAATGAATAAATAAGTTTGGATCTTCAATTGATCTTTGAGGTAGACACAACACTTCAACAATGATAGTGTTCTTCTCTTTGCACTTTGAGAGGAAAAGATGGGAGGAGAAAGATTAACTTCTAAACAAGTAGTAATCAAACAAATGATCAAGGATTTGAGTGATTTAAGAAGTAAGTAAGAATCTAAAAGTTTATGTGCAAAAGAGGTGGATTGAAAGTCTAAGAATGGTCCACTATTTAGAAGACAAATGTCCAATGGCTATATCTGCCCGCGGTTCTTTATTGCAGCCTGCGGTTCCTTATCGATAAGGAACCGCCGTAGGCGCTAAGGAACCGCCGGCGTAGAGTCCGCTCCCTTTTGTCTTTTAATGGGTTGGATCGAATCTGGGGATTAAAATATCCTGAAAGGATATTCCAAACCAAGATAGAATATGCCATTTTTAAATTTCAAATTTTCAAATAATTAATTTAATAAAATATTTTCTTAAAAAGAAAGTTTAATAATAAAACTTTGTCACACTTAATAAAAAGTGAGTTTTAAGAAAAGATTAAATCCTTGATCACTTAATTAGTATAATTACTTGTTTGTTCATACCTTAAGTGATAATGGTTGAAATGAAAAATACTTGAGCTCAATAATTCGTTTTTCATTGTTTTCGTAAATGCTTGTTTTTACATATTGTCGTAATCAAAACAAAGCGAGACCAAAAAGTGCATTAACGTTTTTAGGCATCATTGCATTAAAAATCTCCCCCTTTTTGATTCCGACAATCCATAAACTCAATCATCTAATAAAACAAGATTTTCGAAGACGAGTTTATCATTTCTCCCCCTTTGTCGAAGCAAAAAGGTTGCAAAATTCTTTGAAAAAGTAAAGAACCGGAATTTGCAAATGCTCCCCCTTGGTGCTTACTCCCCCTTGCTTGGGGCACCAAGGAATCGAAATATGGTGACAAGCTACATAGAAGGGTTAGTAGAAGAGAAGAGACACCCAACAAGATACAGTGAAGATCACACAAAAATATGAAACAAAAGATCCAAGATAAGTCATGTTAAAAGAGAACATGATAAAAGATACAAGGAAATAAATCATACAAAGATGTATGAGACACAACCACAAGCTAAAATAAAAAACATAAATCTAATTTTAGTTAAGCTAGAACTCTAAGATTTGCTTGAATTAGATGTATTGAAGATAAGCAACCAATGCTTAGATAAAAGACAAGGTAGTGGCGGAAGGAGGTGGTGGTGGCTTGGTAGAAATCTCATAGTTATAGTAAAGAGGAGGTTTAACTAAGAGACTCTTGATGTAATTCAACTCTTCATAGATGTGAGTCATAGCAAGATGTTGATATTGACAACATTGATAATATGTTCCATGATGCATGACATTATCATGTGAAGGAGGTAGAACACTAAAGGCTAGTGGTGGAAGATAAGAAGTTCCACAATCACCATTCTTAGAAGGAGAAGAGATGGGATTTTGAGTGTTCTTGGGTAAACTAGGGTTGAGAGCAATTGGAGAGAATGGAAGAGAATCAAAGCTTTCATTTGGGGAATAAGACATTTTGTTTTGAGAAAGAATGCAAAATGTTTAAGGTTATATAGAGAAAGTCCAAGATAATTTGGGGGTTGTCAAAGGGTTGAAACAAACATTCCAAAAAGTGTTGGAACAAATCTGGAGTTTCAAGAGTACCCGAAAAATATGGTACTGGGCGCGGTTCCTTAACTCAGCTGGTGGTTCCTTATCACTGGGGAACCGCGGAATCAATAAAGAACCGCCCACATTGGGTTGAGTTTGGTGATGATGGAGGATTTTCCAATTCAGCAAATCCTATTTTTCTAGTCTAACTAATCATGAGGATATGCTAAGAAGCAAAGATAGACAAAGAAAACACACAAGAGCTCACCAAACAAGGTTTAGACCAAAATACATAGATTTTTAATAAAATCAATGTAGGAGGTGTGTAGAGCTAGACACAAGGTCATGACACAATGATCCTCCATAGTTCTCTTTTGTTCTTGCTATATTTGAGAGACCCATACATATGAATTATGTAAGCTCATTATGAATAGCAAGAAGCTTTGAAAAATGTTTTTAGATTGAATTAACAATGCAAAAACATTTCTCGACCGTTTTCGAAAAAGCTTTCAGAATTTTGAAAAAGAAGAGAAGTTTTCCAAAAAGAGTATTAAACTTAAGAACTCAAAGAAAGAAAAGACTCAAAAGAAAAAAGATAATTAGAATGCAAAATTAAGGAATATGTTCCATTAAGCCTAGACCTAGACGCAAGTAATTAAAAGGTTCCCTCTTAAGTGGCTTCGTGAAGATATCGGCTAAGTTTTCTACCGAGGGTACCTTCTCTATCGAAATGTTCCCCTTTTGAACATTATCCCTAAGAAAATGGTGGCGAATCTCTATGTGCTTAGTTCGCGAATGTTGCACGGAATTCTTGCTAAGGTCTATTGCACCCTTGTTGTCGCACATGATGGGAACATCATCAAGAGAAATCTCGTAATCAACAAGCACTTGCTTCATCCATAGAGCTTGTTGACAAGCTATACCGGCACTCACATACTCGGCTTCCGTGGTGGATATAGCAAGAGCGGTTTGTTTCTTGGAGAATCAAGAAGTTAAACAACAACCCATGAAGGTACAAACTCAACTAGTGCTTTTCTGGTCCACATAGTCTCCCGCATGATCCGAGTCCACGTAGACAATGGTTTCTACGCCGGTACCTTTAGGATACCATAATCCTAAATGTATATTGCCCTTAATGTATCGGAAGATACGCTTAACCGCTTCAAGGTGAGAGGTTTTGGGAGCCTCTTGGAAGCGAGCACAAAGGCAAACACTAAACATGATATCCGGTTGACTTGTCGTTAGGTACAACAAACTACCAATCATACCTCTATATTTGGTGTTGTCTACCGACTCACAATCATCATCTACGGTGAGTTTTGTATCTGAGTCCATATGGGTCTTCATTGGTCTAGAGTCTTCTAATCCAAATTTCTTTAGCATTTCATTAACATACTTGGATTGGTTAAAGAAAATATCATCATCCATTTGTTAATTTGGAGTCCTAAAAAGAAGTTAAGTTCTCCCATCATACTCATTTCAAACTCGTCATGCATGATTTTGGCAAAGTCATCACATAATGATTGATAAGTTGAACCAAATATAATGTCATCAACATATATTTGTACGATAATGAGGTGAGAACCTTTCTTCTTTGTAAAGAGTGTATTGTCTACCATCCCCATGGTATACTCATGTTTTACAAGAAACGCTTTAATTCTATCATACCAAGCTTTGGGTGCTTGTTTGAGACCATAAAGAGCTTTCTTAAGCTTGTAAACATGATCCGGATTCTCAAAATCAATGAAGCCCGGAGGTTGAGCCACATATACTTCCTCATTGATCAAACCGTTAAGAAATGCACTCTTTACATCCATTTGTTGAAGCTTAAAGTCTAAAACACAAGCGTAAGCTAAGAGGATTCTAATGGATTCTAATCTAGCTACGGGTGCGTATGTCTCGTCATAATCAATACCTTCTTGTTGATTATAGCCTTGAGCTACAAGTCTAGCCTGGTTACGAGACACAACACCATTCTCATCTAACTTATTTCTATATACCCATTTGGTTCCTGTGATGGTCGAACTTCTAGGCGGAGGAACAAGTTCCCAAACTTCATTAGCAATGAATTGATTCAATTCTTCTTGCATAGCGATGACCCAACTCTCATCCATCAAAGCTTCTTTAATATTCTTTGGTTCAATCAAGAGACGAAACAAAAGAAGTTACTTTGATTTTGGACTTGATATCTTAGGGTCCTTTGATTTAATTCGCCTATGACGTTATCAAGAGCATGATCCTTAGACTCCTTAATGTTTACTCCCTTTTCAACACTAAGGTCTTCAACTCCTATGTTTCTAACATCTTTGGCATTAACTATGTCTATTTCATCTAAGTCATCATCTACCAAAGGTGGTGTCTTAGATGAAGGTGGGGTTTCATCAAATGTCATGTTAAGTGATTCTTTAATTAAACCCGAGGTTCTATTGAGGACTATGTAGGCATTGCTAGTTTGAGAATAACCTAAAAAGATACCTTCATAAGACTTTGGGTCAAACTTAGTAAGGTAATCTTTGGTGTTGAGAATGAAGCACTTGCTTCCAAACACCCTAAAGTATTCCAATGAGGGATTCTTACCTTTAAGAATCTCATAGGGGGTCATTCCTAGAAAAGGTCGAATAAGAATTCGGTTGAGAATGTAAGTCGATGTGTCCACGGCATTGCACCAAAAATTTTGAGGCAAAGATTGCTCATTTAACATCGTCCTACTCATTTCTTGGATGGTCCTATTCTTCCTTTCAACTACCCATTTGATTGTGGAGTGCGAGGAGCCGAGAAGTTATGGGTAATACCATGAGCTTCACAAAAGGCACCAAATTGCACTTCATTATCAAATTCCCTACCATCATCTGTCCTAATATAGACAATTGAACATCCTAGTTAATTTTGAATTCTTCGACTAAAGGTTTCGAAGTGATCGAAAGCTTCATTCTTAGACGCCAAAAATCTAGTCCAAGTGAATCTAGAGTAGTCGTCAACTATAACTAGGGTATAAAGGTTACCTCCATAACTCCGTATCGCGGAAGGTCCAAAGAGATCCATATGTAAGATCTCTAAGCACCGAGAGGTCGAAACCAAATTCTTGGCTTTGTGACTTGAGTGAACTTGCTTCCACAATTTTGCAAGCATCACAAAAGTGACTATCAAACTTCATCTTGGGGAGATGTCTTACCAACTCCTTAGAGACTAAAGATTGAATTAAACACATATTAGTGTGACCTAATCTCCTGTGCCAAAGAGTAGAACTATCATCTAAAGTCGCTAGACATAAGTTGTCCTTTGACTTCCTATTAACCTTCATGACATAAAGCCCATGCTTTCTAACACCTTTTCCAATGACTTTTCCATCTTTTATGATTTCACTGTCATATTCCGAAAAGATGACCTTACACTTATTGTCACAAATTTGACCTATACTTAGAAGGTTAAAACCTAAGTTATCTACGTGCTCTACGTTTTCTATAGTCATAGAGTCAAGAGAGACCATACCTTTGCCAATGATATTACCACGTCTATTACTAGCGAATGTAACTTTACCTCCATCATATGCTTTGTAGTGTGAGAACAAACTTCTATTACCCGTCATGTGTTTAGAACAACCAGTATCCTTAATCCACTCGTCGGGCTCTAGATCGATTCCCAAGCATATCTAGGTAACAACACACAAGATCAAACATTTGGTCCCTAATATCTCATGGGTCCAAAATTGTTAGTTCCAAACATCCCTTGCATTTGGTTGGGATGCATGAATGAAGGAGACATTCCCCAAGGGGAAAAGTATTGTTGTTGAAAATTATTCCAATTCATATGGCCATTTTGTTGTCCATAGTTTCTCCTAGGTGTCTTTGATCTTGATCTAGTATTTATTATTCCTCCTAGGTGTTGGGGTTTTACTCCTAGGTCGTGGTTTAGCTTGATCATCTCTTTTTGGCGTAGGTGTTCTATTTCTAGGTTTAGATTCATTTTGTACTCTTCGAGGAGTAGATGTTTGTCTAGATAAGTTTCTAGTTCCCATTAGAGGTTTACTCAAGGGCTTGTAGAATTTATCTAGAGTAGACTTTTCAATTATAGGTACTTTGACCTTGTTAATAAGAATATGTTTTGGTCCTTCACCTAAAATTGACTTTTCAGAAAGTTCAGGATTTTCACAAAACTCTTCTTCTGGACGCTGTTTCATAGCTCCATCGGCGGTTCCGTAGCGATAAGGAACCGCCTCATATATTGGAGCACCGCGTACAGTGGACTATTTTTCTGAAAACTAACTTGTTTTGGTTCACTAGTTGATGCTTCATTAGTGTTATATCCTAACCCAAGTTTTTCCTTAGAATGAAGTTGTTTGTTTAACATATCATCAAGAGCATTGGTACCTCTCATGAACTTTTCAAGTCTAATGGAGGTGATCTTAAGGTTTTCATTTTCTTGCCTAAGGTTTTCACATTTTAAGCATCCTAGGTCTATTTCTTTATTTTTCTCAAGCTTAGATAATTTTTATTTTAGCTCACTAATATCGTCTTCAAGCTTAGTTCTAGTTGATTTTAGCACTTTGTTCTTTTCAATAAATTTTAGACTAAGCTTATGCAAGTTATTGTATTGGCCTTCTAATTCACTATCATCTTGAGAAGAACTATTATTGATATAATACTCGGTTTCAGAAAGTACCTCTTTAGAAGTGTGAGCCATGAGACACTTCTCATCTTTGAGGTTGTCATCAACATCTTCACCACTATCGCTCCATGAACCTCTAACGTACGCCGTGTGGTTCTTGTCACGTGAAGGCTTAGGACAATCACCAATGAAATGATCTGGATCACCACATCTAAAGCATTTCCTATCACCTTTATCGTCTTTGGCAAATCGGTTTTTGGAGAAGGGTTTCTTGTCGTTGTTTGGTTGCCTCACGTATTGACCTCGTCTTTTTAAGAACTTCTTAAAGTCTCTAACCGCCAAGGCATATTCCTCATCATCACTATCCGAGGAACTTTCATGATCACTTTGTTCCTTCTTGGCTTTGAGTGCAAGAGACTTTCTTTCACTCTTAGTTTTCACCATTTCTGAGTCCTTCAAAATTATCATCTCATGAACCTTCAAGTTACCAATGAGTTCATCGAGTGATAATTTGGCGAGATCCTTTGATTCTTAAGTCGTCGTGACTTTAGCTCTCCATTTGGGATGCAACGCCCTAAGAAACTTCCTAACATTGTTCTTGTTAGAAAAACCTTCATCAAGTGCTTTTAGACTAGTAATAATAGTGTTAAATCTAGCAAATGCACTATCTATGGTTTCATCTTCTAAGATGACAAATTGTTCATATTGTTGAACAAGAAGATCGATTTTACTTTCTTTAACTTGGCTATTACCTTGGTGGGTTACTAAAAGAGTATTCCAAATGTCTTTAGCGGTTTCACACATAAAAATCCTTTCGTACTCTTTCTTTGGTAAAGCATTATAAATCACCATTTTAGCCTCATTATTTTTAGCAAGTTTTCTTTTAGTATCATCATTAGCTTTATCAAAAGTAACTATCTTCTTACTTTTAGAAACTTCATTATATTGAAATGGCAAAAAGTCACCATTCGTAATAACATGCCAAAGATCTAAATCTTTTGATTTCACATAAGTCTCAAACATATTTTTCCAATAAATAAAACTATCGGTTTCAAAAAGATGTTGTCTTTGCATTGATTGCCGTTCTAGATACTTGTTGGAATCCATAGATTGATTCAAGTTTTAAAATACAATATATTTTAAAAAGTCTTGAGCAACCACGCTCTGATACCAATTGTAAAAACTAGAAGGGGGGGTTGAATAGTTTCTTAAATTTTCTTAGTAGAGTTTGGTTTTAAAAAATCCTTTTTCAAAAACTTAAGCTTGTTTATTTATGTGAAACTTTCTTATACACAATATGAACAAGGTATAGTGCAACTAACTAATAATCACAAATATAAAGAATAATGAATGTATAATGCAACTAAACTAATAATCACAAGTATAAAGAATAAAGAATGTAAAGAGATAAGGGAAGGAAAGATCAAACCAAACACCAAGGATTTATAGTGGTTCGACAACGAAACTCACTCCTCGTTCCTACTCCTCTCCTCGAGTACTCCTTACTCGAGAGTTCACTAATCAACAAGCTCATTAAGGTGGAGAAACCATACACAACGTCGCTTAACCAATTTCCGACTCTAAGCTAAAAGTCGAGCCCTAATCTTAGCTAGGAACAATCTACACCAATATACTTTGAGGACTAAGTATTAACCCTAATACATACACAACTTCCAAATAGACACAACTACTTGGATCTTCACAACAATGACACAACAATGAATAAATAAGTTTGGATCTTCAATGGATCTTTGAGGTAGACACAACACTTCAACAATGATAGTGTTATTCTCTTTGCACTTTGAGAGGAAAAGATGGGAGGAGAAAGATTCACTTCTAAACAAGTAGTAATCAAACAAATGATCAAGGATTTGAGTGATTTAAGAAGTAAGTAAGAATCTGAAAGTTTATGTGCAAAAAAGGTGGATTGAAAGTCTAAGAATGGTCCACTATTTAGAAGACAAATGTCCAACGGCTATATCTGCCCGCGGTTCTTTATTGCAGCCCGCGGTTCCTTATCGATAAGGAACCGCCGTAGGCGCTAAGGAACTGTCGGCGTAGATTCCGCTCTCTTTTGTCTTTTATTGGGTTGGATCGAATCTGGGGATTAAAATATGCTGAAAGGATATTCCAAACCAAGATAGAATATGCCATTTTCAAATTTCAAATTTTCAAATAATTAATTTAATAAAACATTTTCTTAAAAAGAAAGTTTAATAATAAAACTTTGTCACTGATAGGTGTGAAAACACCCATCCTTTTACCACTTAATTATGGCTAAAACAAGACCAAAACACGTATTTAGTATCATTTGTTTGGAATTATGCGTGGTTTTTGTGTTTATTGTGTTTTCAGAGTCAACCAGATGAATATTGAAGAAAACATGGGATTGCACGGGTTTTATCGAGGAAAAAGACTCAAGACGAAGTCTATTGTCCAAGAGATGCAGAAGATTTGAAGTCATTGTGCCTATTTGAAGATTTATCGAAGAATAGAGCCAAAGATGGAAGATTCATATATGTCGAAGAACTCGAGTCTATAAAATAAAAGATTATAAGACGAGTTTGAATAATTCACCGACACTTCTCAAATCCAAAGTGGAAACGTTTATTTAAAGATGCGTGAAGACTTAAGAAGAAAGAAGAAAAAGAAGCCCAAATCAAAGCCCAATCAAAAGCCCATAACCACAACACACGCCTATATAAAGGCCCTTACTTCACAAATTTCACACACTTAGTCTTTAGGTAGTTTTTAGTTTTAGAGAGAGAAAGTTCTAAACTTTCTCTCACTAGATTTCATCTTTTTCTCTTTCAAATTCAAACTTTTGTATTATCTTTAATTAATCAAGATCAAGTTTTTATCTTTTAATCTTTAATCTCATCCTTCCTTTCTTTTACTTTTATTGATTTTGGTACAAATCTCGTATGATCCGTGTTGTTCATCAATGATTTGTGCTTAAAAAGTTGATTTCTTTGTATGTTTCCTTAAGTTTATACACTAATAAGCTTTAAGATCCTTGTTCTTATTGGCTTATTTGTTGATTTAGCTTATTTACTTTTTAAGGTTTTTATGAAAAGTTCATCTTTTTATTGATTTGATTTTAAAGTTGTTTATTTTAAGCTTAGATAAAGTGTTTTTAGTGCTTATTTGATCAGCTTATTATTGGATTCGAGCTTGTTAGGGAGTTAGCTTATTCCATAAGCTCATTTCCTTGCTTTTTATTCGGATCAGCACCATTTTCGGAAAGGGCAAAGCCCTTTTCCGACCGAGTATTCCGACCAAAGTCCCCCTTATTCCGATCGACCGATCGGAAAAGGGTTTTAATATTCAGATTGGTGGTATTCTCATATTCCGACGATGGGTGTTTAGTGTATTCCGATTGCTTTGTTTTTTTTCCCATATTCCGATTGAGATCATTTTGGTATTCCGATTGTCACCTGTTTCTAGTATTCCGATTAGTAAATTTTTAACATATTCCGATTGGGGTCATTTGCCCGTATTCCGATCATTAGCTTTTCTAAGCATTCTGATCACCCGATCGGAATGTATTCCGATTGAGTGCCCTTTTTTCCACTATTCCGATCTTAGCTAATTTGCTTTGTTCCGTTCTTACTTTCTTTTGGTACTTTTCAATTAAATTCATATTTTTCACAAAGTGTTCCAAGTGTTAGTTTTTATTGAATGTCCATTTATTTTCCTCATATAATCGTTAAGTTTCCAATCATCTAATTTTAAACTCGTCTTTTCACTTATTCATTTGAGTCTTTAATTTTACTCTTCGACACTTAATTTCTTGTCATTAGTTTAAAATAGATAAACAAACCAACACCCTTTTACTTAGTAACCAAGAACAATCATTCCACTTAAGGCTGAGATCAATTCGAGAGGATATCGAGAGAATTATTTTGAACCCAATGAAAAAATAAAGTATCAAATGGCGCCGCTGCCGGCTCTTCTCGTTAAGATCAAAAGTTTTTTGTGAGAACTTGGATTTTGGGATCCGTTCCCCGTGAACGTTACTTTTTCATAAAAAATTTCAAAAACACTAAAAAATATAAAATTTTCAAAAATCCTAAAAATTAAAAAACAATAAAAACCAAAAATATTTTTGCTTTGATTTTCTTTGTTCGTTCTTTTGCAGGTGTATGCGCACTCGATCCACGTCATATCAAGAGCCCGAGCCTCTCGATCACTTAGACATGGCCGGTGTACCACCTCAAAACAATAATAACAACAACAACCCACCTTTCAACAACATGAACAATAACAACAACAATGAGCCCCTTCCGGATAATCGCCCGATGATTGAACTGCTGCAAGCTCATGTAGATGGCAACACTGATCCAATTGTTATACCACCAATTGCCGCCAACAATTTCGAGCTAAAATCAGGCTTTATCCAGATGGTCTCCGCTCAACCATTCTTGGGACGTACCATTGATGATCCACACGACCATATCAAGAGATTCTTGCAACTCACCAACACGGTCAAGTTCAATGGTGTTCCACAAGAGGTTATAAGGTTACAACTTTTTCCCTTTTCTTTAGAGGGACAAGCCTGGCATTGGCTTGCTAAGGAACCGCCACAGAATATTCTCTCGTGGACGGATTTGGAAACAAAGTTTATCAATTACTTTTTCCCACCCTCTCGTACCACCGCTTTGCGGAATGAAATCATAAATTTTGAACAAAAGTACGATGAGTCGTTCAGTGAATCTTGGGATCGCTTTAAAGATCTTTTAAGAAAATGCCCACAACATGGTTTTACCAAAGTACATCAAATCAATACTTTTTACAATGGTTTAAGCATGAGTGACCAAGATTCACTAAACAGTGCCTCGGGGGGTAATCTTTTGGCTAAGACTTCCAATGCTGCTTGGGACATCATTGAGAACAAGTCTCGTGTGCAAACCAAGAGTGTTCGGACCAATGTCGCTAGTGCTAGCACTAGTGACAGCGACAAGCGATTAGACAAAATCACTACGCTTCTTGAATCGCTTGTCACCCACACCGTCAGCAACAACAACAGCAACAACGCTAAAAACGCTCAAGTTAACGCTGTCAGCCAACCTTGTGAGATATGCGGTGGTCCTCACTCTTACACCACTTGTACCGCCACCCAAGACTACCCTGCTGAGAATGTGAATGCGGCATATGGCACCTATCCTCAACCTGCTTATCAAGCTAGACCTCAAGGTGACCGTAATTTGCTTAGCTACCGCTCCAACAACTATCTCTCACCACCTGGTTTTACTCCTAACAACCAAAACCAACAACAAAACCTCAACCGACCTCCTCAACAACAACAACAATCTCGTGGACCATACATACCACCTCACAAACAGCAACAACCACCTCAACGAAACAACCAAGTTTACCAGCAACCTGCTTATCAACCACCCGCATACACTGCTCCTTCCAACCAAACCCCCGCATCACATCAAGACATTGGAACCTACATGAGGACTAACGATGTGATCGTGGATAATCTCCAACAGGAAGTGCGCAACTTGAAAGCAGACCTGATGACACAAGGGAATGATCTGAGAGCTGATATGAAGAACACTATGGATAGCCAAACTAATGATCTGAGGAACATGATGGCTAGTTTCTTCCAAGGTAGTCAACCCTCTTCTTCGGGTACTCTTCCGAGTAACACCGTTACGAATCCAAGAGGGGAGATGAAAGCAATCACCACTCGAAGTGGCAAAGGTACCAAGGAACCCGAGCTTCCTATACCTCCACCGGTGGTTGTGACTAAGGAGAACAAGTCACCTGCTCCTATTCCTCATCCTTCTCCTTCCCCAATTTCTCCACCTCTTCCTTCTACCCCTCCTCCACCCAAGGATGTGAGTGATCCTATTCTTCCAAAGCCTTCCTCTTCTTCCAATATACCTTATCCATCTAGGTTGAGGAAAGAGAAGCAAAAGAGAAAGGATGATATTCAGGTTTCGAACTTCCTTAAAATGTTCAAACAACTGAATTTCAATATCTCCTTCACTGAGGCTCTCGCTCACATGCCTAAATATGCAAAAATGTTTAAAGATCTTCTGAGCGACAAGGAAAAGCTCCTCGATATTGCCAACACCCAACTTAATGAGAATTGCTCTGCAGTGCTCTTAAGGAAATTGCCAACCAAGCTTGGTGATCCGGGTCGTTTCTTAATTCCTTGCAATTTCCCGGGAGTAGAGAATTGCATGGCCCTAGCCGATCTAGGTGGCAGTATTAATCTTATGCCTCTAAGCGTTTGGAAGCAATTATCTCTCCCTGAGCTAGTCCCCACCAAAATGACTTTGGAATTGGCTAACCGTACGGTTGCTTATCCAGTGGGGATAGTCAAAGACGTCATTGTAGGAGTCGACAAATGCACCTTCCCTGCTGATTTTGTTGTCGTCGACTACGAGATGGACCCCCGTGTGCTACTAATTGTTGGTCGTCCATTCTTGAGGACCGGCCGCACTCTCATTGATGTTGAAGCCGGTGAGCTTATCATGAGAGTGGGTGACGATAAAGTAGTCTTCAACATGGGAAAGTTGTCTAAACAGCCTTATTCATATGAGAGTGTTAATTGTATTGACGTTCTTGATGAGGCTTGTGAAGAACACTTTAATGATGCTTGCAAAAGTATTCCTACCTCTCTTCCCAATGTTGAGACCGTGTCCTCTATTGATTCATCATTGTCTCTATTTGGAGATAGTGATTTATTTTGGAACAATCTTGAAGATACCATGGGAGATGCGAATTTAGCTACTAATGATTCTCCCATCGATGGGGATGAAGACATGAATTTCTTTGACAATCTTCTCACCGAAGACAATCCTTCTCCTCCATCTCCCACGGTCATTGCTATCGATACTCCGACTTTAAATACGCCTCCCGTCGAAAATCCTCCGGATTTAGAACTTAAGGAGTTGCCGCCCCATCTTGAGTATGTATTCCTTGAAGAAGAGAAGAAGTCGCCAGTCATCATTGATAAGGACCTAAAGGAAGAAGAAAAAGCCCGACTTATCAACGTGTTGAAAGATCACAAGAAGGTTATTGCTTGGAAGATTTCTGATATTCGTGGAATTGATCCTCACTTCTGCACACACAAAATTCTCATGGAGGACGACTTTAAGCCCACAATTCAAAGCCAACGAAGGGTGAATCCAAAAATACATGAAGTCATCAAAACAGAGGTTATCAAACTTCTTGATGCGGGTATGATTTACCCTATTTCGGATTCACCATGGGTCAGTCCAATCCATTGTGTGCCCAAGAAGGGCGGAATAACCGTTGTTCCCAATGAACACAACGAGTTGATTCCCACTCGTCTCGTTACTGGGTGGAGAGTTTGTATAGACTACCGCAAACTCAATGATGCCACGAGAAAGGATTATTTCCCTCTACCTTTTATGGACCAAATGCTTGAACGTTTAGCCGGTAATGAATATTACTGCTTTCTTGATGGTTTCTCGGGTTATTTCCAAATACCCATCGATCCCCAAGATCAAGAGAAGACGACATTCACTTGTCCCTATGGCACATTGCTTACAAAAGAATGCCTTTTGGCTTATGTAATGCGCCCGGGACTTTCCAAAGGTGCATGTTAGCTATCTTCCATGACATGGTTGAACAAACCATGGAAGTCTTCATGGATGATTTCTCGGTCTTCGGGGATTCCTTCTCTTCTTGCCTTGCCAATTTGGAACGTATGCTTAAGCGGTGCGAAGACACTCGCCTTGTTCTAAATTGAGAAAAATGCCATTTTATGGTAAAAGAAGGCATCGTGTTGGGACACAAGATTTCCAAAGCCGGTCTTGAAGTAGACCGTGCTAAAGTCAATGTTATCGCCAAGTTGCCTCCACCTTCAACCGTGAAGGGTGTGAGAAGTTTTCTGGGTCATGCGGGCTTCTACCGTCGATTCATCAAAGATTTTTCCCAAATCGCTCGCCCGATGACCCACCTCTTGGAAAAAGATACTCCTTTTCTCTTTTCCAAAGAGTGACTTGAAGCCTTCAACTCGCTTAAGGATAAGCTAACTAAGGCACCCGTCTTGGTTACCCCTAATTGGGAGCTGCCTTTCGAGTTGATGTGCGATGCTAGCGATTTTGCTATTGGAGCGGTTCTTGGACAAAGAGTGAACAAACACTTCCAACCAATCCATTACGCTAGCAAGACAATGACGGGGGCACAATTGCATTATACGACAACCGAAAAAGAGCTTTTAGCTGTTGTCTATGCTTTTGAAAAATTCCGCCCCTATCTTGTCCTTTCTACAACAATTGTGTATACCGATCATTCCGCGCTGAAGTACTTGTTGACAAAGCAAGATTCCAAACCAAGACTTCTTCGCTGGGTTTTGCTGCTCCAGGAATTTAAAATCGAAATTCGCGATAAAAAAGGAGCTGAAAACCTAGCCGCGGATCATCTCAGCAGACTTGAGGATCCTTACCAAGGGGATCATCCGAACAAGGAAATCAATGATTCTTTTCCCTTGGAGACCTTAATGTCTATCAACTCGACTGCTGATGAAACCCCGTGGTTTGCGGACATTGCAAACTACTTGGCGGGTGGAATTCTCGTTGACGGGTTAACATCCCAGCAAAAGAAAAAGTTCTTCAAAGACATCAAGACTTACGTTTGGGATGACCCGTATCTATTCAAACAATGTGCTGACTTGATTATTCGTCGATGTGTTGATGGACCGGCAGCTTTGAAAATTCTTGATGCTTGCCACAAAGGACCCACTGGTGGTCACTTTGGTCCCAACTACACCGCCAAAAAAGTGTTTGATTCGGGATTTTATTGGCCCACCATCTACCGTGATGCTCACGAGATGGTTAAACGTTATGATGCCTGCCAAAAACAAGGCAAGATCACACATAAAGACGAGATGCCTCAGAATTTCATACAAGAATGTGAAATCTTTGATGTTTGGGGTATTGACTTTATGGGGCCATTCCCTTCATCTAAAGGAAACAAATACATCCTTGTTGCCGTTGACTACGTCTCCAAGTGGGTTGAAGCCAAAGCTTTACCTACTAATGATGCAAGGGTGGTTTGTAACTTTTTGAAATCGCTATTTGCTCGATTCGGCGTTCCTCGTGCTATTATCAGTGACCGCGGGACTCATTTTTGCAACGATCAATTTGCAAGAGTCATGGCTAAGTATGGTGTCAATCACCGTCTTTCCACCGCCTATCATCCCCAAACCAATGGGCAGGCCGAGATATCAAACCGTGGATTGAAGCGAATTTTGGAGCGTACTGTGGGAGAGCATCGTGCCGCGTGGGCCGATAAGTTAGATGATGCTCTGTGGGCTTTCCGTACTGCTTATAAGACCCCGATCGGTTGTACACCTTATCGTCTTGTGTACGGGAAAGCATGCCACCTTCCCATCGAGCTGGAGCATAAGGCGCACTGGGCCTTGAAGTGGGCTAACTTCGACATCAACAAAGCCGGTGATCATCGCAAGATTCAACTCAACGAGCTTAACGAACTGAGGAATGAAGCTTATGAGAACTCGCTGATCTACAAAGAGAAGACGAAGATCCTTCATGACGCAAAAATCAAGAACCGAGAGTTCCACGTTGGTGATCAAGTCTTACTTTTTAACTCTCGGTTGAAGATCTTCTCTGGCAAGTTGAAGAGCCGCTGGTCTGGTCCATTCACCGTCGCCAAAGTCTTTCCGTATGGGACCATTGAGCTTTCTCAGCCAAATGGGCCCAATTTCAAGGTGAATGGCCAACGAGTGAAGTTGTACTTTGGTGAGGACACCTCTCAGGAGGTGATTCCGTCCCTCACCACGTTCCCCATGAACTAATTTTGGGTCGAGTCAGGCTCGTGACTCGGTTATCAAAAACAAGCGCTCCTCGGGAGGCAGCCCGAGTATCTATCCTTTTATGTTTTAACCTCCTAAGTGTAGGGGGACCTGTATAGGTGTTTGTATTTGTGTGGTGATGTGATTACAGGGATGAATGCACTCTTGGAATCTTTGAAGAATCGTGCTCCCGTGTTATCCGAAATCCGGTTCTATCTCTCAACTATCGTGATTTAATTTTATTCATACTCACATTTGAAATTGATCACTTTAGTCGTCTCTTCCTTAACTCGAGTTAACCAACGTGCACAATGTCATAAGTGTAGGGGAAACTTTTCCCACATGCTTAAACATTGAGGACAATGTTTATCTTAAGTGTAGGGGGGACTTCTATCGAAGTTTTAAGTGGACTTTTCCATGAAAATGCCTTCAATTAACCGGAAAATCATATTTTTCAACATTTTTCAAATTTTTTATTAACTTTGGCCATTTAGTCGTAATTTTTAAATTTTTATCATTGCTTTCATATGTATATATCCCGTAATAAAGTCAAAAATTTTAATAAAGTGGTGTAGCTAGTTTAGAAGTCTTTGACATATTAGGCCCGTTGCGATTATTTTGACTCAACCCGAATAGACTTATCCAATTTTATTCTAGCTAGTATCCTTAACCATGTAGACCTTAATTGGTTTATTAGGCTAAGTGTCCACGAATCTCATTACTTGAGATTTTAAATTGTGGAGGACGAGAAATGATAGAGTCAATTATAAGTCGGTATTCTTGCACAAGCTCACTTGGTGTAATTATTTGCCTATTCTCCCATCACTTGCTAATAATTTATCTGCAATAAGTAAGGTCGTACGATTTGAAAAGTTACTTAGCTTCTAGCCCAAGATCGTTTAAAAGTTGCTCGGTAATGATAAGAGTTCATAGCCAAGGCATAACTTATGAAGCGGGGCGCGAAGATTGGCGAGTCCGAAAAGGCCCTAACAAGGCATGAGGATTCCATTTTATTGCTAAAAATCCAAGGTGGTGTGAAAATCATTATTCCTAAAATCAATATGAAGGATCAAGACTCACGACGAAAAGCAATCAACTCCCATAAAGATCATGGAGAAGTCTATCCGAAAAGACCCTAACAAGTTATGAGGATAAATAGATCCAAGTCCGAAAAGGAGGCGGATCGTTGTATCTCAAAATCCCAATTAGAGATTGAAGAAATAATCATGAAGTCGTGGTCAACAAAGTTGGAGTACCCCTCAAAAGTATCCAAGTGAAGAAACTCTATTATGATGAGAAGACCATTATCTCAAGAACGTCTCTCGAAGATATGAAGTATGAAGTACATGCCAAATATCGGCCCGAGAAAGGTCTCAAATCGCGAACCAAGTTATGCCAAGATATGAACTTTTTGATATCCCGAGAAGCAGTTTTAGGAGATTTTGTCCTTTAGCTAACTATTGATAAAATCATCATACTTTGCTTTCAGCCTAATTAAACTATCGAAATAAGTCCAAAAATGCATCTTCATGATCATTCTAAGACAAAAATAAAATATAAGAGATACACCTAGGAATAAGGGAGTCTAAGCATTTAATTAAGCCATGTGTGTAAGTGTTTGAATTGCTAACTTATAATAACAATGATCTCGTTTTTAAGCTTAGTTTGGGGAACGTGAAACTTAAGGGTGATAAATCTTCGCAGCACCGAAGCCCTAATGTAAGTCCTCGATCTCTTTGCAAGTTATTTCCACATAGCTATTTTCTATCCTTTTGTTTACTTTAAAATTTCAATTTCTCTTAGTACTTTAATTTTTATTTAGTAGTATTTTAATAAGGCCAAGGTTGATTGATCATGAGAAAAGTGTAAATGTGCTTTGTCACTAAGCATTGCATGAGGGCATGGCAATGGTTAAGTGTAGGGGATTTGATAGGTGTGAAAACACCCATCCTTTTACCACTTAATTATGGCTAAAACAAGACCAAAACACGTATTTAATATCATTTGTTTGGAATTATGCGTGGTTTTTGTGTTTATTGTGTTTTCAGAGTCAACCGGATGAATATTGAAGAAAACATGGGATTGCACGGGTTTTATCGAGGAAAAAGACTCAAGACGAAGTCTATTGTCCAAGAGATGCAGAAGATTTGAAGTCATTGTGCCTATTTGAAGATTTATCGAAGAATAGAGCCAAAGATGGAAGATTCATATATGTCGAAGAACTCGAGTCTATAAAATAAAAGATTATAAGACGAGTTGGAATAATTCACCGACACTTCTCAAATCCAAAGTGGAAACGTTTATTTAAAGATGCGTGAAGACTTAAGAAGAAAGAAGAAAAAGAAGCCCAAATCAAAGCCCAATCAAAAGCCCATAACCACAACACACGCCTATATAAAGGCCCTTACTTCACAAATTTCACACACTTAGTCTTTAGGTAGTTTTTAGTTTTAGAGAGAGAAAGTTCTAAACTTTCTCTCACTAGATTTCATCTTTTTCTCTTTCAAATTCAAACTTTTGTATTATCTTTAATTAATCAAGATCAAGTTTTTATCTTTTAATCTTTAATCTCATCCTTCCTTTCTTTTACTTTTATTGATTTTGGTACAAATCTCGTATGATCCATGTTGTTCATCAATTATTTGTGCTTAAAAAGTTGATTTCTTTGTATGTTTCCTTAAGTTTATACACTAATAAGCTTTAAGATCCTTGTTCTTATTGGCTTATTTGTTGATTTAGCTTATTTACTTTTTAAGGTTTTTATGAAAAGTTCATCTTTTTATTGATTTGATTTTAAAGTTTTTTATTTTAAGCTTAGATAAAGTGCTTTTAGTGCTTATTTGATCAGCTTATTATTGGATTCGAGCTTGTTAGGGAGTTAGCTTATCCCATAAGCTCATTTCCTTGCTTTTTATTCGGATCAGCACCATTTTTGGAAAGGGCAAAGCCCTTTTCCGACCGAGTATTCCGACCAAAGTCCCCCCTTATTCCGATCGACCGATCGGAAAAGGGTTTTAATATTCAGATTGGTGGTATTCTCATATTCCGACGGTGGGTGTTTAGTGTATTCCGATTGCTTTGTTTTTTTTCCCATATTCCGATTGAGATCATTTTGGTATTCCGATTGTCACCTGTTTCTAGTATTCCGATTAGTAAATTTTTAACATATTCCGATTGGGGTCATTTGCCCGTATTCCGATCATTAGCTTTTCTAAGCATTCCGATCACCCGATCGGAATGTATTCCGATTGAGTGCCCTTTTTTCCACTATTCCGATCTTAGCTAATTTGCTTTGTTCCGTTCTTACTTTCTTTTAGTACTTTTCAATTAAATTCATATTTTTCACAAAGTGTTCCAAGTGTTAGTTTTTATTGAATGTCCATTTATTTTCCTCATATAATCGTTAAGTTTCCAATCATCTAATTTTAAACTCGTCTTTTCACTTTAATCATTTAAGTCTTTAATTTTACTCTTCGACACTTAATTTCTTGTCATTAGTTTAAAATAGATAAACAAACCAACACCCTTTTACTTAGTAACCAAGAACAATCATTCCACTTAAGGCTGAGATCAATTCGAGAGGATATCGAGAGAATTATTTTGAACCCAATGAAAAAATAAAGTATCAGTCACACTTAATAAAAAGTGAGTTTTAAGAGAGATTAAATCCTTGATCAATTAATTAGTATAATTACTTGTTTGTTCATACCTTAAGTGATAGTGGTTGAAATGAAAAATACTTGAACTCAAGAATTCGTTTTTCATTGTTTTCATAAATGCTTGTTTTTACATATTGTCGTAATCAAAACAAAGCGAGACCGAAAAATGCAAGTAACGTTTTTAGGCATCATTGCATTAATAATATAGATCAAATTAGGCACGAAAAATCAAGAACACAAACACATAAACAATACAATCATCCTATGGATCTTGATACCATTTGTAGGATATTGTAAATCTATGCTTAATCTAGAGAGAGAAAGAGATAGAAAGATGGTGAGAGCACACACACACACACTTAGAGAGAGAAGGGGTAGAAAACACACTTTAACTATGTGTAAATTATGTGAACCAACACCCTCTCCAACTAAGGAGAGGGTTTATATACCCAAGCCCATGAGATGGGCTTGGGCTTACATTGGGCCGACGACCTACACAAGTTGTAGGCTTGGCTTGGCCTTGTTTGTTTACTATTAAGATAACTAAACTACGAGCTACTACTTAGACTATTGTTGGAGTGACCGATCTTTTCTAATACGTAAAACGTATTTCCAACAATTGCCAAGGTTATGAATTGGTTTAGAATAACTAGGCATGGTTTTAAAGAATTGCCCTCATAATGGTTGTTGTCATCTATTTGGGTTGTAGGGTCCTCTTTAAGTGTCTACAGATGATAAGAGACAGTTCTTGAATGAACCCTGCCTTCTTCATTAGATGTTTCTCTCTCTTCATCATTGGGTCTTAAAGATGGTTGGTTATCAAAGAAAGTTAGATGTTCAGCATCACTTGTTTTTACATCTGCCAAATCATTTTTCTTATTGTTTTTCATTTTAAAAGGGAACATAGTTCATAAAACCTCACATCTCTAGAAAAGAAAACACATCTTGTGTCCAAACTTAACAACTTATATGTCTTTTTACCAGAAGAGTAACAAATCAAAACGTATTTTTCAGACCTAGATGTGAGCTTGTCACTGTTGTTTAAGATAGTAGAAAAATAAAGACACCTAAAGCATCTAATGTGAGAGAGATTTGGTTTTTTTATTATACACCAGTTCATATGGAGATTTACCTTTTAGGACAGATGAGGGAAGCCTGTTAATTAAGTAGACAGTAGTTAGAACACAATCAGACCAGAATGTAAGATGAATCCCCCCTAAAACATAAGGCTCCTTGCTACATTTAGCAAGTACCTATGTTTCCTTTCAGCAATGCTATTTTGATGAAAGGTATGAGTGCAAGAAGTTTGATGAATGATTCCAAGTCAGAAAAAAGAGAAGCCATTTTCTTGTTAACAAATTTAGTGCCATTGTCAGATCTGACAACTTTGATACTTTTATTAAATTGGCTTTGAACAAGTTTAATATAGCCAACAAATATGTCAAACACTTCATCTTTAGTTTCAAAAGATAAGTTCACACTGCCTTGGAATAATCATCAACATTGGTTAAAAATACTTATATCCTTTTTTGCTAGAGATTCTATAGTGTAGAAATGCTAAAATGGATCCGGTGGTCTAATGTGGTGGTATATGGTGGTGGAAGCCATTGATGGCTTAGAGAGAGAGAGGAGAGGTTGAAAGAGAAATGAAAAATATTAAAATGTGAACAAATGACAATCAACACCCCTCCTTGGAAGCTAAGGAGGGGTATATAGGGACCCCACAAGTCAAGGTGAACAAGTTCACCAAGATGAGTTGACTTGATCACTCAAAATGAAGGGTTCCCTTGTCTGTTTGGCCCTATGACAAATCTCACAAGCAGAGACATAAGTATTCTTGGATAACTTAAGGTCATGTTTGAGGATAGATAAGACTTGGTCAGTAGGATGACCAAGTCTGCAATGCCAAAGGTCTTTGGAGACATTGCAGGACATGATCATGTTAGAATTACCTAGGCACTTGTTTTTACTATCAAGGTCAAACAAGTAGAGGCCTCCAGACTCACTACCAGTCCTCAGAGTTGTCGCCTTGATCAAATCCTGAATGTAACATTTATCTTCATCAAAACCCTCAAACAACTTACTATCTTTGATTAACTAATTAATAGATAAAAGGCTAACACAATAACCAAAAACAACAAGAACATCATATAGAATAACATTGTTAGACAGTCTCAAGCTTTCCACAAGACTTATGGTGGCACTGGTCCAATTGGGGTGCCCTACAGTGAGATTGAGACTGGTAACACCAACAATATTGAACATGCCAACAATGAAAACTGTGAAGTGTTGATTACACTCAGAGTCTATAATCTACCCTAGGGTGATGGTCTTAATCAACCCTTTTGAGTTCCACAGAAGAATCTAGAAAAGTTAACATTGAACCAAACATTACAGCTATAGAAAGAGCATCTACCTGCCATGTTGGCATGAATGTTTCCAGAGGTAGAGTCATTGATCAGATTAGAAGCTTCTTCATCTGTTCAGAGGTGAAGGAAGAAGAAACATCACCGGCATGAGGTTGTTTATCATTCAATTTAACATCATTCAACTTAACATCACAATTTGCATTAAAATTAGGTTTAGACCCATAAGGTTTAGCATTAGAGGGATTTTTGTATCCAAGAGGATACCTAATAATTTCATAGCATCTATCAACAGTATGACCAATCATCACATAATTAGTATAATTTAAATTTGGGTCAGGTCCTCTATTTTGATAGGATTGACTGCCCCCTCTGGAATTATTCTTGTTAAAGCTAGAATAGTTCCCGTTCCTTTACTGACTAAAGGTTTTAGCAGCAAAGGAGGAGGCATTAAGCTTAGAGTCAACCACACTAGAAGGATCAGGGATGCCTCTATGTGATTCCTCTCTAGACACAGTAGCAAAAGCATCCTTCAAATCAGGGATAGGATCCCTATTGAGAAGGGCAGTTCTCACAGGTTGATAGAATTCATCAATGCCCATTAGAAACTGCATCAGCTTCATAAGCTACCGATGAAGGATAGTTTCAGTGCTAGCAAGACAAGAGCATTTAATGAGGCAAATACACTTAAGTAATTTGGTCAGGACATCAAACTTCCTCCACAAAGAATTAAGTCTATGATAGTATTCAACAACAGATGTGCCTCCTTGTTTCATAGAGTTAGTCTTTTGGAGCAAGTTATAAATAACAGAACCATCAACATTATCATAAGTCTCAGAAAATTCATTCCAAACAGAAACAGTATTTTCAGAATAAATCAAACCCATGTAAACATCTTGAGAAACAACATTCATAATCCAAGTTAAGACCATAGCATTGCATCTATCCCATTTAGCAGTTAACACACTACTACTAGCATAAGTTTCCTTTAAATAAGTACCATTAATAAAGCCAATTTTATTTCTAGCTTGAAGAGCAAGTTTCATAACATTGTTCCACATTCTATAATTAGCAGTACCAAGAAGTTTAAAAGGGATCAAAGTAGAGGTGTTGCTATCACTATTTTTCCCATATAAAGGGTCACCAGCATCAAGACAACTAACTAAAATAGGATCAGTAGTAACCCCCCTATGTTAACAGGAGGAGTATTGTTCCCAGGAGCACTCATAATAACAAATCAAGAAAAATCATCAAAGCATAAGCAAAGAAGCAAACACCAAATAAGCACAGAGAAACAGAATAAAGAAGCAAAACAACAAGTAAACAAAGCAAAAAAACATATATAAGAAATAACCAGATAGAGTATTAACAGGAATGCTAGCTGTGAACTGGGATTGGCCAGAGCAAGTATCCACAATAGTCAAGCTGGAGGGTCAAGGAGTTAACCAAATCCGTTTGCACTCACAATACTAGCAATAGTAACCCATAAGAGAACTAAGAAAGAGGCAAGAGGGAAAATGAAAGAATTTCGAAAGAATACTTACAAAGTACATTATTAGCCCTAACCAATCGGCTTTCATTCCGGGAAGAAGTATCACGGACAATATTTTGTTGACTCAAGAACTTATGCATAATTATCATCTTGATCGTGGTACTCCTAGATGTGCTTTCAAGGTTGACATTCAAAAAGCGTAATGATACGGTGGATTGGGTTTTCCTTCGTAGGGCACTTCAAGGATTTGGGTTTCATGATAAAATGATTCATTGGATTATGGAGTGTGTCACTTCTACTTCATATTCGATTAGTGTTAATGGTTCTCTTCATGGGTACTTTAATGGTAAGTGTGGTCTCCGGCAAGGAGATCCCCTTTCTCCTTATTTATTCACCATCGTAATGGAAGTTCTAACGCTTATGATCAAAAGGAGGGTTCGAAATTCGAATTCTTTCTCTTTTCACAGATATTGTGCTAAAATGGAGCTTGTTAATTTATGTTTTGCGGATGATCTTTTCCTTTTTGTGTATGGGAATGTTCAATCGGTTAGTGTGATCAAAGATGCTTTGATTGAATTTCAGAATGCTTCGGGGTTGGTGCCAAGTCATTCGAAAAGTACGGCATACTTTTGTAACGTCCTTAACCATATTAAACTCTCTATTCTTCAAGCTCTTCCTTTTGAGGAAGGGAGGTTACCGGTGAAATACCTTGGTGTTCCCTTGGTTTCGTCTAGACTAAAGATTAGAGATTGTAATGAGCTTATTGAGAGAGTTCATTTCCGCATAAATGATTGGAAGAACAAGTCACTCTCTATTACGGGTTGGCTTCAACTCATTCAATATGTTCTTGGCTCCATGCACATCTACTGGGCTTCGGTATTTCTATTGCCTTCTCGTGTTTTATTGAATATTGAGCAGATTATGAGGCAATTTCTGTGGAGTCATGGAGGTGGTTCGAAGGGTAAATCCAAAGTTGCTTGGGAGGTGGTCTGCCTTCCTAAAGATGAAGGCGATCTAGGCATTCGTCGGCTTGAATGTTTTAATATGGCTCTCATGACATATCATATTTGGAAGCTTCTCTCATTAAAAGAGTCCTTATGGGTTAAGTGGATACATGAATATAAGCTTAAAGATCGTTCTTTTTGGGACATTCCGGCTCGTGGAAATATGTCATGGGGTTGGAGAAAGATCCTAGCCATTCGTCCTATTGTTCGTGAGTTCGTATGGTATAAGATTGGAAATGGTCTTTCTACGTCGTTATGTTTTGATAAATGGTGTGACATGGGACCGATTGCATCTTTTGTTACTCCGAGAGACATTCATAGGGCTGATTTGAACATGGCGTCTAAGGTATGTGATGTTATTGCTAATGATATGTGGGCGTGGCCACCCTACATCATCTCGAAGTACCCTGATATCATCTATTGCACAACGCCTACTAATTACAATGAATCTGATTCCATGCATTGGAAGGACAGAAATGGAGTCATCAAGCATTTTTCGGTCTCTCAAGTGTGGAATGATATTCGCAGCCGTGATTCAAAGGTTGTTTGGTTTAGTGTGGTGTGGTTTTCGTTATGCATTCCTCGTCATGCAGTGAATTTATGGCTTATCATGCGAAAGAAGCTGAAGACTCAAGACATGCTTTGTAGTTGGGACGTCTCTAATGCCTATGTTTTGGTTTGTCCTCTTTGTAAGGGACCTCCTGATTCTCACGATCACACCTTTTTTGCATGCAACTTCTCTAAAGCTGTTTGGGAACAGATGAAGGCTTTAACGGATATTGGTACGTTGGCTCTTAATATCTATAATTTCATCAATGACTTACTGCCTGTTGCCAATAGTAGAACGATATCGAGCATTGTTTCCAAGTTAGTGGTTGCGGCTGTCCCTTATTTCGTTTGGCAAGAACGTAATAATCGTCTACAAAATAAAGGGAAACGTTCGTTAGACCAGCTTTGTTCTTGTATTAAAATGTTGGTTCGTCTTAAACTCCTATAATACAAGTTCAAGAAGTCCAGAAGCGGGGAAAGATTAGCTCAACTTTGGGATCTTCCTGAAGTTATTTTTAGATAGTCTTATGTTTTGCTATCTAGGCTTCTGCACCATTAGGTGGTTTTTTCCGATTATGTTATTGGGTATGTAATGGGTAGTTATGATCATATGGCATGTCATTTGATCTAATGGTTGTTCAAGCTTTGCTTGAGGTTAATGTGACATTCAGTCACATTCCAGTGTGCTTATTGTAATACTTTTGGGATTAATATATTTTACCGGGGTAATCATTCCCCTTTACCCAAAAAAAAGCTACCAATAACAATAATATAGATACTTAGACTCTAGATTCACTTAGTCTAGAGGATGGGTGAGCTTAAAACCAAAAATCCCCAAAAATAAAATTAGGGTTTTGAAAACTCTAATTGTAATTTTACCTGTAATCACCAAAATACACAATGGCACCACCAATACAAGCTTCTAAAACACCAAAAAACCAAGGATCGGAACCAGGATGCAAAAGCTCCAAAAATAAATTTAGGGTTTCGCAAACCTTAATTTACCAAATGATATATCTGAACCAAGATAACAAGAGAGAGCTTAAATCGAAGCTAAGATCTGATATTATGGCTTTGATACCATGTTAAAACATGAGAATCAAAATAATAACACAAATCTTTCATCCAACCAACATTCCCTTGGTGAATATTATGAATGAATTCAAGTACAATACTGATTAGTCCTCAAACGAGTGCTAATCTACAAATACAAAATAAAGATAAAGTGAGATCGTCCTAACTAGGTTGATCTGATCTCCTCACTACATAAACAATCAACACTCAACGATTACAAGATGAAAGTCCTCCACAAGATAAGCCTCAGACGGATATCATAAGAGACAAAGCAAAACACACTAATATTTGTGTGTAATATGAGTCATGTATCATACCCTAGCACCAGATAGAGAATATAACCACATCAAGGTAGATGGGTCAACATTGGGCTCTAACGACTAGTCCAAGCCCAGTCCATAAGGAAGATAAAGGAGTTGACACATTTGGTACTTGCATTTAAGACACAAAACAAAAAGAATAAAAACTTATATGTTTGTATTTAACAGGGATTCAGGTCAAAAGGTTCATCCCTAAATATGCAGATCACGTATTTTAATCATCTCAAACCTCCTGAAGGTGTCTTGATACACGTAACAATTTGCATTAAAGCTCCCCAGGAATAGTTTGTATCCGTGTTTTAAAGCTTATTATCAGCTTATTTATAAGTTGTTTTGTAGCTTATTTTAGTCTATAAAAGGTCACCTAATGAGTTTGATGAAAAAGGTTCACACTTTATAGGGTTTCATCGTGCTTATTTTGTATCAAAAGAAAGTTTGAAACTTGTAGTTTTACAACTTAATTTCATAGCTTAATTGTTGCTTAAACGGTCACGACATGGATTTTCTTACAATAGTTTATTATTTTTCTAGTATTCCATCAATTTAAAGTCTTATCAAATGAAAATAGTAAACCTATTCGTGGCTTATTTTGAAGTATATTCACTCGTTTTTGTAGCTTATCTCATTTCTAAACCCAAGCCTTTTTGTTGTTCAAATATGTGGTTTTTTGTTGTTTCTTGAATGACGTGGTTTAGAGTACAAAAGAACAGCAAGGACGAAAATGGTACAAGCGATTTGAGTAAGTGGTTTCACGCGGTTTAAACAAGGGTTGGGCGATTTGAGCTGTTGGAAATACGTTTTACGTATTAAGAAGGATCGGTCATTCCAACGATAGTCCATGTAATAGCTCGTAGTTTAGTTAATCTTCTTTATTTATCAAACAAGTCCAAGCCAAGCCTACAACTTGTGTAGGCCGGCCCAAACGTGTAAGCCCAAGCCCATTACAAGGCTTGGGTATATAAACCCTCTCCTTTGATGGAGAGGGTGTGGTTTTCATTATTTTACACATAGTTCTTTCTTAGTTTCTCTCTCTAAAGTGTGAAATCCACCATTTCTCTATCTCTTTCTCTCTCTAAAAAACATAAGCATAGATTTACAAATCTACAAATGGTATCAAGAGCTTGGGATGAAATATAGGTTTGTTTTTGTGTTGCGTATTGTTTTCTAAACAATTCGTATAGTATAAGTGTGTTTTGCCGAAATCTTCAAAATTTTTTGTGTTTGATCGTAGTTTAAAGTAGTGTAACATAGGGATTCGTGCTTAAGAGTGTTCTTGGTATCTTGGTTTTCATCAAAACATCAGTTTTCTTGGATCAAAAGTGCGAAAAAAGGCTTTGTTCTTCATTCCGAAATTCTAGCAGAAAGATCCATCGGAAAGTACAAACTGTACTTGGGCCTCCATCGCAATAACTTAACCATCGGAAAGGGTTAGGTTTCTACATTGCGATCGTTGGATTTTTATCACTTATTCCGATCTGAATCATTCCGATAGCTATTGCGATCTGAGATTCCGACGGGTATAAGGAAGTATTTTAAGTCGTTACTCTGCTCGAATTTTTTCAGCCACTTTGCGATCTGAACATTCCGATAGGGCTTTGCGATCTAAACATTCCGATAGGCATTTCGATACCAACAACATTTCGACAGTTCTATATTCCGATCTGGTATTACGATCTGACATTCCGATCTGGTATTACGATCTGACATTCCGATCTGGCATTCCGATAATCACAATTTATTCCATAAAAAATTTCGAATCGTGTGTAATTTTGACTTGGAATTTTTGGTTTATCGAGAACATATTTTAGGGGATTTTAACATTGTTTCTCGGTTTTAACTCACAACAACACAAAAATACTTAACCTTATCTCATTGAACGATCAACTTTGTAAATCTTAACTTATTGAAATGGAGTATACATCTCTTACGGATAAGTCCATCCTCTCGGGTACGGATAATCGTCCACCAATGTTGGTGAAGACTATGTATGAGGAATGGGCTTCCCGAATTGAACTTTATATGTTGAACAAGGAGAATGGACATCTAATTTGGGCATCGGTGCTCAATGGACCATTAGATTATGGTACTGTGACGGAAGGTACGACCACTCGTCCTCGCACAACGGGTGAGTTGACTGGAGATATGAAGATTCAAGATAAATGTGATAAGTATGCTACAAATATCATTCTCCAAGCTCTTCCTCTAGATGTCTACAAACTCGTCAGCAAACATAAAGTTGCCAAAGAGTTATGGGATAGAATTCGTGTTCTCATGCAAGGCACCTCGTTAACTAAACAAGAACGAGAGTGTAAGCTTTATGATACTTTTGATAAGTTTGCCTATGTGCCAGGGGAGACTCTCAATGATTACTATCTGAGATTTACCCTATTGTTGAATGAGCTTAATATCTATGGCATGGCAATTCCTACCTTTCAATTGAACACCAAGTATTTGAACACTCTTCCTTCAGAATGGAAAAAATACGTGACGGATGTTAAATTGGCAAAGGACTTGCATAACACCAATGTGGATCAACTTCAAGCTTTTCTTCAACAACACGAATGCCATGTGATCGAGGCTCGGTTGTCTACACCTCAAGTTCATGATCCACTTGCAATGTAAGCTTCTCAACAAAACATGGCTTATACTTATCAACAACCATCATACTTGCAGCAGCCACCACCACACATCTATCAGCAACCACAGCAACCATCTTATCAACCACCAATGATGCCACAACAAGAATATCAACAAAGTGTTCATCAACAATCTTTTCAACAGCAACCACCATATCAGACATCACCATCACAAGCCAACACTTCTCCAATGGGCTATACTCCTCAGCAAGGATATTTTCCAATTGAAGCACAACCAGCACAAGCTTTCTACTCTAATGAACTTCCCCCAATCCAAGCACCGGTCTTTACTCCAAATGATACGCCAGCTGATGTTTTAAACCATCTCACCGCCTACTTGTCAAAAATTGTTGCAACTAGAGGATTTCCACCAACAAACAATCAGCTCCGCACCTCATCAAATCCTCGACAACAAGCCACTGTTCAAGATGGTCAAGTGACGGTGCAACCTATTCAGGGAAGGCAAAATTCATATGGACCTCCTACAAGGACTGGGAACAATCAAGCTGTGAATGCTCAAGCTAGTGGAAATGGGAGTCCTATTGGTCCTAAGAAGGTTGTGACTTGCTACAATTGCCGAGGACAAGGTCATATGGCTAGGGAATGCACTCAGCCGAAAAGGAGGAGGGATGATGCATGGTTTCGTGAGAAGATGTATTTGGTTGATGCTCAGTCTAAGGGGAATATTTTGGATTCAGAGGAGTTGGCATTTCTGGCAGACCCAGGGGCAGCAGATACTGAAGGCATTGCAGTCGTTTCCACTTCTAATGCAGCTTATCAAGCGGACGATCTTGATGCATACGATTCGGATTGTGATGACATTCACTCTGCCCAAGCTGCTCTTGTTGCTAATCTCTCTCACTACGGTTCTGATGTCATCAGTGAGGTACCAACCACATCTAATAATATTGATGATAACCAACATCAAGTTGGGCATGACAATGACAACCTTGAACAGCATTCGGGAACTAGTAACTCAAATGATGTGGTACCCAAACCTACACATTTGAGTGAACCTCAACCAAATGCTACGACGTGTATGGAATCTTATGCTCAACATGATTTGGTCATGGTGCCTAAACATATTATTGATCAAATGCATATGGCCCTCAGACAATCCGTAGATACGAATTCCACCCTAACTGCTGAGCTTGCGTTGCATAAAGAAAAGGTCAAAACTTTTGAAATGGTCCCTCAAGAAGAGAAAATAACATGTTCTGAATTTGACCAATTTCGTTTTGAAAAGATTGAACACTTGAAAGAAATAGAATCATTAAAAGCTAATCTTTCTAATGAATTAAAAGAAAAGGAGTCGGTTATCAATGATTTTCAGAAACTTAAAATGGATTTCGAAACTCTCGAGTCTAAAAAGGTTGAATCGGAAATTAATGCTACCAAACTTCTTAAATTCAAAGAACAACAGCTTTTAAAACAATACGCTTCCACAGAAAAGGTTCATCTTTTAACTAAATCATTTAAAGAATTCGAACTTAAGCGTCTTCAAGATTTACCACCTAATCCCGGTTATGCAAAACAAGCTCAGGAATATATTCCCGGTCTTTATGATCTGACCATAATTGGCAAATCGAAAGAAGCACCTTATGTTCGTAGTTCTGAGGAGACACAATCACTTGCGGATGAAACTCATTCTAAAATGCTTTCAAAATTCCATACAATTGATTATGATCAACATAACAAAGATCAATTTTCGAAAAAGACACGCATTCGCTTACAAAAGGAATTAGCAGAATTAACAGTTCTTGTGCCCCAAAGTTTGTCAAATGAAAACCTTCCTAGTACGTCTCCTACACTCGTCAAAAAGGATTTAACGAAGTTAATTCCACCGGTAAGTAAGGCGTCCGTTAACTTAAATGCGGTTCACCAACACTTAGCCGATTTTGAAAAGGTCATTTTGGAACGTACGACGGCCACAGCCATAACGGAAGGTGAATGGAACTTTGAGCACACTAGAGCTGCGTTTCGAGATGAAATTGTTCCGTTTGTAAAGAATGTTAAGGCTTGTCTTAGTAATCTTGATCAAGATTTGTCTTTGGAATTAGACGAAGTTAGACGTGTTTTCAATGAAATGGATGATGCTTATGAAAACAGTTTACTTGAAATAGAACGGGTTTCACGCCAAAATGATCAGCTTCTGAAGCAAGTGATGTCTCATGATATAGTCTCCGTCTGTGTGAATAACAGTGTTGATAATGATTCTATTGTGCATAATGTTGAATCTGTGGATAATGTGGTAGATAGTACTTGTCATGAATCTGATGCTGAATTTTTAAAGCTTCAAGATTCATATTCTTCGCTTTCAAAACGTTTTGATGAGATTCAAACACATTGTATTTCGCTTGAATGCAAGCAACAATTTATTCAAGAAATCTTTGAAACGTCATTCGAAGGTCTTAATATCGATGATGCAAATTTTGAAAAGAATTTTCGATTGAATTTACAATCAAAACAGCGTCAGCCAAGTGACAAAGTTGCTAACTCTTTGCCGATAGAAATAGAGAAATCTAAGGAGCTTAACTGTGTGAACGTACTTGAGGCCGCTGAGAGTTTTAGACTTGATCTAAACAATCAAGTTTCCAAGATTTTGTCCAAAGTTGATAACTTAAAACAGAAAAATACACGACTCTTCGATTCAGTACAGCCCGCATGTGTTGATACCACTGCACAGAATCAATCGTTGATTGAACAATTGAATCGAAAGTCGGTGGAAATATCTGATTTGAGGGAACAAATTTGTGATAAAAATCTGGTCTTGGCTGAGTTAAAGGAAACACTTCGTACTCTAAAAGGTAAGAATGTTGTGGATAACGCAGCCACTATCTCAGCATCGTCCTCTAGTGCAATCAAAAGAACCCTTAACAAGGGCCTTAGGACTAAACCACTTAACAAGGGCCTTAGGACTAAACCATCTCAAACTTTGGTCACTAAAGATAAGGCGGAATCAAAACCAGCTTCTAATATTCCTGTGTTACCTTCTACAGGAGTAAGCACCACTACTAAGGCTTAAAGATCTAAGCTTAAGAGAAACAAGAAGAATGATAGGATCTTGCCCCCATCTAGTAGTCAAGTGAAGAAGAAAGTAGAAGCCCATCCTAGGAATGTTATTTCTGTTTTGAATAAAAAGAATCATGTAGCTAAACCTAAAGGCTCTGCGGTTGTGCAGCATTCTAAGCCTACTGTGAATTCTAATTTGAAATGTTGGAATTGCAATGAATGTATGTTTTCTAGTCGTCATGATTCTTGCCTTATTGACCATGTGAATGAGATGCATGCCCGGAAAAATGGATTAGAATGGAAACCGACTGGGAAAGTGTTAACCCAAGTTGGTTGGATGTGGCGCCCCACTGGTAGAACTTTCACTATAGTAGGAAATATGTGCCCTTTGACTAGGATCACTCCCACTACAGCGAAGAAAGCGTGCCCTTTAACTAGGAGTACCAAGGCTACCAAAACACAAGTGTGTCCTTTAACTAGGAACACCGACACTACCGTAGGAACCAAGTGCCCTTTAAATAGGTCTACTCCCACTGTAGTGCCCGCAAATAATCCAAAACCTAAGAAAGTTGGAACAGTAAAACCTGTTAGTACTAAAACTATCATTAGAAAACGCAGGAAATCTAAGGGTCTCAAAAATGTTAGCAATTGTGATAATTCTATATCTGTATTTGCTAACACTCTGGAACCAATAGTTTCCAATGCATTGTCTACTGTTGTTGTTGAAAACAGGTGGTCCAAATTGTTCTCTGGTATTTGGACTCTGGTTGCTCCAAGCATATGACCGGAGATCGCTCTCAGCTCAGAAATTTCGTCAGCAAGTTTCTTGGTACGGTTCGATTTGGAAATGATCATATTGCAAAGATAATGGGTTATGGTGAATATCATATTGGGAATGTTATAATTTCAAGAGTGTATTACGTGGAAGGTCTCGGTCACAACTTATTTTCTGTGGGACAATTTTGTGATGCAAACCTAGAAGTTGCTTTTCGAGAGCATACCTGCTTCATTCGTAATTTGGAAGGGGTTGATTTATTGAAAGGTACTCGAGGGAATAATTTGTATACTTTGTCTCTACAAGACATGATGGCCGCTTCTCCCGTATGTCTTCTCTCCAAAGCATCGAAGACTAAGTCATGGTTATGGCATCGACGGTTATCTCATCTTAACTTTGACGCTATTAATCACTTGGCGAAAAACGAACTTGTTCGTGGTCTTCCTAAACTATCATTTCACAAGGATCATTTGTGTTCCGCGTGTACAATGGGGAAAAGCACTAAGAAGTCTTACAAACCCAAGACTGAAGACACCAACCAAGAGAAACTTTATCTATTGCATATGGATCTTTGTGGGCCAATGCGTGTTGAAAGTCTTAGTGGCAAAAAGTACATCCTCGTCATTGTCGATGATTACTCTCGGTTTACATGGGTGAAATTTCTTAAAGCAAAAAATGAAGCACCTAAATTCATCATCAGATTTCTCAAGATGATTCAAGTGCGACTCAACACTACTGTCCGACGCATTCGTACAGATAATGGAACCGAATTTGTGAATCAAATTTTGCGTGATTATTATGAAGAAGTTGGCATTTCTCATGCAACATCCGTTGCTCGTACTCCACAGCAAAACGGTGTCGTTGAAAGGCGAAATCGCACACTTATGGAAGCTGCTCGAACGATGTTAATTTACGCAAAGGCTCCATTGTTTTTATGGGCAGAAGCAGTATCTACAGCAATGTACACCCAAAACCGGTCACTAATCCGTAAACGCCATGGTAAAACACCTTATGAGCTTCTCCATGGAAAAGTACCAGATTTATCATATCTTCATGTATTTGGTTCTCTCTGCTATCCAAATAATGATGGTGATAATTTGGGAAAACTTCAACCAAAGGCTGATATTGGTATTTTCATTGGTTACGCACCCGCAAAGAAGGCATTCCGAATCTACAACCGTAACTCTCGCAAGATCATTGAAACTATGAATGTTGATTTTGATGAGCTGACAGCAATGGCTTCTGAGCAAAGCAGCTCTGAACCCGCACTTCATGAAATGGGACCCAGTAACATTAGTTCTGGTCTTGTCCCAAACAACCCTACTTCATCATCATTTATACCACCTACCAGGAATGAATGGGATACGTTGTTTCAACCGTTCTTTGATGAATTCTTTACTCCTCCAAGTATTGTTGCTCCAGAACCTGAGGTAATAGCTCCGGTAACCGAAGTTGTCGCTCCAGCAACCGAAGCACATTCAGACACATCTGCACCAACAATTGGTCAAGATATACCAACAACGAGTAATTCTCAACCAACACAAGTAACAACTACCCATGTCATGCCTATTGATGATGAAGAGGATGACGATGATCACGATTTGGAATTCGCTCAAATGCGTGAACTTCCATTCTTTGGTGTATCTATTCCCGACCCTAATCAAGCCGGGTCGTCCACCTCAGAGGAAGCTCCTTCTACAGTCTACTCCAATCCACGGATTCGTGAACATGACAGCAAGTGGACAAAGGATCATCCTATAGATTCTATTATTGGTGACCCTAATCGTCCGGTATCCACACGAAGTCAGTTACAAGAAAGTGCAATGTTTTGTCACTTTGATGCTTTTCTCACTGAAGTTGAACCTAAGACATGGCAACAAGCTTTTACTCAATCCTGTTGGATAGAAGCTATGCAAGAAGAACTTAACGAATTCATACGTCTTGATGTTTGGGAACTTGTCCCATGCCCGGATCAGGTGCAGTTACTCACTTTGAAATGGGTTTACAAGGTGAAACTCGATGAGTTAGGCGAAATATTGAAAAACAAAGCTCGACTAGTAGCTCGTGGATACAAGCAATTATTGGGCGTCGACTTTATGGAATCCTTTGCACCTGTTGCCCGTTTGGAAGCTATTAGACTATTCCTCGCTTATGCAGCCCATATGAATATGATCGTCTATCAGATGGATGTGAAGACGGCATTTCTTAATGGTGAAATCAAGGAAGAAGTATATGTTCAACAGCCGGATGGTTTTGTGAATCCTAATTATCCTAATCATGTGTACAAGCTTAAGAAGGCTCTCTATGGGTTGAAGCAAGCTCCACGCGCATGGTATGATCTATTGTCACAATTCCTCATTACTCAAGGCTTCGCAAAAGGCAAGGTGGATCCCACGCTGTTCATTCAGAAACGAGGTAAAGATATGATAATGGTACAAATATATGTTGATGATATTATATTTGCAGCCTCGACCCAAACCTTATCGGATGAGTTTGGGACACTCATGTCTTCCAAGTTTAAGATGTCAATGATGGGCAAGGTATCATTCTTCTTAGGTCTTCAGATATCTCAGAGTCCCAGAGGCATCTTTATTAATCAATCCAAATATGCCCTTGAATCGCTTAAGAAATATAAGATGGAATCTTGCGACCCCGTAGACACTCCAATGGTGGAGAAATCTAAGCTTGATGCAGATCCACATGGAGTTGCCGTTGATCCGACACTTTATCGTGGAATGATCGGTACTCTTCTGTATATCACAGCCAGTCGACCTGATCTTCAGTTTGCTATATGTATGTGTGCCAGGTATCAAACTAGGCCTACTGAATTACACTTAGCTATCGTTAAAAGGATCTTTCGATATCTTAAAGGAACCATTAATCGGGGACTTTGGTATTCGAAGGACTCTTCTATTGCACTAATGGCATATGCAGATGCGGATCACGCGGGTTGTCAAGATACAAGGCGTAGCACGAGTGGAACTTTGCAACTACTAGGAGATCGACTAATCAGTTGGGCATCGAAAAGGCAGAAAAGCGCTGCAATTTCAAGTACGGAAGCAGAATACATAGCTATGTCCGGTTGCTGTGCTCAAATTCTTTGGATGAGATCGCAATTAACCGACTATGGTCTAGGTTTCAACAAGATTCCGATGTACTGTGACAACAAGAGTGCAATTGCCTTATGCTGCAACAACGTTCAATTCTCCCGGTCGAAGCATATTGACATTCGCTACCATTTCATCAAGGAGCAAGTAGAAAATGGAGTAATCGAGCTTTACTTTGTCCGATCTGAGTATCAATTGGCAGATATTTTCACGAAGGCTTTAGATCGCGCTCGAATTGAATTTTTGGCCGACAAGCTAGGAATGAGAACTTTCTCGCCTGAGACTCTTAAGGAACTAGCAGATGAAGCGAAAGAATAGTGGTGGTAAAACTATTCTCCGTATCCTTGGTGATCATTTGTATATATTGTTTATATTTTGATCCACAAAAGCAAAATACAAAAATATAAAACCATATAAAAACCATAAAAATTGAAAAATCTAGAAAAATCCAAAAATATTTTTACTTTATTTTTTCAAAGGCATGTCTTTTGGTACGATAATATTTACGGCCTTAGAAATGTTGATTAATATCGACACGGCGCCATAAATAGAGTTCGTACAAAAGTTGTAAATATTTCATAAAACATGCCAATATGGCTTGTAGTTACTTCTGACTGCAACCCGGTTTTCATATTAAAGTCAAGTATTTCTTATGAAAGCTTTGGCTCACAACGGGAATTAATTTTCTCGGGCAAGGTTTACTTTAAAACCTTGTAAGGGATCAAGTTTACTTTATAACTTGGTCTAACACAAATCAATGTACGTTTCAGTGCATTTATTTGTTAAAACAAGAGAAGTCTTGTTTTTATGAAGCTATCATCTCTACAACCATGCTATCTACAATTGGTATCTACATACTCGACGATGCGACTACTCAACCGACGACTACAGCTCTTTCGATAGAACACGGGTCAACAATTAAGGGGGAGCAATTGTCAAGCATTCAGAATCTTCGATGCCGAACGTGTCATGTTCACAAGTTGGTGTCAAGACAACAATACCAATCGTACATGTGATGTCAAGAGATGACTTCAGACGTGACGAGGCGACCAACATATGCTGACGAGAACCATTTGATCTTATCATATGATGTTCTCATCTATCAGGTCCAACCTTGTCAATTCTTTTCTAATATGGTGAATATGTGATCATGTTACAAATCGGTATCACATCTCATACGTTTGATATCATGAAGATAAAATGGACTTGCATTTTTCTTCCCAAAACCTTTGTTAAAACTTCATTAAATCAATTGATATTAAAAACATCGATTGGGTTAATATTTTTAATATGGGGGAGAAAATGTGATTTAATATGGGATATTATCACAAATGGTTTGACTTAATGTGCTGGCTCATCCTGACATGTGCGAAATGTTTTCGAATATCGTGGCATATGTTAAGGGGAAGCAAAACGGATTTGCATATTAAAATGGATTTTCATGGTGACATATACTTACCCGAAACCCATTTATTTCACGACGATGAAGATTGTGGTGACATAAGGATGGTAGGATAGGTTAAGTCCTATGATTCTTCCAGAACCGGAGGAATCTTCCCAAGGACATTCCATAGCTAGAAATAGTAGTCCTTAGGAAAGATGGAGAAAGATTGTGAACGTAGCTGAATGCCGACCAAGTACTTAAGTTAGCACTGGAACAATCACAACAAGGTGCTAGTTATGACGTATTGGTAAGCGTTGAAGGGGTTGAAGAATGAAAAAGAATTGTAAAGATAAAGGGTGTAAAGAAAGAAGCCCTCCTTACAACTTTAGGCAGAAACCGGGTCAATACATATGCTATTGAGATCATTTTAATGATTCTTGATATTGAAGACAGACATCATGGACCCAGTGATGCAATGCACAACCCATCCCAGCTAACTCAGATATCTCTCAAAAGGTATTGGTTTTAATCGAACGGAGACAACACGTTATCTATCGATTTATTCACTCCGAATAAATTGGTATTGAAATGGTGGCACTCCTCTCCAGCCTCCGATCACTAAAATCCAAAGTGCACGATCGAGTCTAGAGCCATTTGAGATCATCAAATATCTCATTAGGACACACTTTCATATTTCCTTGCTTCTTCACACACTGTGAAAAGTAAGAAAGATTTTAAGAGTCCTACGCAAAATCTTCATGATCTTGCCTGAACATCCGAGTAATACGAAAGTATTTACAATGAAGATGGAAATCCTTCTTGAGCGAATATCAAAAAGCTCATGGTAGGTGACTTGTGCGATTCTTTATGAATCAAGCTTGTGATAACTGGAAAGCAACAGTGGTTTAATTCTTAATTGAATTTAAACACGTTCCAGGCCTCTACGCAATATCTCAGTGATCTTGCCAGAACACTCAGAGTGATACCTTTGTGTTCACGGTGATGAGTGGAAATCCTTCTTGTGTTAACCTCAAACAGCACTTGGTAGGTAACTTGCACGATTCTATACGAATCAAGCTCGTGACAACTGGAAAGCAACGATGGTGCGGTTCTTAATTGAATTTCACTTGTTCCAGGAACATGAATTGACGGCTTCAAATCATGAGGACATTATTATCCAAATGATTCACTCTTTATGTTCGCAGTCAGCTTTGGACGGTCGAATAAAGAGAACGGGTTTACCCGCGAAATCCTGTCAGGAAGTTACTTAATTGAAACTATCCGTCACGGGTACGATATCTAATATCGTCCAACGGTCTTCACCGACCGGAGGTAAAATGCTACCGATTTAGAATGAAATATTCAAAGCCATTTCGTTCGTGTCTACTTATGTTGCGGCATTTGAAGACGGTGGCGGTGCGGGATCCGAGAAAAAGTCGTCCTCGCATGCTTATACTTAATGCACTTAATACCTCATCTGATTCAAGAAAGCCTAAAAGTTAAGTCTTCCGCTGTATCGAACTCTGAAGCTTTCAAGAATTACGAAGGTATAAGTATGTGGGACATGGTGTCACGAAGAGGCGAAGATCACAAGTGATGGATGCACGAGATCAAGGCAAGAGATTAATGTTCAAAGATTGATATCAAAGATCACATCAGCATGTTCACCAGAAAAGAAAAAGAAAAGAAAGACGAAGACTACGAGCTCAAGACAAGCATAGTATGCTAGGTTTATTTCATTATTGTAACTCGGGTAACGCCCTTGTTTGGAGTGACCTCCCTTAGGGGGAGATAACAAAAAAAAAATAAAAAAAAAAGAAAAAAATAAAAAAATAAAAAAATAAAATAAAAAAAATAAAAAAATAAAAAATAAAAAATAATGTAAAATAACAAATCGGTATCACATCTCATACGTTTGATATCATGAAGATAAAATGGACTTGCATTTTTCTTCCCAAAACCTTTGTTAAAACTTCATTAAATCAATTGATATTAAAAACATCGATTGGGTTAATATTTTTAATATGGGGGAGAAAATGTGATTTAATATGGGATATTATCACAAATGGTTTGACTTAATGTGCTGGCTCATCCCGACATGTGCGAAATGTTTTCGAATATCGTGGCATATGTTAAGGGGAAGCAAAACGAATTTGCATATTAAAATGGATTTTCATGGTGACATATACTTACCCGAAACCCATTTATTTCACGACGATGAAGATTGTGGTGACATAAGGATGGTAGGATAGGTTAAGTCCTATGATTCTTCCAGAACCGGAGGAATCTTCCCAAGGACATTCCATAGCTAGAAATAGTAGTCCTTAGGAAAGATGGAGAAAGATTGTGAACGTAGCTGAATGCCGACCAAGTACTTAAGTTAGCACTGGAACAATCACAACAAGGTGCTAGTTATGACGTATTGGTAAGCGTTGAAGGGGTTGAAGAATGAAAAAGAATTGTAAAGATAAAGGGTGTAAAGAAAGAAGCCCTCCTTACAACTTTAGGCAGAAACCGGGTCAATACATATGCTATTGAGATCATTTTAATGATTCTTGATATTGAAGACAGACATCATGGACCCAGTGATGCAATGCACAACCCATCCCAGCTAACTCAGATATCTCTCAAAAGGTATTGGTTTTAATCACACGGAGACAACACGTTATCTATCGATTTATTCACTCCGAATAAATTGGTATTGAAATGGTGGCACTCCTCTCCAGCCTCCGATCACTAAAATCCAAAGTGCACGATCGAGTCTAGAGCCATTTGAGATCATCAAATATCTCATTAGGACACACTTTCATATTTCCTTGCTTCTTCACACACTGTGAAAAGTAAGAAAGATTTTAAGAGTCCTACGCAAAATCTTCATGATCTTGCCTGAACATCCGAGTAATACGAAAGTATTTACAATGAAGATGGAAATCCTTCTTGAGCGAATATCAAAAAGCTCATGGTAGGTGACTTGTGCGATTCTTTATGAATCAAGCTTGTGATAACTGGAAAGCAACAGTGGTTTAATTCTTAATTGAATTTAAACACGTTCCAGGCCTCTACGCAATATCTCAGTGATCTTGCCAGAACACTCAGAGTGATACCTTTGTGTTCACGGTGATGAGTGGAAATCCTTCTTGTGTTAACCTCAAACAGCACTTGGTAGGTAACTTGCACGATTCTATACGAATCAAGCTCGTGAAAACTGGAAAGCAACGATGGTGCGGTTCTTAATTGAATTTCACTTGTTCCAGGAACATGAATTGACGGCTTCAAATCATGAGGACATTATTATCCAAATGATTCACTCTTTATGTTCGCAGTCAGCTTTGGACGGCCGAATAAAGAGAACGGGTTTACCCGCGAAATCCTGTCAGGAAGTTACTTAATTGAAACTATCCGTCACGGGTACGATATCTAATATCGTCCAACGGTCTTCACCGACCGGAGGTAAAATGCTACCGATTTAGAATGAAATGTTCAAAGCCATTTCGTTCGTGTCTACTTATGTTGCGGCATTTGAAGACGGTGGCGGTGCGGGATCCGAGAAAAAGTCGTCCTCGCATGCTTATACTTAATGCACTTAATACCTCATCTGATTCAAGAAAGCCTAAAAGTTAAGTCTTCCGCTGTATCGAACTCTGAAGCTTTCAAGAATTACGAAGGTATAAGTATATGGGACATGGTGTCACGAAGAGGCGAAGATCACAAGTGATGGATGCACGAGATCAAGGCAAGAGATTAATGCTCAAAGATTGATATCAAAGATCACATCAGCATGTTCACCAGAAAAGAAAAAGAAAAGAAAGACGAAGACTACGAGCTCAAGACAAGCATAGTATGCTAGGTTTATTTCATTATTGTAACTCGGGTAACGCCCTTGTTTGGAGTGACCTCCCTTAGGGGGAGATTGTTGGAAATACGTTTTACGTATTAAGAAGGATCGGTCACTCCAACGATAGTCCATGTAATAGCTCGTAGTTTAGTTAATCTTCTTTATTTATCAAACAAGTCCAAGCCAAGCCTACAACTTGTGTAGGCCGGCCCAAACGTGTAAGCCCAAGCCCATTACAAGGCTTGGGTATATAAACCCTCTCCTTTGATGGAGAGGGTGTGGTTTTCATTATTTTACACATAGTTCTTTCTTAGTTTCTCTCTCTAAAGTGTGAAATCCACCATTTCTCTATCTCTTTCTCTCTCTAAAAAACATAAGCATAGATTTACAAATCTACATGAGCCGGATAACAGGCGATTTGAGGTTTCAAACAGGTGTATTATGCATTTTGGTTTAAGCACACGGTTTGAGTATTGTTTATGTGGTTTGACAAGTGTATTATAGGGCTTGTTTTAAATATGCACTTTGAGTACTGTTTACGCGATTTGAACAAGAGGCTGTCTGAACAAGTCATTGTTGATTAAGTTAACTCGGCATTTTCCAAGCTGACCAAGTCGTCTGAACTAAGTAAAAAATGTTGATCCCAAACTTAGATCGATTTAGCTTTGTGTAAACGAGATTAAATCAATTTAAACACTTAGAGAAACTTTGTTGTATAAACAATTCAAGTACTATGCGGAATTAATACTTGAATGAAGAACAAACAAAACAGATAAACCAAACTTTCACTTTGATTGAATAATCGAACTTGCGTACAATGAAAGTGTGAAAAACATATATTGAACTAAACCTAAAGGCCTCCTTTTATAGATGAAGGAACCTTGTACAAGAGTCTACGTATTAGCTATTTTAGGTAAAGATAAATATAAGAAATACATTGTTGAACATATCTTTACTAGAAACATAAAACGTGTAGACTAAGTATCCTGTCAGTGCTTGACTTCTTCTTATCAACGCTTGACTTCTTCCTGTCAACGCTTGTCTTGACAACGCTTGATTTCTTCTTATCAACGTCCAATTTCCTCTTGTCAGCGTCCAAGTGTCTTGGCTACATTTTATTCCCAACAATCCTCCCCTAAACTTGATATCTACTCTAGTAATCAAGTTTCTGAATAAAACTAAGTACAAGGAGGATTCTTACAAATCTTATTAAGTTGAAAATAAATAAACCTAATCAAATCTTTTCCAACGTCACTTGTATAATCCATCTTCATCTGTGTTGACACCATTTTCTTCAAAACTTCTTTGGACATAGGATATTCAGCATCCACAAGAAGATATTCAGAAAACTTTGTAGTACTCAAATGATACACATCAGCTGCTAAATGTAGACGTCATTGAAGTCCACTAACATCATCAAGATCCTTCCAAATTGGATCTTCTTCATCTGGTGCACACATTCTCATGAATGTTGACCAAATCTTTATTCCATTGACTGAAGTAGGTGCTTCAGTCTCATACTTGGCCTGCATCAACCTCCAAAGGTCTGCCAAGTCTTCCCTATCCAGGCTTGCAAACAAAGACATAAGAGTAGTGAAAGTATGTACCTTCTTCCCATATCTGCCAATCATCCAAAACCCACTTGCATCTTCCTCATAGCTAACTATAGGGTTTCTAGAATCATGAGGTAACACTTCTACAATATGTAAAACTTCTAAGGGTGAGAGCTTAATACTCTTTCTAATAATAGCTTCACTAGGATTCACTCTATCCAAATTTTCTGGAAACTCAAGTGGAACTCCCTTCTTCAATGGTCTTGCTGTAACCAAAGCCTTTTGGATCTCCATTTCTTCTGCAAGTTCTTCCTTTCTTTCATCTGAAAGAAGTCTAATAGTGTTCTGCTCTTGCACACTTGCCCATATAGGATAAGCCTTATACTCTAATTCATCAAAGGACAATCCCTACAACTTTCTAAAAGTCCAACCTGTTTGATGACATCTGAGCAACATGAAATAGAGCTCCTTTCTTTCTGTCTTGGTCTGTGAAAGAATTTTGCTAGCTTTATATTTCAGAATCACCTTGCAATCTCTTTGAACTCTTAGTAGAATCTCCAAACCTCAAATTTGATCTGATAAAGTCATGTCTAGATTCTCCATCACCTTATTCTCCCATGCAAAGTACATCTGAGCAACTTCAGGCATCTCATAATCCACCTGATTCTTCAACTCTACAAGCTTTTCCCTTGCCAACTCATCACCATATTCAAGCCTCTCTGGTTCTTCAATAATCATTACACTTGAATCTGTGCTCTCATCACCACTGCTTTCCTTATTCTCAATAGAAGTCTCCTTCATCCTTTCTTCTTTCTCAAGTTGTGCAGCCAACATGGAATCAAATTTTACTTGGGCTGCATCCTTGGGAACTATTGTTTCTACCATAATCCCTTTACCTTTATCTGATATATCAATGATGGGTAAAGATGATGATGGTACCTGTGTAGACACATCTTTGATGATAGCTGATGACTGGGATACATCAACCATACCTGCAGGTCTATCAACGTCCAAAACCTGTGTGTCAACGCCTAACATACTTCTATCAGCGCTTAGGTTGTCAGCGTCAAAAACCTGTCTGTCAACGCTCAACTTACTCTTGTCAGCGCTTGGCTTAGAAACTTGTTCCAGCATCTCCATAAACGAAATCTTTGTTGGAGTTGCCAGTGAAACATCAATAATTGGCCTCTCCTTCAAGCTGGTCAAAGCTTCAGCCATTTCCACACCAATAGAACCACCTGAGCCTTTGTCACTTGCATTAAATGGCTCAATAGCAGCTTCCTCCCCTTTGTAAGAATCCTCCCCTGATGAAAGGACCCTTGTCTGCCTTCTCCTAGTCTCGGCAGCTTCCAATATCAATCCTCTCCCTCAATTGCTTGAGTTCAAGGCCTTGTGTAGAGACAGTATGTACAAGGTCTGCATTTTGCTTTTGCAAGCTAAAGCAGACAGCCGTCAATTCTAACAATGTATAGGGTTCCAATCTGCCCTCCTCTAGAATGGGAATTTGACCTCCCAAAGTAGAGTCATGGGGCATGGATGGGGTCTGAATGATGTTAGGACTGGCTTGGCCTGCATCTAAGCTAGTACCAATAGTCCTAGCCCCACCCATGTCACCAACCACACTTGTGGTGGTGGTTCTCTCTACAACATGGCTAGGACTACTAGAGGAGAACACTCCAGTAGGCGTTTTTCCATCCTAAAGTCTGGGGGTGAAGAGGATGATGTGGATTGGGTTTCAGTTTGGAGGTTAAGGGGTGTTTGGGTTTGTTGTAAGAGGGTGTCAGCGTTTGGATTTGGAGTGTCAACGCAAACATTTAACGTGTCAGCGTCGAAGGAATCTTGGTCAATTTCCATATGCTGAGGTGATGGTGATGGTTCAGGTAATGGGTCTGGTTGTGGTTGTGGGTCTGGTTTAGGTTGTGCTGCTGCAATAATAACAAGCATGGCTTGAGTAAGGGGTAAGTCTCTGTGTGGGGGTGTATTCATCTTTCCAAAAATTGCTTTCTTTTGCACAGGGATCGTATAAAAATCATCATGATCCCTGGTGCAATATCTTTGTGCATCAAAAACCATTTGCAAAAATCTTGGGTAAGCAAGAGTCATCTTGCTACCCTTGTTTTTACACATACCATCAAAAATCATTTTAGAAAAATTATATTTTTTCCCAGTAGCAATACACACAATGGCACTCCCAATGGATCTGTTAATTTCATTGTGTGCAGTACATTTGGGACTCAAACATTAAAGAATGACATGTATTAAGTACTTCCAAGCTGGGGGAAATTCATGTTATGAATATTTGTTTAAAGTTACCTCTTCAGGGAAAGGATAACCCAAAGCTTGAAGACCTTGTTCTAGCTCACCAATGGGTAGGGTGGTTATACCATCTGCATCATTAAGATGCAAAGCCTGGCGAACCAAGGCTTCAGTTACCACCCATGGAAGCCCATGGACTGTAGCAGTCAATGTAGTTACATTATTAAGTGTTGAGGAAGTGACAGTATTCCAAAATTGTTTAATATGAGTGACAGGGATAAGAGGAGCATGATAAAGTGCATACCTTAGTGGGGATGCATTTAAATACTCCACCATCTGAGTATATTGAGGAAACAGAGTGTTGTCAGCCTCTAAATAGGCAACCATGTTGTGCTGACTTCTGAACCCCAATACCAAATCACTCGGTTTAAACTTAGGCGCCATTGATGTAGAAAGCTGTGATAAATATTATGAAAGATGAAAGTGTATAAAAATTTAGTTAAACAAGAATAAGCAGTTACCTTGTTTCAAAAGAATGAGACAAATATATAGGAGAGGTAAGCACATGTGATCGGTCAAAAATGAGGCAGTTATTTTTCAAAATATAATGACTAAAATCTTGAAAAGATATAACTTATCTTGTGCATTAATAAAAACTTACCAACTCCTAAAATTACGGTCCAAATTTTCGTCAAAAATAACAACTGGGTAGGACCCAATGTTTGTCAACGGTAAAAAATGTCCTATCAACGCTCAACGGCTATATTCTTGTCAACTTTGGAAATTTCCATGTCAACGTCAAAATTGGTCCTAACAACGTTTGGAAATAAAAACTGCCAACGTCCAAAAAGAAAAATAATAAAAATGAAAAAGGACCTTAACAAAGTAATTTATCCTATTGAAGATAACATATAGACTGAAAATTACCATAGGGTGGCAAGCACTGTCCAATCATGCACACTTGCTTAAGCAAGATAGACATAGTTGTCCTCAAGTGTCCCTTGCTAACCAAATTTCTTAACAGTGAAGTTATCTCATAAAATCCTTTGTAACTTCTCAGGTAAGCCCCATAAAAATCATACCCAAGTCTCCCAACATACCACAACCAATTTTAGGCCAAAAAGTCTTGGCAGCTTGCATATTATATCAACTTTGCATGCTACAGTGCCTCACGATTTAGTAAACTAATTCGTATTCGCCAGTGGACACAATCTAGAATCGTGATAAGAGTATTATATGAATACCTAAAAAGTCCTAAAGGTTTCCTAAACCTCCCCTTAAAATAAGATATACAAGTTGCTAGATAAAATGCATGCAATAAAAATTTATGTCAAGATAGGAATATAATATTCCAACCATCATCCATAAACTTGAACATGCTCCAATAATGCTCCAAGAATCCATAAGCAACTCCGTATCCATTTGTACAATGCTAACAACGCCTGCATATTTAGATCAAAAACCACAAAACTAACATGTTGCTGACAACGTCAATTTAACACTTGTCAGCGTTAAAATAACCTTTGTCAGCGTTAGACAAATAAAGTGGAAAATATAATTTTGTACAAAGACCAATAACAATGCATATCCTGTACATACTTTTACAAAGAGTTCAAAACACATATTAGGTAAGATTGATCATTCCAATACTTGTTACCAAGTATTGAAATCTCCCAGTATCAAAAGGTTTAGTTAATAAATCAGCCACATTTTCCTCTGTGTCAACCCTATATGGTTGTATTAAACCTTTTTCAAAACAATCTCTTATAAAATGATGTCTAATTTCTATGTGTTTTATTTTAGAGTGATGTACAGGATTTTTAATAATGCATAAAGTACTTTTATTGTCTACAAAAATCTTGGTATGCATGAAATTATACCCATAATCCAACAGCTGGTTCTGAATCCATAAGACTTTTCCACAACAAGCAGCTGCAGCTACATACTCTGCTTCAGTTGTAGAAATGGCCACCACTGTTTGTTTCTTGCATTGCCAAGATATCAACCTACTCCCAAGAAATTGGCATCCACCAATTGTGGATTTCCTATCAAACTTGTCACCCCCATAATCACTGTCTGAATATGCAATAAGCTCCAAAGGAGAATCTTTTGGATACCATAATCCCAAGGTGGGATAGCACCTAAGAAACCTAAAAATCCTCTTGACAGCATGAAGATGACACTCTTTGGGAGTTACTTGATGGCGTGCACATGCACACACAGCAAACAAAATGTGATGTCTTGAAGCTGTGAGATACATCAATGATCCAATCATTGACCTATGATGCCTGACATCCACCTCTTTTCTATCTCCAACCTTTCCCCAAGGGTGCTCCCTATCCATGTGTGTGCTAGCCCGTTTCTCATCTGGAGAAAAGCCAAACTTCTTCAAGATTTCTGCTACATATTTGTCTTGAGAGATGAAGATACCATCTTCTTTCTGCTGAACTTGTAACCCTAGAAAGAAGTTCATCTCTCCCATTGCACTCATATTGAACTTGTCTGTCATGAGCTTGGAACAGTCTTCACTCATCTTTGAACTAGAAGAGCCAAAGATGATATCATCCACATAAACCTGAACAAGTAAGAAATCCTTACCAGTCTTCTTTGTAAACAAAGTCTGATCTATGGTGCCCCTTTTGAATCCATTTTCCACCAGATAGGTGACAATGTGCCATACTATGCTCTTGGGGCTTGATGAAGTCCATACATAGCTTTCTTCACTCTATACACCTTGTCTAGATGTTCTGAATCTTCAAAACCAGGAGGTTGCGTTACATAAACCTCCTCTATAATTGTGCCATAAAGAAAAGCACTCTTCACATCCATTTGATAGACTGTAAATCCCATGCAGGAAGCATAGGCTAGGAAAATCCTTAATGCCTCAATCCTTGCAACAGGTGCAAAAACATCTTCATAGTATATCCCTTCCTCTTGTGTATTGCCTTGAGCAACTAAACGTGCCTTGTTTCTGACCACAATTCCTCTCTCATCCTTTTTGTTTCTAAGAACCCATCTTGTCCCAATAGGTCTGACATGTTTGGGACAATTAACTAACTCCCAAACATCTTGAATAGCAAATTGGTGAAGCTCATCTTGCATTGCTTCCACCCAACTTGGTTCTTTGAGAGCATCAAAAATCTTCTTGGGTTCCTGTTGTGACAGAAAATAGGCAAACAAACATGCTTGAACAATAGGGGTATCAACCTTCTTGTGAATATTGGCAATAAATCCTCCATGATTCTGATGAGACCTTCTAGTTTGTACAGGAGTCATCACATCACCAATGATTAGAGACGAAGGGTTATTCTTCATAGTAGATGTAAGTACTCCTCCTTCAATTATTGTGTTGTCATCAATTTCAGTCTCCTAGTTGCCAATATCTTCTTCAAATTCTCTTCCATCATCTTCTGAATGAACCTCTGCATGTCTATTTGAAGGTTCACCTTGTTCAAAAACACTAGAAGAGAATAAATGGTCAAAAGAGTTGTCAACGCCTGAATTAGGGCTGTCAATGTTTGAGCCATCAACGCCTGAATTTTTCTTGTCAGTGCCAGATTTTCCTTTATCAGCGCTTGAAGATTCATGCATGTTTTCATCAACTGGTGTTACTTGTGGACCACCTTTTTCCTTTCCAACAGCAGCAGCAAAGGCATCTGTCCATATAGGAATGGTAACATACTCAAGTATGGGTGCTGATTTGTCTGCTTGTGATCCAACCTCCTTATCAACTTGTATACCTGAAATTTCAACAACTGGTTCTTCCACAACATTTGAAGTCACCTTCACAATGTCTGGATTAGTAACAGGCATATAATTCAAAGTTCTAGATAGAGGTTCCAAGTCAAATAACCAATTTGGTCCACTCTTAGGATCACTAGGTTTACTTTCTAAAAACCTAACATGTACCTTTTCAAGTATACGTTTTTCTTTCTTAAGGTAAACTCTATATCCTCTACTCTGCACTGAATAACCCATAAAGTAGCCTTCATCACCTTTAGCACTAAACTTTCCTAAGGCATCACTAGTGTCTAAAACAACTACATGACAGCCAAAGGGTTTAAGAAAACCAATATTAGGTTTCCTACTCCAAAATAGCTCATAAGGTGTCTTGTTGTGGATCTTGTTGATTAATGCCCTATTCTGAACATAACAAGCTGTATTCACAGCCTCAGCCCAAAATGCAATGGGAAAGTGAGCATCAGCCAACATAGTCCTAGCTGCTTCTATGAGTGTTCTATTCTTCCTCTCAGCTACCCCATTTTGTTGTGGGGTTCTAGCTATACTGAACTGTCTAGTAATCCCTTTCTTGGCACAAAAGTCATCTAACGGCTTACTTCTAAACTCACCACCATTATCACTTCTAAGTATTTTAACCTCATTCCCAGTCTTTTTCTCTAATTAGGTAATAAAGTTAATCAAAACTTCAGCAGTTTCACTTTTCAAAGCCAAAAAGAAAGTCCAAGTAAATCTAGAAAAATCATCAGTGACGACAAAACAGTAGGATTTACCATTTAAGCTTTCTATATTAGTTGGACCAAACAAGTCCATATGTAGCAAGTGAAGTGGTTTAGAACTAGAATGTACAGGTTTAGATTTAAAGGAGACTTTGTGTTGTTTGCCTTTAAGGCATGCAACACAAGAGTGTTCATTGTGGAAAGCCTTTTCAAGCAAACCATCAACTAAACCATGTCTCACAAGTCTATTTATGTTCTTAAAATTAATGTGCCCTAATCTTCTGTACCAAAGATTACTCTCATCAACTGAAGCCTTAGCATATAGACATGACAGATTATTATTCATCCTAATTCCATTAAGATTTACATTGTAAATGTCCTTATGCCTAGGTGTTCTATAATCAATGAATTTCTCATCAGGTATTTTAAAATCTTTGCTTAACACCAAGCATTCAGTATCAGTGAAAAGAACCTTATTTTTGTTATCACAAACTTGTGATACACTAAACAGATTATAGTCAAGTTCTTTTACCAGAAATACGTTCTCAAAACACAAATTGTTGGTGATAAGAGTGCCTTTGCTAGTGATAGTTCCATATCCGCCTTCAAAGTACACTTTGTCACCATCTTTAATGGGGGTAAAGTTTGTCAAGTAATCTTCCTTCCCCGTCATGTGCCTCGAGCATCCACTATCCCAATAGCCATAATCATTAACCTGCTTTTGAATGCCCTACACATAAAGAAAACAAATTAGTTTTCTTTGGGAACCCAATCCTTAGCAGAATTGGATTCATTTGGTTGTTCAAAAAGAACAGACTTAGTCCTTATGACAACCCCTTGTTCATCCCTTTTTGGATTAAACACCCAGTTAACCCCAATTGGTTTAGTTACGACCTTTGAAATATAATGAAATCTGTTACAGGTCATAGAAATCCCATCTGAATTAGGGTTTTGGTCTTGTTTGGGTCTCCAAGTTAAGCTTGAAGAAGCTTTAGACCCCTTTCCCTTTGGTTGCAAGCATTTGGCATTACTTGGTCTAGCATCGTTGGAAACATTCCTGTCAGCATTAAAATTGTTCTTGACAACGCTGAAATTACCTTTATCAGCATTGAACCTAGGGTTTGCTATAGGAACCCATTGTCTGTTAGACCATGTATTGGTCTTTTGAAAAGGCCTTTGTCCATAAGTATTAGACCCTTTAGTAAAAAATAGGGCTGGCCTAATGACTAGTGGACTTTGCTGGACAAAAGGTTTAGGTTTGACCATGGTTGACTTTCTATCAGCGTTGAACTTTGAATCATTGACACATATATAAGTCAAATGTGAAAAGCTTCCACAAGTATAACAGGCTTTTCTAGACATAACTCTAGGTCTAGATGAAAAGAAACTTGTCCCATTATCACTAACTTAACTTTTTGGTGACCTAGGTTTTCTATATATTTTTGCATATGTAATACTAGGTTTTCTATCAACGTTTAAGCCAAGGTCAACAGTCTTTCCAGTACTAGGATTGGTCACTTTTATGGGTGTTGACTCATTTGGGTTGTCACTAAGCATGTCACCCTTAACAAACAAAGTAGGGTTGACTTTCTTCCATTGGTCCAAATCAGTCAATTTCTGCTTGTACTCCTTTATTGGAGTAACAATCCTTGGTGGAGGAATAAATTCCTCTTCTTGGAGTTCTGGTATACCAGTCCGAGACAAATCCTTTCTAAGGACACCACAGAAGTTCCCAGCAGGTGGTGGAACACCAGCATATTCTTTCATCCCAATCCCACTCATATCTCTAGAATCCCTTTGTTCACTCACACATTTTTCTAGGGTTTGAGAAGCTTTATCAAAATTTTGAATTCTAAGATCTACACTATCTTTGTTTTTGATAGCCTCATCTAACTTAGCTTGTATAACACCATTGGATCTTGCCAAGATGTTCCTAACCTCAACACTAGCATTTAGATCATGAGTTAAAATATTGATTTGATCTTTTAGGTCAAGCTCCATTTTCTTATATTCAGCCATAGTCTTTTTAGTTTGAGTAAGAGCAAGTTGATAATTAGATAACTTGCAATTTTCATCAAAAACATCTGATTTTAATTTTAAAACTTCTTTGTTAAGCTTTTCAGTGTTTAGGCGACATCCCTTACTACAAAATGCATCATCATATACCTCATTGTCTGATGAAGATGCAGAATGTGCCATGAGAGCATAGTGAACATGCTCCTCTTCCTCCTTTTTTACAACCAAGGCCTTGTTCTCTTCCATATCCTTGGCCAAAAAGCTCCAGTCCCAGCCAACACCATCAATCTCTTGCATGGCAACCATAGATTTTGTATCTTCAACCTTGACGATTTGGCTTGAAGGTTTTCCAGCATCAGATCTTCTTAGAGATCTATACTCTCTCATAAAGTGGCCTATTCTGGGGCAGTTGTAATACTTAACCTTGGATTTATCGATCCTAGAAGTGTCTTTAGCATTAAAAGTCATCTTCTTCCTGAATCTTCTATTCCATCTATTGGCCCTTATGCTTGCAAGTGCCATATTCCACTTTATGTCCATCTCCTCCAAGTGCTCATCACTAATTTGCTCAATGTCCTCATATGTAATCACTGAACCATTTGGCAATGAAGCAATGTATGCACATACTGTATCTAGATCAATACCAGCAGGCTTAACTCTTGGTGAGTCAACATTGTATTTGTCAGAGTCTGAATATGAGGCGCTCACAGAGCTTGATCCAACGTTGACACAAGGTGATCCAGTAACGGGGTGCATGTAGGACTCCCTTTGATCAAATTGACCTTCACTATGTGAGAAGAAGGCCATATTCCATTGGTAGACTTGCTTCCTTGATCTAAAAGGATTTCACTTTCTACAATCCTCAGTTTATTGTAGACGTCATCAAAAGTAGAACTTTTGTGAGTATTATTAGCAATCATAGAGCTTGCTTCAATCTTCCATGCATCACCAAGACTTTTAAGGAAAGTGGTGATGATATCAGCATCATCATGCACTGTTCCCATAAATGACAACTTGCTTGTAATGTCAAGAAGTCTGCTTCTCAGTCCACTTAGCTTTTCATTTGGAAGAGCTTTGAACACAGCATACTCATGCAAAAGTTGCTTCTTTTTCTCTGAGGCAGTATCATCATTACCACCATAAGTAACTTGAAGGGCTGCCCAAAGTTCTTTGGCAGAATCATAGCCTCTGTACTTGTGTTGATTTTCTTGTCCCAAGGAAAGTTTGAGGATGCTTAGAGTTTTCATATCATTCCTTCTCTTTGCAATGTCCTCAACTGAGACAGCTCTTCCATCGTCAGGTTTTTCTTTTCGATCCTCAGCACTTGAGCCTGGAGTTGATCTTAGAGTGATAGCAGCTTGATTCTTGGCAGCCTTATCGAATGTGTTTCCATATTCAATAATTTCCCATAGGGTGTGATCATGGATTTGAAGATATTGCTCAAAATTGAACTTCCACAGCTTAAAGTTGTCTGGGTCTAGCATGGGGATCTTAATGTTAAGGCTTGAGGAGGAGGTTAACTTTGGAGTAGACATGGTGTTTGGATTTTAGGGTTTCTTGAAAATTAGGGTTTTTGGCGATTTAGGGTTTTTGTGTTCTTTAGATCAAAGTTCCTCAACAAGCTCTGATACCACTTGTTGATCCCAAACTTAGATCGATTTAGCTTTGTGTAAATGAGATTAAATCAAGTTAAACACTTAGAGAAACTTTGTTGTATAAACAATTCAAGTACTATGCCGAATTAATGCTTGAATGAAGAACAAACAAAACAGATAAACCAAACTTTCACTTTGATTGAATAATCGAACTTGCGTACAATGAAAGTGGGAAAAGCATATATTAAACTAAACCTAAAGGCCTCCTTTTATAGATTAAGGAACCTTGTACAAGAGTATACGTATCAGCTATTTTAGGTAAAGATAAATATAAGAAATACATTGTTGAACATATCTTTACTAGAAACATACTAGAAACATAAAACGTGTAGACTAAGTATCATGTCAGTGCTTGACTTCTTCTTATCAACGCTTGACTTCTTCCTGTCAACGCTTGTCTTGACAACGCTTGATTTCTTCTTATCAACGTCCAATTTCCTCTTGTCAGCGTCCAAGTGTCTTGGCTACATTTTATTCCCAACAAAAAAACCCAATGAAATTAACCATGGAGAAGAAGACGAGGTAAACCGCTATAAATAAAATTGATTTCATACTACAACATCAACAAATCCGAATCTACTGATCCTAATCCGCTTTTCATAAATAGCATCAACGATTGTCATATCAAACATTCACAACACTCAAACATAAACAATATATAAGACCTTAGTTTATTTCGTGGTGTTTCTCTAAAGATGAGAACTTTAACAGATAAAAAAAGAAAAAAATATCTTCATAAATCTTTGTGAAGGATAACTTTCTTTGATGTTTGAAATTTAAGGAAGATCAATAACAGTTTTGTTATAATTGTTTCAAGTTGACACAATCAACCCTACTCATGATCTTTGTCAAGACCTTGAAACCACATCTATAAGTTTGTCAATGATTCTTTACTCTTTCTAGAAAAGAAAAAAGTACTTAAGTTTATTTATGGTTCGATTAATATATGTGCGGAAGGATTGTTTGTTCGTAGTAGATTTTATTGAGGTTAAAGTATCAAATGAAGATGATGGGATTTAGTTGGCATCTGAGATATCTATGATGAGATGAGAGTAAGATGTGAACAATCAGAATGTGTGGTTAGGTTTAGTTATAAGACATAATGAATAAGACTTGGATAATCTAGTTATACCTGATGTTTGGTGTTTGTAGTGTTTATAGTGTAAAGCTATCACTTAAAGGAGTTATGTTGTAGTGCTTAGTGTGACACGCAGTTGCAGATGTGGATAGTCTCCAAAGGTGTTGTACTTATTATACCTTTTTTATTGGGTGTAGGGTACTTAAAGACTTGCTTTTGCACCGTTATTCAATTAAAAATAGTGCAAGCTTAAGTAACAAACTTGGAGGATTGTACTTTAGTTTCAAATTTAGAATATCGTGTTTAGTCCATAAGTGATCACCATTGACTGCCAACATAACAAATAAAGAGATATAGATCGGGTTGATCAAAAGAAAGTTGTAAAGAGAATATTCTTCGACATCTTCGCATAAAGTATTGATTATGCAATCACAAGGTTTATGATTCTAAGTAAGTAGTTCCAGTTGGTATAAGATGCACACATGTGAAGGATGATTTCGTAACTAGTCATCATAGTGGATGGAAAAATATGTACATCCAGGACGTAGTTGACTTTGGTGTTATCGTTTCGATTAGATAGAGGCAAGATTTTCTTTATTCGGGACTTAATTGACTTTGGTGTTGCAATATATATCATCACTTTCCTCGAGGGCGAAAAGTGAATATCTGACTTGATTGACTTTGGTGCTACGGTTTCGCGTTGTGAAAGGGATAGATTGTGTACATTGGTTCTTTGAGATTTACACAACAAGACTAGGATGCTTCTTAAGCGAGATGATGTTGATGATATTATCCTTTCCCACATATTTTCTATTACACAATGAGAAATAAGTAATTTTAGGGTTGTATGAATCAAGACTAGTGCATTAATTCTTATCATTCTCATGGGTGTCTGTTTGGGAGGGAGTAGAAAAAAAGAGCCTGCTAGTTGGGAGGAAGTAAAAATTCAATTAGATATTGCACAACAAGTTCAGAGATTAATTGATATATAAGCCAAAGTATTCAGATAAGGGAATTTCAAGGATGACAAATTAGAAGTTAAAAGAATAATTTCAATCAAAGCCGAAAGCAATGATAGAGGAAAAAATCTAAGTCATCCCCAACGATCTGATTACAGTATGTTCGTCTGCAAACTAAAGAAAAAAAGTTGTAGTGTTCAAGAAGATCGAGGTCGCTAAAGACAATCTCAAGGATTACTGAACTTCATTCTTATCATTTTGCTTTATTTTTCCTTGTAGGAAAAATAGTAACCAACTCATGTGTGACATCATCATGGAGGGAGATTGTTAGTCGTACTTTTTATAAAGATTGCGCCGTACATGTGAATTGGACTAGCTATAGGCAAACTGCTATATGCATGGACTTATTATGTACAATTGGGATAGTTTACTCATGTTTAGGTTATAAATATCTCGTGACTCTCCATGAAGGGTGTAATGAAGGGTGTAGTTAATTTTCATTCTTTATAAAATACATATATTCATCACCTTCTTTATACTCTCTCACTAAACACAATATTATATCTTGTTTATTTGATCATCTCCGATCTCTCGAAAGTGTATTGATACACGTAACAAATTGGTTTATATAGATTCAAAATTGAATTGATTGTGGTTATACTATGATAAATTTAGTGGAGAATTTTACTAGAGAAAGGAAAAAACACTTAAAATACGTGATTTTTTTTCAAAAGGAAGTAATTAAAAAAAAATTTGTTACCTAATTTTAAATAAATTATACTCTTAAGTATGAATTTATAAGTTTATATAGTTTCAATGAGTAAGGATCAAATAAGAAGATTAAGTAAAATGAGAAGAATGAGAAGAAACCATATCCATACATTTCAGATGCACCTAAAAAGTCAGATGCATCTCCCCTTAAAATTCTCCTTCCTTTATGGAATTTGTGGTCAGAATTTCTTCTTATTCTTCTCATTTTATTTTATATAGTTTCAATAACTTAAAAAGATAAACAAATAACTATTTAAACTTTATATTTTTAAATACAACACATATGTTGTTTTTAAAAATAAAATATATATATATATATATATATGTACAAAATTATTAATATTAAAATATAGCACACATATTTTGTATCTATATATATACACGTTGTTGTACGCATTACAAATAACTCATGTTTTCCTTCTTTATGAGTTTAAATGTGTTGTATGTATACAAATAACTCATGCACTTCTTAACGAGTTTTAATGAGAGTATTCGGAAAAGATTCTTTCACAATATGCTTTAATAAGATCTCATAGTTATTTCATATTACAATTTACCGGGGTGAATCCCTTTTATCTAAAAAAAAAAAAAAAAGTTTAACACATGCTTACACGAAATGGATATTAAATATAACTAAATTATTTTTGACAAAAACATAAATATCAAATGTAAGCACGAATTTTTGTGAGATAGAAAATAAATATACGCGATTATACTCAGTGGTGGAGCTAGGGCTTAGCTACGTGCGACAGATGCCACATGTGAATTTGGCTTGTGAACTATAGTAGACTAGGGTCTTTGCCCGCGCTTCGTCGCGGCGCAGGGGAGACCGTTGTTGAAGGGTTTTATTGTACTTTCGAACACCGTTTATCGAGCAGAAGCATACACGCACATATATCCAACAGTTGCAAAATGGCAAACCTACTTATTTAATCATGTCCTCTTGATAGCCCTCGTCTAGTCATCTGCAAAGCATGTAAGAGATGTTATTAAAGTCACCCATAAACAATGACAAAAATAAATGGACCTAATATTTAATTAAGCTATCGGTGATTCTCTTTATTCTAATAATCGAGCGAATGATTAAAGTCGAGATGTTTGAAAGACGCGCCTTCTAAAAACCATAAGTAAACAGAAACAATAAGGATTTTTTTATAGATTGTGGAAAAGAGAAAAAAACTGCAAGAAAGTGCATTACCTGCACGCACTTATAATTCGATAAAAGCTCAAAACATCAAACTAATCCATGTAGTGTAAAGGATAGAAGTTGGTCAAAGGCAGCATAAATAATCAACTGAATTACAAACATTTGTCTCTACAATACGTGAATTTTGTTATTTGTGTCAAAAGTTTTTTGATATTTTTTTTGCTCAAACAGCGAAAATCTTATTATGTAAAAACGCTCACCGTTGGTTAACACTGTTTGTAACTGAGTCCTGCTACATGCGGCATCCCTCGTGGCTCAGATCAATCTTTAGAAAAAAAAAGTACATACCTCAACTTCATTCTACCTCCAACAGCCTATCAAGGATGGAAGCCTTAATCGAGGAGCAGCTGATCAAAGTGCCAAACACCTGAGATTTATATAAAGTTGGTATTTTTAGATATAATAGATGTCATGTCAAGTTACTAAAGATTAGAATGCTGAACATTCAAATTGCAAAGGAAGAGTTGGTGAATACTTACCATGCCCATTGTGATTCTTCACAGTTGCATACCTTGAGACCGGGTTTCCAAAACAGGAACAAAAAGGCATCGATTTTTAGCATAGAGAAGCCCTTTGGTTATTTTTTTTATTGGCTCAGAACGGTAGAGACTTGAGACTTGGAGAAACAGCGCGTAACTGATGTGGCTGCAACTTTTGTAAGCTGCCAAGCCGACATGCAGAATGCTTCATTTCCAGTTCTTCCTACCGAGATAATTCATCATTGCCTTTCAGAACCATGTTAATGCCAAAGTTCAAAAAAACCCGACTAACAAATACACAGCCTGTTCCATTCATAAGACCAAAGCGTGTGCCACTTTTACTGAGTGGGTAATGAGATATACATACATAGGAACAGCCTGTGTATTTGTTAAAGTCTCTATCGTTTTGGAAACCGTCATGACCGGCATAGAAAGCCAAAGACCAATTATAAACCATCATCAAATTTGTCATCTAAGTCCTACCGTCACCAACCCATCAGAGATTGGGGGTGACGATCCGGATAAAAAGAAATGACCATCACCCTAACCCGACCATCGCCAACCCAATCAAAGATTGGGGGCAATAATCAGCTTCGAAACAAATTCAGACACCCAATTCTAACCAAATCATAGAGACATACTGATACGATAGGGCATTGATTGGTATTTTTTTTCTTAGTGAATAGTATCACCACGACCATTCAAAAGCGTTACCATTTATTCAACTGATAGCGTGTCCTTTTCCAAGGTACCCCAAAACCACCAAAATTGGTGAAACCATGGCATAAATTGGAGGTCCTGCGCGCAGACTTCATGGACTCCTGAAAATGTGCAGCCTTGATTTCAGGCTTGTGGGTTACCGTGGCTCTGGCGATTATTTCTAGGATTTGGTCCACCGAAGACTACACCAACTGGCGCGCGGAAGGCAGCTGCAACACCACTTCGATGCTCCTGTAAAAGACCGAAACGAAAAGTTATGAAAAGTTATGAAAGAACATCCTAAAATAATTTTTTTTGTAAACATACCTGGCAAGATACGGGCCACTTGTGGCAGCATTACTTCCATTATGTTCACCCGAGAAGAAAGCACCGAAATAGAAGTTGCATTGTTTCAGCATAGAAGATACGCCAACACAAATTTCATATGACATGAATATAAGCTTTTATTTGACCCGTAGATCTGTTTTTAATCTCGAACTTCGTTCCCAAATTTTTTGCGGGTTTTAGCATAGGCTCAGATAAGGCGTTTTTTTGGAAAAAGAATCATAGCCCTGCATGGCTGCAACCTTCAAAGGTCGCCCCGCCAAGATCCGGGCTATCTTGTCTTTACCCACGGCCGTTTAAACTCATCACAACCCGACATAATTATAGAAGCATACCATTACTCATCACAGCGTGCCATTAAGATACCCGTAAGTCTTGTTCTATTCTCGAAATTCGTTTCCAATAAGGCGTTTTTTGGGAGAAAGACCCATAACCCGGCATGGCTGCAACCTTCAAAGGTCGCCCCGCCAAGATCCGGGCTATCTTGGCTTTCTCCCACGGCCGTTTAAACTCATGATAGCCCGACATTATATTATTATATCCTTAATAAAAGGGGGGAACCTCGGTGCCATATGAACAGTTCCCCCTCACACCAAAACTTATTATATTATCTCTTCACAATCAAGCGACGATCAACAAACCAACAAAATCAACAAAATCAGTTCCACCTAGGCACACTTAAATATCAAGCGACGATCAACAAACCTATAGGCTCAGGTATGGCACACCGTGGGAAAAAATCGGACACACCCGTCATGGCTGCAGCTGCAACAGGCTGCCCCGCCAAGATACGGGTGGTCTCAAATTGATCCGTTGCCGTTATTGTTCATCATAGCCCGAAAACATTTTTCCTTTGCAATACGAACAGATCACAGCTACCAAGTTCGATTAAGAACAACCCCAATAAGTTTCAGGCTTCCAATCCCA